>VWPU01005279.1:0-187596 GCA_013398955.1 Callaeas wilsoni | reverse complement strand
CGCCCCTTCATCCCCGCCCCCTCCCTGCCCGCGTCCCCTCAGAAATAAACCACCACAAGTACAAACCTGCAGACTCTTTTTATTAAATTCTCCCATTTCATCTGTACAGAAAAAAAAAATGCACATTATTATGTTCAGAATTTCAGTAACATCTCAAAATTACACAGCATGGACATGTTAAAAAAAAAAAAAAGAAAACCCAAACCAAAAAAACCAACTGAAACAAAGAGCGGCCAGGATTTATACACAGAAAGGGGAAACAATTTACAAAAAAACCAAAAAGTCTCGTTAATGTCACATTTAAAAATAATTATAATAAAAAAAGAGAGACTACGTTCAAACAGCATCTGCTGTACAACAGGAATCCGCTGGGTCTGCTTTGTACACTGAGGATGCTGGGGAGCCCCTCTCCCCCAGCACCCCGCTCGTGCCCAGTCCAACACACACGTTACTCACAGCTTCCGATCCTCCGCTTCTACGGGCCGCAGTCACACCTTTCCCTTTTCTCCTAGTTCAGTATTTCCCAAGGCGAGAGCTAGGCGAGCACTTCTAACTCAGTCAACACAGGGGCAGCAGGGGGGATCTCAGGGTGCAGCGATTCACCCTGGAAGGGATCTTTGCTTTTGGTCAGCTATGGAATCAAATTTGGGTGTTGTGGAAGGAGAAAATCTTGCCTCTGGCTAGTGAAGAGCAACGTTGTTACTCCTCCCTATCCGAGGCAGTGTTCAGGAACTCAAAGGAGTAGATGCAGAATTCCACCAGCACAGGACAAAGAGCAGTGCCAGCTGAATTCTCCCTGGCACATGTGTGATTTGGGTCCCCTTTAACCATGACTCATCGGTGGAAGCAAAATGTCAGGTTTGGCTCCCTAACAGGGACACTGCGCAAAGATCAGTACCTGGGAGCTGCCTGGAGGATCTGAACCCCAGAATTAGGAACGTGCTCTTAAACAAACCCACACTACAGCTGTTTAAGTCCACAGAACTGTACTTTAAATAGGGACAGAAGTGCTAGATGAAATAGTCTGGATTCATACCACACTCGTGCACTCATACACACCTCAAAACTACCTTTTTATTTTTTCAAACAAAACTGATAAAGTAAAAAACCCTACAATCTTCTTTCACTAAGTAATAACGTTGTGTTTTAACAGAAATCGCCATCCAACTTGAACATAATTCCTCTACAACACTATGGGATTCCAGCCATCCCTCTGGCTTGTGACATTTCTTCCCTCTGTACCTACCTGCAGTTAGTTTCTGTACTGGAGACAGTCACTACCGTTATTTTCCATACAATGCACTTAACTGTGGATTCTTTCAGAGCAACACTGATTATATCACAGTGACAGATTCTGAAGGAAATACTAACATTTTGCTACAGAATTATTCAACCTTCACTAGGGTCTTTCCAGCCCTTTGCAGTGACATAGACACATGGATACTCAACCCAATCTGCCGGGCACTACTTCAAGTGCCAGGAATTTTGTTCCCACCTAGATGAGTTACTCCAGCAGCCTAATGACAAAAGTGAGGCAGGAGAATCCCAAGCTGAAACTCACAAAAGGACTTGATTAGACTCACTAGGTAAACAGTAAATAAGCTTATTACTGTGAATGAGAATGGAATGCAGCAGGCTAGCAGGAGTGAAGTATAGAGGTGCACATCATGCACAGCTCCTGACACGTGCACATGCCATCGTTTAGGAAGCCTAACTTGTTAACCCTCGCAGCAGCAGCAGGAAGCAAATGGAGAGCTGCATGCCTTGCCAGACCCCGAACATCCAGCTCTTCCATCCACACCCTGAGCACCAGCATCATCAAGTCTAGAATAAGCTCTCTAAGAGAAGGTTTTGTGATGATCAGGCGAAAAAAAAAAAACCCCAACCAACACCCACCTCTTAAACTACATTCAGTGGAAGGCAGGCTTGTCCAGTGAGAGGTAAGGGTCATGAAGAGGAATGACTACCACAGATTCTTCCACACTAACCCACTTCTCTTGGCTGACAGCAGCTACTGCTAACACTCTCGCTTACAACAGAGAAGTTAAAAAGGCTTTCTCGAATTCAAGGCAACAGCAGTGTTTCTTACAACCATCTCTCACACCTTCCTACAAGGGTGGTGAGACACCGGCACAGGTTGCTTAGAGAGGTTGTGGACTCGACATCCCTGGAAGTGTTCAAGACCAGACTGGATGGCACTCTGAGTACCCTGGTCAAGTGTGGAAGATGTCCTTGCCCAATGCAGGGATTGGAATGAGACAAGCTTTAAGGTCCTTTCCAGCTCATACTGTTCTGTGACTCCACGATTCTTTCTTTCTTTCTCTGCAGTGGAAAATGGTTACCTGCAGGCAAGATGATGTGTTTGCAACAGCACAACCAGGTTATTTTTGGAAGAGTACTCCTGTGGGTTTCTGTGCTTATAAAACCTCTAGATTTTTAGGTATGCATGAAAAGGAGGAGAATGTTTCAAGACTGTGACTGGTAGATTTTTAGTCAAGAAAACAGCAGATTTGGACATCACCAGTAGTAGGAGACCCCCTTCTTAAAACATGAAAACAGAACGTGCTCAATGATAAAATGGCCTGGATCCCTTGCCAGCATCCATCCTTTAAAAGGTGGGTCTGTGTCTACTGTGACAAAAGGTTTATTTAGTATCCTACTTTTTCTTCCAAGGGCCTCAAGCCACACACCTCTTACACCATCACAGCGCACTCACACCGAAACTGAACTCCCAGGTGAGCCTGCCACAGGCAGAAACACCACCAACCACAGACTAACAGCACTGCAGAGCACGGACTCCTAATGCCGTGCTCCAGGCCCCCTTACCATAACCTCCTCCAAATTAAAAAGAAAAAAAACCGAGAAAGCCTTGTATCTGAAAGTAAAGAAAGTCACCTTCAGAGCTGAACGGGGTTTACATTCGGAACTATGGCTACAAACATACAATTTTCACTGCAATGTCTTTTGAAATTTAGTGGAAGATGCTATTTCTAGACAATAAACCATCTAATTACGCTTTTCAAGCTAATCAGGTTACAAAATGCCTTCTCAAAAAGTCACAACAGTTTAAAAAAAGCCCTCCAATGGCAATTTAATTATGCCTGATAGACATTTTGGAGAAGCAGGACTCGTGCCAGCAAGCAAGGCTGCACCAAGATTCCACTTCCCTTGCTGGCAGCTCTGTGAGCACACCCATCTCGACAGCAGTCATTTCAACACTCAGTCAAGTGATACAACACACACTTCTAATTGCCAAACTAATATTTGTGGAGTTACACACCTGTGCTACCTCAAAAGACCTGATTAACTGTTTCTCTTCTGCTCCACTTCCTGCTGACAGACAGCCAGGCAAGCTCTGGGGAACCAGGGAAGAGGGGCAAGAGAAGGAATTCAGGCTTAAATTCAGTTCTACCTCACCACTTAACTGCAATCCTACCATACACTAACTCTCCACCTAAACTTCATTGCTCAGGCTTTTGCTGCTGCTTGCTTGTGTTCATAGTATTTTGCTACAAAACCAGAAGTGTTTGCAATACTCACCAGCATAGCAAGCCTAAAACCATATTAGTTTGCCACCATCCTCAGAGCAAGATGAAGGTATGTTTGCAAAAAGCTTCAGGAGAAAGTCATAGCAAAACCTCACAGTATTTTGTACATGCCATTCTGTGTCTACAGCATCACCAGAATCAGTCGGTCCACACTCTGGAGTGTCTCAAAACCACCTCCACTGTTCTTCTAGAGAACAATGGGGAGAACTGGAAATGCCAGGTCTTACCTAGCAGTCTGCCAAGTGGGAGAATAAAGTTATGGTTCAAGCATCTGCTAAGCTGGACAGTTTCAGGCACATGGTTTTTACCACAGCACACATAGGTGAGTGCATCTAAAAGGTGAATAAAACATCTCCTCCTGTACACATCGACTCTCGTGCAGCCTCTTCTAGATTCCATCAACATGTTCCATGTTTCAGTCAAAGCATGTGTCTTACGAGCTCCACACCTCCTTGTACTTGAGGAACACAGATGATGGTAAGAAGAGGCCACAACTACTGGTGCAGCTCTTCCAAAACACCTTCTTTGGGCTCTTGGGTGCAAGTATCAGGTTCTGGAAGTCTAACTATACATAGCATAAATGCACATGTTGACAGTAACTATGCAAAAGCTACTTCCCTTAAAGATCCAGATGTTTCTGCCTTTCATTCCACACTACCATTCTTCCATCCACTTCTGCTTGGCATTCTGGACCAGCATCTGTGTCCTACATCCTAGGAAAATGCCAGGTGTTGTCACCATCAGCTGTAGTTGTGGAAATGAAAACCACTCCTCAGTCCTACCATGCAAATGATTAAGACCCAGAGTGTGGTTACAAACCACTGTGCTAACCCACAAGTAACCATTAGAGAGAGAGAGGATGTTGAGTGTTCCCACGCTTTCTGCATCACTGACAGAGCACTGCACCGCCAGTGTGTCAATACCATCTACACACAGTTAATTTGGGAGGGTAACAGCTTGGCAACAGCAAGGTAAAATAAATGGAGTGTTAGAATTTTACTGCATCATTGCTAATAAAAAAGTTGACCGAGTAACTGCTCAGAGCACTTCCTGCCCACTGACACTGTTCACTACTGACAGGTTCTACACACCTCATGTCTACATCGTGTCTTTAATTGACTGAAATACAAGTTGTACAGCTCACATGAGTATTCAATCCTGGTCAGTATTTTATTCTATCTTGCGAGCAGCAGAGGAAGAAAGGGAGGACATCTTTTCAGCCAAAAAAATCCACAGTCACAAAAGCAGGATATTCACTAGGAGATGACACCAATGATTGGTGTCCTTAGGTTGTCCAAGACTATGCTCTGAAGATGCTTTACACAGACGAGCAAGATGTCCAAAACAAGGCCAACTGTGGTGTAAGATGCAATTTACCCTTTAATTTCCTGCCTCAACTTCACCCAGCCACAGACGATGACTAGATTTCAGTATGAACCATTACCTAAATCATATAGTCGGTATGCAGAATATGTCTGTCTTTAAAAATTTACTTAAAAACTGCTTGAGCTGCAGGTCATATCAGTCTGATTTGGAGAGTGAAGGCAGTTCCAACAGTACAACAGAGACTTGTCTACAGGCAGGTAAACGAGAGTCTGCTAACAAAGGGGTAACAAAAGCTGCTGGCTGGGCTGCCAATGTTGCACACAAACTTTCATAGGATGAAGATGCCATGGATGAGATCCAGGATGGGAAAACTGAGCCAACACCTGCTGCTGTTCTAATTTTTTTTTCCTTTTTTCTTTTTTTTTTTTTTTTTTTTTTTTATTCTCCTCTCACAAGAGGGGGTGGGTAGACTATACAGAGGAGGGCTGTACAAAACTGGGCACTGGGCAGGCATTTCTTCAGTAGGCAATCCAGGCTCTACCTGTCCTTGAGCTCTCTTGTCACCCGCTTGGTGATGCGTCCACACATCAGGCCGATGAGGAAGAGTACACAGATGCCAACCGTGATCACAGACAGGATGTAATTCTTGGATGGAGAGGTCATAACTTGCATGGCAAGGTCAGAAAAGCCTTCTGCTGGGGCAACCTGGAGGTGAAAAGGGAGTAAGTGAGCCAAGCTGCGCTTTACATGCAACCCTCAGCCGTGACATTTACCAGCTTTAGTGTCAGGTTATGCTATTGCCTCCTGTCATTGTCAGACTTGGCCTGAACCAGAAAAAAGCAGGCCTGCAATGATTCACCTGAAGGAACTGGTGTTCAGGAGGCACCTTTCTAACAGGAAGCTTTCCTGTCCCTATTTCATTGACCCACACCTTCTCTACAAGAGACTAAGCCCTGTGTGCACAAAAGACAGTTTAATTCTTCATTGTTAGAGATGCATCCGAGACACAGAGATAGTAGGAAGTAAGTTCCAAGAAGACGATCTTATTTCAGTTTTTCTGGACCAAACTCAAAATACTAAACTCCATTTGGAGAGAAGAATTTCATTATAGTTGAAGTTTTTCATAAATACCTTACAACAGAGAGATCTACGGCATAAAAAATTTGAAATAGTTTACATATTCACCTTTGCAGCATAGCTCCACATTTCAATACGATCATTAAGGCGTTTCTTGCATTCAGGCTGCAACCTCACACGCTTATCTTCCAGAGCTTCCATTAAGCATGACATTTCTGTAATGTGCAGAAGATGATGTTACAAAATAGAAACAGTGGTTTCAATAACATGGTGCAGAGAGGAGCTCTTCCATTCTCAAAAAGGCTGATGGTTACAATGCTTTCTAAACAGACCTGGCAGACTGTGCCTGAGGCTAGCAATTTCACCAAGATTCATGATCAGTACTGCGTTTGGAGATGCAAGGAATTTGGACATCCAAAAAGAAACTACAGTATGTATCCAATATATAATTCATGTGGTTTACACGAGATTTTATGAAGTCTTATAAATCTGTACCTTCAATGAGCTGTACACTCTGAACTCCACGCTACCAGCTTTTAGAGAGAGCCGAGATCAGATTCAGTTCAGAAAAAACAGTGTCTTATCTCCTTAGGCTTGTTAGGAATTTCTTTTGATTAACAATGTATTTTGAAAGGTTTAACTTCCTGAGTTTTCACACAGTCCTGTGAAAAGGAAATGGGATCACAGTGTTCTGGTGCCTACAGAGGGGCTTGGCCGACTAACTCATAAGTTCATTTAAATGCTCATACGAGACACAGACATAAAATTTTGTATTTTATATTCATGCTACCATACTTGACTAATCCCTAATTAGATGTGTTCTGCTTTGCAATGAAGAGTTATTTAGCTCGTAGCAAACAGGCCACAAACTTAGTTAAACCAACTCCAGACTTTAAATGCACAATTGTCAATTCAAGCACTTGCAGGCAGAGCCCTCTCTAAGCTACAGACTCCTGCAGACCTTGAGTGCAACCACATCAGGACACACATCAAAAGAATTACAATAAAGCAGGAATAAATAAAGGATATCCAGAGTTTCAGAAATGCATTCAATAAACCAGCATGAAAGACAATGATCAGGAAAATATTTTGCTGTTATTTTTAATGCCAGATAAACTTAGAAAGATGGGAAAGTCCAGAACTTTTTTCCCCACTAGCTTTCCTTAAAAAGCCACACCTACTATCCAAGTAGCAAACGTAATAACAGTAACAAAGTGCAAGACTTTGACCTCAAACAGGAGAAGAAAGGGTTAGGAAATACTTAAATATATTATGTTTCAAGTGGTCTGAACTTCCTGAACTCAAGTCTTGGATGACTTAGAACAGCTGATGAAGTCTCAAAGCCTTTAGCTGCTATGAGAACTTAGGAAGTGCAGCAAAGATTACCTACCCTCTGAAATGCTGGAAAAGAAAAAAGTGGTATGTTTAAGCACAGAAGAAAAAAAAATCAAAATACTTTCATTTAAATTTAAATACTGAAATGAAGAAGCCAAACATGGACAAAGACTGACAAAGAAAGAAGAACCAAGGAGACTAACTTAGAATTAATCTTGTGAATCCAAACTAACTTGTTGCTGTAAAAAAAGGAATTTAGTTCTAGGACAGCTTTTGATACAGTCTGACAGAACACTCTCATATGCAAATGTGGCAGCTGTGTTTTGTGTGAAGCTGATACAAGGTGGGAGATAAACCTCACTGAAAAATGAGTCCATGTGTATTAAAAGCTCATTTTCAATGAAATTTAACTGAGGAGGATTTTATAGAAGGTTTACGGATCTGCTATCACACACTACTGTCAACAATCATAAGAATGATGCACATAAAATACACCCATTGAATCTGTAGATAAGGCTACAAGGATATTACATCAGGACTGAGGAATAGATCCTGCTCTGGACACAAGGAAAGACCTCTTGACACCCATCCATCTACCACCTCTGCAGCTGTTCCATCCTGTTGCCCACAAATGACTGGTGGAAATACCTTGTACATAAGATTATGCCGGTAAGAAAATGCAGGTGAAGTATCTCAGGACTAAGAGGTTACAGAAGTAGAGCACGAGCACTTACGGCGTCCCCTCCCTGGCGGAATGGCAGCACAGTGGTGTTTGATGTCTAGGGCACAGGCAGTGTGGAGCACTGGGTCAACAAATATATCTGCTTTGCTTTCCTTCAGCATGTTGAGCACTTCCTGCAGAGGAGGAAATTACATCTCAGAAGAAGAAGATAGAACAAAACTCATGCTGATCAATGTCTCTCAAAGGTGTATCATCTTTTTAAATCCAGGATCGTGAGAAAATCCACCACTGTCCTTGGATGATGAATGCTGGTTTAGGCTTAATTAACTGTCCTGGTTTGTAGCGTTCCTTAAAATACTCATATCAATCTAAAAGACAAAGTCAGTATGCCAGGACCACTTCAATTAGAACTGAAATCAGGTGCCATAGCCATGGCACAATTCATACAGCCCTCAAGCACACAGCCTGGGCCTAGGAAAGCCTGCAATGGAGACAGCATCAAGAAACAGATTAGTAACAAGAATCTTTGGCAACCACTATCAAGAAAGGATTCAAGTCTGGAATTGCAAAGGAGGAACTTTCAACACAATTTTCACTGGCAAACTGAACTTGAATTGAATCACTGCAGGCCAGAACTGAGATGTATAGGGAAATTTCAGCACTCTGGCCTCATACTAGCTAGAACATGACCTAGGCTGTGATCTGGAAAAATCACAGACTTCTGCAGGGATGGGAGCTTTTTAGAGCACATCCAATTTATTTTCTTTACCTTCTTGCACATCTCAGTTTTTATTTTCAGCAGATTCACTTTCAGACATTCTTCCACCTGCCCAGTCTGCTCCTGAGCTGCTGCTTCTTCTGCACACAAGCTGGAAATCTATTTTGAAAGAAGTGTTTTAACATAAGTAGTTCACAACAATCATTCTGCCTTTTAGCACATTTATATCTCAATATGTTAGTTCATCACAGGGCGCAGCTAAAGAATACATGATGAGATTCCTTCCCCCCACAAAATCCCCAAAGCCAAGTGCAGCCTGGCTCATGCAATATGCATAACCCTTTGAAACCTAGCAGCAAGAAGTCAATATCGCTGTACTGAGGAGGAGGGCAGGGAAGAAAACAGCATGGAAAGAATGTAAAAGTATGAAATAAGTAACACTTGAAGCATGACCAACTCTGTTACCAAAAGTGAAGACTTGAAAAGCCTGACTGTATTCCAGTTAAGGCTGACAAGACCAGAGAACCGACTTTTTTTTGACAACAGAGAAGAACTATTTTTTCATAGTCACACATACTGATGAGATCCCAGATGAAAAAATTAACTTCATATTAGCACTGCACAGGAAACTGCAATTCTTACACACTGGGCAAAAGTCACAAGCAGAGAATGTGACTAGCTAGAAGCAACTCAAAGGGATTTTTTTGTTTTACTTATTAGGAAAGTTTATGCTTTGAGAAACAAAATCTGTTACATGAAGGGAGCTCTCATCCTGAAAAAGTAGCTATGGAGTTCCTCTCCTACCTCATCAGAACAGTGCATCTGAAGCTGGGGATCCAGCCGATAATCGAGGGCTGATTCCTGGATTATCACTCGAATTTGGTCCTCGCAGTCTGGAGACAGACGCTGTTTGGAGGAGAAAGTCATCAACTCATTCAGTGACCTTCGGAAATCAACCCCCCTGTACATTAACCTGTACTCTATAATATTTGTATAGGAACACAGAAACCTCCTTTATGTACAGCCTGTTACATACGTTAAACACACACACAAAGCCCAAGTTTGATTTGTTATTCAATGACTGGTGATCAGGATGATCCTGCACATTTTCTCATTTGCAGGCATCAGTTCTACTCACCTGGTCTGCATATTTCAACTTCAGGCAGGAGATGACTTGTCCTTCCAACTCTGTATCATCCTTGGCCCTATTCAGGATATTTTGGCAGAATTTTGGTATGTCTGCTTTGCACGCCTTCCTGAGCACGGGGTTTAAGCGGTAATCTAACCAGGAGAGATGACAGAACTTCATTAGAGCACACATCTCTTCAGATTACAGAGCATAACACTCTGGAAGACATGGGATAGAATTTCATGGATGACATTATACCATCCAAGGAACATAATTTTGGGGGAAAATAGTATTTTCTCATAATAGAATTTCAAATTGTGAGGTAGGAGCTTCAGGAATAAAGAGGATTCAACAACACACGCTGACCCTCAAGAACTTGACTAAGGTCCGTGTGTACACAGAAAACAACAAAGGAGAATAAAACAAAACTGATACTCTTCCAGCCATGCTGAACACCTCAGGCAAGCAAGTTCTGGGTTTTTTTCAAAAGAAGATACCTGTGTTCTGTGTAATCTGACGCTTGGTAATCATCTGCTTGCATTTAGGATCCATCACTTCACTGTTCTTGTTTTGTTTCAAACACTGCAACATGTTTTTTGAATCTGCCTCTGGACAAAACCGCTACAAAAAAATCACCAAAACCCAACAAGTTTCATCACTAAAAGCACTTGAAAAAACAAAACCCAAACCCAACAAACAGCTTCCAATTCATGGAAGGGAATAATCACCTGCCCAACAGAGAGGTATACAGCCACTGAATTCACTTTGGGCATTCATGTCTCTGCTTATGGACTGAGCACTGAGCTGTACAGTTCTGACTGGCCTTATCAAAAGCAAATTGCCTTTATTTTCTATTCTTAAGAAATAGCACAGTTGGAAAGAAATACCCACCAAACTAGGTCTCATACTCAACTACTTTTTTTCCCATTTATTTTAGAAACTAAAAAAGCAATCTTTTAAGTCTATACACATACTGCTGTTCTGTGTAAATGCTGCTTGGACAAAGCAACAGTAAAGACTTCATTAGTCTCAGGGCAAACTAAGACCACATATAAGGAGGAAGCAGAGAGGAGCTCACCGACAGTAATTAGCCCATGCCCACCTTGAATCAGATAGTCAAAAGTGAACCAGCTCACCCAAAATTCAGACCAAGGTACTAATTTCTTTTGTTAGAAACTAATTCTGTGGGTGTAAGATAAGGCTGTTGCATCTTCAAATCCTCACTATTCTGATGAGATCACAGGTCTCTTTTTAAAAGCATGTGTCTGCACAGGAGAGCAAATAACTCTCAAGATATTCTTCATCAGCCAAAATATGGACTCAGGGCACTGCATACAGACCACACATACTAGTGGTTTGGGGCTTGCAATTCTGGCTACTATGAAAGAGAGTCTCATATCAACATTCACTGCTGCTTTCTACATGGTATCACTTCCAGCCACCATTTCTAATTTTAAGTTTTGCATGATTTTGCCTGCTTTATCAGTTTGATAAAAGTCTGCGCACCAGGTCAGCAGTGAACTGAAGATTCTACTCTTCTCTGTAATCGTAACTTTTTCACCTTTGCTAAATGCCAATCCAAATCCAAACCGACTGGATGAGGACTGCATCAGAAGCCCCAGCAGAGATTCCTTCCTCCATTCTGCTGCTGGTTGGGAAGGCAAATTTATCAGTGCACAGGCTTTGATCAGGAAGTTGAAAGAGAAGAGCCCTGAAGAAACCTCTGCCTGATTCAGAGTTAAGAAACAGATTACTTTGCAAAAAAGCAATCATACTTCTAAAAGAGCACAGCAATGTTGTAAGAAGCTTTTATGGGAAGCTCAAAGCTGATAGACCTCTTATATCCCAACCTCACCCTCTTAAATGAGCACATTACCATTACCTTAATCATCTGCTTGCAGACTCTCATGAGTGTGTAGTCCAGTTCTGGGTCCATCATCTCTGTCTCCTGCAGTTTAAACACCTTCTGGTGGCACCGTGTACTCAATTGCTTCTTGATTTCTTTCAGGCATTCAATAATCTACAACACAATATTGCAGGCACAAAGGACACACTGTTGATATGATTCTGTCATACACAGCCATGTGTTCCCCTAATGACCACCTTTGTCTCATTTGGGCAGTTACATTACCAGTGCCTAGATTTTATCGAAGTCATTACCAATGCTTATTTCCAGGACTTGCTTTAAGCTCATCTTTTCTCACAAAGATTTAATGAGATGAAAGAGGGTCTCTTGGACTTACTCCAAAACCACGAATCTCACTCTGCAGACATTATGCCTAACAAATCCTTAGCAACATTTGCAGTAACCAGCTGCTAATAGCTTAAAACTAGCATTAACTGAAGAATGAAGGGCTCACAGCATTGCATTCACCCAGTATTAATGCTTGTGTACTAGTGGAAAAGAAAGAAATTAACATTCCAAAGTACTACCAAAATATTTGAGTGATAGCAAAATGAAAGTATCAAGCTGCGCTTACACAGGCAAAAGTGTTCTTCAGAAGTTTTCTGAAATTAAAGTACAAATTAAATTGTAAATTATTAATAAATTCCATTACCTGAGCATTGCCATAGGGCACGTTCTGGCAGTAATTCTTGATATCACTTTTACAAGCCTCATACAGTTCTGGTTCAAGTCTGATATCCTCAGTCTGCAGGAAAAATTACAATATGAGCCTTAAAGTAGGACTCGAGACTATTTCACTTCTTTAATCTCTTAACTGAAGACCTCTACTCACAAAAAGCAAGCAACCCTCACAACAGGCATTCAGTTTCTTCGAATAGAAGGGTCTTGGGTGTGAGAAGTGGTGTTAGGAAATCAACTTTGGAATTCCCTGCAGTGATCAGTCAGCTTTTTAGACTGAAGAAAGAGTTTAAATCAAATTATAGAGCTACCAAGTTGTTTCCACTGCTTCTCCTAAAAGGGCATCATCACAATTGTCCAAGACAACTAAAATCTTTCCACATGAAAGCTAAAGGACATCTTAACAGCCACCCATCTAGTAGGTGAGCTGGAGGATGTGAATGAAGTTTCCTGGTTTTGGTGATGCCTAGCATCTGAATTCTTCCATACAAAGGCAAGAGTGCTGCCTCTTCTGATAGCGACCTACTTAAGGTGAAGCTTTGACACTTCAACAGTATCTACAGGACAAAGACCTTAAGAGTTTATTACTGCAAGCACCGCAGCAGGAAGTCGAGAGGCAGCCTTGCCTACCAGAACAAACACTACTCCTATTTATTCATTGAGCAACTTGGAGCAGCTGGAGTCGAGTTGCTTCATCTGTGCTTGTTTCCTCAGTCTGTAAAATGAAGCTTTTGTTCTCTCCTAGAGGACGTTACGGACATCAGAATGTGTAGCACGTTGCTGTCTAACACTAAACATAATCACTTCTAGCTGAAATTCCAATGACCATTTAACTTGCCTTAGCCTTCGTGAGACTATATTTAAGGCATTAAAGTAGACAATCAGTACTTTCACCGTGAAGGGCAACTGAGCCTTGGGTTGTAAGAAAAGTGGAAAAAATAAATAAGATACATCTTACAAACGAGCTTCCTTTTTTTCCCCAAAAGTGGACAAACCAGGAAGCTTTAATTGAAGGACCTCACTAAAAGAGTGGGGAGGACAAGAGTTTCAGGCATGTTTACCATCTCTAGCTCCTCAACACGCAGCTGTTTGCGGCACTTCAGAGAGACCCTGTGCTCCTTGGCATCCTGTAAAGTATCATTGCGCACAGTTGTGCTCAGACAGATCACTACATCCACCCTGCAGAAAAGAAAACAGCTTTTTATTCATATACCCTTCACCAAGACCAGCCAAGGTTGATATTGGATTACCACACCAGAGAAACTGACTCGAATAATCCAAACACCGTATAAAGTTCTTGTGCATCTGTGCTTACTTCTGGATACAGTTCTGTGTACAGTAATCACAAAACCTAAATTGGAGTCCAGACCAGCAGACAAGAAGACATTCAAAATCCCACCAACCCCTCTGCCCAGCAGGACTTCTGCTCTTAAGTCATGTCAGCACTTTAGAAAAGCTTCGCTTCATCTCAGAAATAGATGAAGGTGAATACCTACATAGCTTTGCAAGCAATCCTTTTACACTATGGGAAGGGCATTTATATCATAAAATGCTAATAGTCTTGCTATTCCACAAACAGGACTGACCTTGTGTGTAATTTAGCCTTACACTATTGCAGTAGGACATTTAAAAAAAAAAACCCTTAGACTGCAGTGAATAAACCAGATAAAACAAGTGGGATATTTTCCCTTCCCAGAGCAGCAACTAGAACAACAGTAGTCTGCCTCTTAGAAGACAATTAATCTAGCAAGGATATAAAACATTCTGGGATATGCAATCCACTAATTGTAATAATTAGCTAATTTCACAGCAAGTAAAATAAAGAGGACAGGCTTCTATCCAGGAGTAAGGCAGAAATAATTTTCAGAGGGAGGCCTCTACCTTAAGCATCTGCAGAAGGCAGTCGCTACAGGAACACATACAAACCAATCAGCCTTTAAAGGAAGTCCAGCATTTTCTGTCCTATCATGAAATACCCTGTCACTTAATTACATATTTATACAGGCAGATTGCTGTTTGGTCAGGCACTACATACTTTTTTTTGATGTTGGGGCACAATTTCAGCACATCCTCCTTGCAAGCCATTTTAAACTTGTATGAGAACCTAAAATCTTTCATTTGAACCTGTAAGAGAGAAACGGAGAGAAAAACAACTTTGGTCATCTGGAGTTCAAAAAAAAAAAAAAAAGCAAAGTGCTGGCCAAAACAACACTTGTTGAATCACACAATGAGTACATACTTCTGTTCAAACTTATTCACGTGGAAGCAAGAAGGATGCTGAAGAAGTTGGGACCCTGTCTACCAAATGTCAGAGAGGAAGGAGAGGCTGAAAATAAATCACCTCCAGAAGTGACCATTTATGACCAGGCATGCAAATACAACTGTCTGAATTCACAAGAGCTCTTTAAATACAGTGGAAAATCAACTTCAAAGGAGCGTTTTCATAATTAGCTAATTCCCAGCAACACCCTGAAAGAACAGAACAGACTTTCACTGATAGCAGAGAAAAGCATTGCTTACCAGCTGGAAATGAGTAACACCGATTGCACATTTTTCATTCATTTCCTTCTGGTGTTTGTTCTGTATTAGACACTCCATCAGGTCCCCAGAATCAATCTGGTTATCTGCAACCTCCTGAAGAAGAGATGAAAGGCATAAAAATTAGCTACTTTTACATGGATTTTATGCTCTTTCAGCCCACTGTGACCAGGAAATATGGAACTTACAGTCCCACTCTCCATGGTGAACTCACTATTAACTGACCACCCTAGAGCTGCACCACACAACTTCAGTACACAACTATGCTTACACAGTTCAGAAAAGAACCATCTCAGAAACACACATACTTCAGACTCAGGAGAACACACTGCAGAGACTCAGTGCTTACATGACATATTACAATTAGGTGCCTTCACTGCTCTTTAATTACTCAGCCCTACACCAGTGAAGTTATTTCAGCAGTGCTGAGCAGCTGCACAGAGTAGAGTGGTTAGACACATTGCCTGCATGTAAAGGAGAAGGAAAAAAGTCTAGTATTTAACTCACTGTAAAGAGTGATTTTTCCCAATTACAGAGCAATTTTCATCTTCAAACTAGCTTTTACGCTAGGGCTCTGACAACAGCAGAAACACTAGGTGGAACTAAGAATTTTTATTTCAGGGTGATTTTTTAATTAAGGACTTTTAGAAATGACTACCTCTGATTTTATTTTGAAGTGTAGCAAGAACTAATACTAAAACTCTCTAACCTTTCCCACTGAGCTTTTTCCTCAAAGATATTCACACTATTACAGAGTACTCACATGACAGAATGTCTGGATAATGGGCTCACATGCTCTCATCAGCAAGGCTTCAATTTGAATGTCCTGCAGAAAATACACAATTTTTCATTTTCACAGTGAATGCACAAGAGAAAAAGACTCTGGAAAAAACCTGTGGTAACAACTCAAACTCAACTCAGTTTACAGGGTTTCCAAAAATGCAATCCAGACAGCTTTGCCCTTTAGCTCTGGAAATCCCGGGGTTCACTCTTGTCAACATGGCAAATGCAAGACCAGCCTTCCAGCTTAAGGGAATAGCTTGGTCTCCACAGAAACTCCTGGCTTGGATTAATCCAGTCATTCTCCTCCAAACTGGGTGCTAGAGCATTAGAAATCACCTTACACCTAGGCAGGAGTTGAAGATTTAGTGTGGTTCTGAGCAAACCAAAGTTTCTAACTACTTTCCCTAGTGAAGGAAGCTTTCCCTGGGGCACGGTGTAAATTTTAAGAGATACGGGGAACAGTCTGTGGCTTGACAGTCAAATATGCAGCTTCATAAAAAAGTAAAGCTGCCAATGTCACTGGAAATCTGTACTGACATACCTGGTGGCTACTGCTGGCAAAATTTCTGTGACTGGGAGGGAAGCTGCAACACAGTACTCAAAACTACGGGCAAGCAAGACCAAAATCTCAAGTTCCATCAAGCATCTTGACTTGTGTTAAAGGTAACTGGGTTCCTGTGCAAATCTTAGTTTTAGTACCGTAATTGATCTTTAAAGCAGGAGAAATGCCATCAACAGCCTAAAATCTTGAACTGATGTTCATTTCTCTTCCTCAAGAACCTCCAGGAAAACTTCCATTGTACAGGGTAAAAAGGGTGTTTTTTGATCCCAGAGTACTGCATTTCTACAGCTCCTCTAACCTCAGGTTTTTTCATCATTATTAAAATGGCATGCTTAACTAGACATGCTCATCTAATCCCTTTACCCCAGGCTGAAAACCACTCACCTCAGACTCCAGCTCAGTGAGGTTTCCCACTACGTCTCTGCAATCAGACACCAAGTCATCAAGATGGTCCTGAAGGCATTCCAGCTCCTACAGAAACAGACATTTTAGTGTGTGATCCAAGAATTCAAGTTGAAATTTTGGGCTTAAAACATTGTTACACATGTGAAACTGCCCTCCTTTTTGTAAAGTCCTAAATCTCATTTAATCCCACTCCTCTACTAGCACTCCCAGAACACACATATATAGGAATGATCTAAAATGTTGATCTAGGATGTTACCACTTGTTCACAAAAGCTGCATGATGTGCTTTCACTTCTGGAATATCACACTTAATCTGCCCTTTCCATAACCTTAAAGAGAGGTTAGTTAGCCAGCCTATGACAGGCACTTCGAAAAGACAGTGGTGTCTACAGCATCTGTGGCAGAACGGTCCCTTCGCTACAGCCCTCCTAGGGCACAGCAATTTAACATGAAAGTACTTCTTGAAACTTTGTTAAGCAGCTGCAGATGTTAGTTCAGTTCTGTATAAGCACAGGAAGCATGTCAGTATTTGCCAGATGGAAATGGGATAAAGTTTATGTGGGAAATATCAAGCTTGTAACAGAATATTACAAGTAAGAGGTTGAGGGAGGTAGGGTAGCTTCATTAAAGCCCTTTTTGCTAACTATCTCCTTCTCCCCTCTCATTCCACTAACATTTGAACACGCAAAGCTTCTTCGCACCGCCTGTCTCAGTCTGGTGCAGATTGTGTTTCAAACTGCACTAATTTTTAACACGTTCTCCACTATTAAGAGGCAGCAAGATCTCCCTTTATCTCCTTTTTGTCCTTCCCACCCCTCCAGCTTTGCAAACAAAGTAGCAGTGATATTGTGTACAGTACCTGCCCTGTCTCTGTTTTTTCACTGCACCACTTCCCCAAGTCAATCATGCACTTGTCCTGGAGGGTGGGGTCCAGCTTCACATCCATGGCTCGCTGATGGAGGATTCTCTGGACCTCTGCTCTGCACTCTCGTGATAGCTGCAAAGAGAACAGGGAGTGTTTGGCATATGGTGTCCCTAAATCCACACAGGGCAAACAGGATGCTGTCAGACGAGGTTCTGAGAGTGACCACAAATGCCATCATCAATCCCAGAAGGCACAGGAGTCCTGCACTGCTCAGCACAGGTCTGTCAGGACCCTCACAAGAAATCTGGGTTCCCAGAGAGCTTGGAGCTCTGTCATTTAGTTTAGATAGAGGCTCCTCTCATTCCACTAAGTTTAATTTTATATCCTTAAACCTCTACTTCGCTTTATGAAATGAGATGTCAGATCAGGTCCCCAGGTTATCTGCTGCACCTTCACTCAAGGCTACAGACCAGTTCTGGAGAAGAAAGTCAAAGTAGCTCATGCCCTCAATAATTTCTTCTCTGCAATCCCCACTGCAGCACATCAGAGTCAGCACTTGCAAAACAGGAAGAAACAAGCTGTAGAAAACCAAGGGACACTGGTATGGTTCTTATCAGACATAAAATGCACCAGCTGAAGCTTAAAGCTTCATAAATTTAAAAATCCAAACCACTGGAAGTTACCTAGCATTCTGTCAACAGCACTGGAAACAAATACAAGTCTAACCTCCCATGAGTTTGCTTCCAAGACTAAACTTCAAAATGACAGCTGCTCCCTTAGCCTACTTTCCAAAAGTAAAACGCATTTAAAAACCTTTTCTCTCTCTGATAGATTATTTGCAGGGTGGCTATTGATTTCTTTGGTCAGCACTAATATAAAATGGAATGAAAAAGTCTCAACTCAGCAGACTAAGAAACTGCATTAAAAAAAATTATTCCTAAAAGAGATGCTTTCAATCAATACTTGACCTCTGCCACAAAAGACCTTTTAAATCAAGCTGTGGAAATTAATTTTTAAACTGGGCCATTGTGTAAACCCATCAACTCCAAGGGGCTGTGTGCACTACAGTGCCAAAAGAAATGGAACTAAGTACCCAGGTGCTTTCATCTGAGTGCCCTGCTAAAGGCACGAGAGGGCAGCAAACTTGAAAAGAGCAGCTCTCAACCACAAATGCGATTATGGTGGATCTCCAGACTGCAGGGCAGCAAGTCAGATCCCTACTGTCTTCTTTAAAGACAGCATAAGCACATTTACCAGTACAGCATGCTCCAAATAACTGGAAAGATGCATTATATCAATAGGAAGAATTAAATGGAATATAATCTGAAGCTGGGTGCAAATCAAAACTTAATTAGAAACAGCCAAGGAAAGCTGATCTTGAAACTCCTTTTTGCATAAAACCAATTTTGCAGCTATGCTGGCTATCTGCAATGAATCACACTCCTCCTTGGAAAGACGTGAGGGAGGACCTGCACGGCGTCTGAACAGAAGCATAAGCTGGTGTCAGCATGCAGTTCTCTCCACGGGCCTGTCATCCTGTTGGGCCTATTTTGCCTTACCAGAACAACCACCTAGACCTTCAGGGCACCCTTGAGGAGGAGCTGGGCACCCGAAGCAGTGCAACTACCACCTACGGTAAACGATTTAAAGTAGCTTTTCTGAGTTCTGGCAGTTTTAGCATAGCCTGTCCAACTTGACATGTGTGCAACCCATACCACAGATCAACAAGCAGCAAGTTGCCCATTAGCACTTACCCTCCTTCCTTGCTCCTCTGTGCGATACGCATGCCTGTACAAGCAGGAGAAAACAGCCCCTGGAGGCATCAGCTCACTGGTCTCATTCCAGCCGTGGGTATGGCAGAGGCGGGAGGCATCTCCCTGACACTTGCGGTAAAGGACTGTGTCCAATCTGCAAACAGATGAGTTATCACTGGCACTTCATTCAAACCTGGAATGTTTTTCATATCCCAAAATGCTTTTGAGGCAGAAAATCCACTTCAAGTTTCAGGCACCACCAGGACACCACTCAGCAGTGTCTGACCAACAATCAACAGGTGGCCTTAATTCAATTTGGAATCAACTCCCTAAATAACACCAAAATCTTTAATTACAGATCAAATTTTCAACACTTCTTGAAGCACCTCCCATTTTCTTCTGCAGCTTGCCAGCCAAATGCTGACACATGAGAAAAGAAACCATCTCCTTGATGTCCTGAAGCAGCAGAAAGGCAGGTACATACCACATTTTGCTTGTGTAATATCTTACACGTACTTTGTACTGCTGCCATTCTGAAACACCAATTCCATAAAAATCTGAGTTGGATTGATTCTATCTGCCCTGGATTTGAGCCAACTGAAAACTCAGTGCCCCCTGCTTTGCATAAAAGTGCAGATCTCTTAAGATGATGTCTAATTACATGAAAGCTAAGTGAGATATTGTTAACTTTCCAAAATGGAAACCTCATATTTATAAAACACTACAGGAAACAAACATCAAGTGATTTCAGTGGACACAATTATATAGATAATGATAAAGGTATCAACAAAACCCTTTCTACTCTGTGCAGCTGTCTGAGGCACACAGAGTGCAACAGATTTATAAGCCAGTTATGGGGAACAGTGGTTAAACAAGGACAAGCTAATGCTGCCTAGCCTGCATTATGAGTTAGAATTATCCTTACTCCCAGGAAAATGCAAATATCCAGTCTTTCTTCTTCCAATCTTTAACGTTTGACTCAAACAATGAATTACCTGCTGGAAACAGTACAGGCAGGAGACCCAGCAATGAAGACAAACAGGAAGGGGGGGGAAAAATTAAGTATTCTTGTCTACCTATGGAGATAATTATTGAGATGACTAAATGAACAGCCAAAAAGCCTTAAATTCCCAGCTCCATGAAGCCCCATGTATTTCAAATGCAGAAGGTTCCCAGAGCACATCAGCTCTCAGCTATTGGCAATGCTGTCCACAAATACATGACTTGCTGTAAGTCAAGATTTTCTGAATGTTTGATTTGAACACTCCTTGCAGTAATCAAAGCTCAGGACTTCTTGCCTTACACTCTTTGTGGCCACTGAGAACAATTATTCAATTTCTTGCAGTAACTCCATTTAATGTACTCTATTTCCTCACCTCTCAATCTTCTTTAGAGGACAAGCCAAACACTTATTCTTTCCTCACTGGTCACGTTTATCAAATTTATTCTCTCCTCATTCTAACCAACATTGACACAAGGGGTTTTGTATATACTTAAAACAAAGCACTGCCATCTCTGGATGAGAAAGATGGAAAAGTAGTGCTCTGAAGGGTATTACACCTGCTCTACAGGCTGTAATCACACCTAGAGAATTTGAAAAAAGGCAGAAATGGAGGCAGGAAGCTTCTCACACAGTGAGTCTTTGTTATACTTAAAAACTTGGTTTCCTTAAGTTCCATATTGTAGCACTCAGAGCAGATACAACTGGCTGCCACCTGCAGAGAAAGCAACCTTTGACTTCAATATGGTCAGACAGAATTCTTTAATTAAAGACACAACGAATTTTAGAGCTCAAAGTTGAGCACTTTTTAAGGCTGCATCACTTCTAAAAGAGTACCTGATTTAAGTGGCATCACACCTTTTCTAAGCAGCTTTTGGTTTGAGTGTTCTACACAGGCATTAACACCCTACCGACCTGGCATGCTTGAAAGTCCTCTTCTGAACAACCACAAGCTATACTGTTTTACAAGGAACTGTTAATGCATACAAACACTTAATACAAACATCAAGTGAAGATAAATCTTGTTTTACAGTACTCACTTCCAATCACGAGATATAAAATACTGGAGCTCCAGGAGCCTATGCTCACAGTCTTCTACCATTTTCTCAGTATACAAATGCTCCATCAGGCAAGACAGAATCCTGCAAACAGAAGAAAAAGCCAGACTGTTAAAATCATGCTGAGCTTCTCTGTAACAGCTGGTGTTGCCAAATCAGTCTTCCAGTGAACCATAGATAAGATGTTCAAACTCAGTGAAGATCTTTCTCTTCCTTCAAAAAGATTACATCTAAAACAAGTGTATATCAGATTTGTACCCTCTTATGTTCCATTGTTTTCGCTATCTCAGCAAGCTTGATATACAACAAAATCATAAGGAGTATTCCATCGAAAATCTGGCTCAGGGGAGAATATATTATCAGGTCTGAAGACAAAGGAAACATCTGTCTCTGCACTATGGGTTTGCTCACCTGGCCCTTCCTGGCTCGTCACTTTGTGATATTGCTTGAGACTTATGCAGTTAGAGACATTAGCAAGTCAACTGTTACAAACTTAGTCTGAGTGCCTGTGATAGCTACATCCTTCACCAGTGCTAAACAAGTCCTCCTATAAAAATACTGGCCTGCTTGTACAGCAAGAACAGAGACAGCTCAGTTCAACTCTCTATGACTGGTCTGGAGTCACTAGTCTGCACAGGTTTTAGTGTCTCTACTGGTCAGCCACACAACGTTCATGGATGTCCAACAGGAAAAAACGCATCAGTTCTGACTGAGAGGCACCTACATGGGGTCTCCAGAGCGTATGTGCTTGCAGGCTGTCTGTATCACCGACTCGCAGGCCTCGTTCAGCGCGCGGTCAATGCGATAATCGGCACCGGGGTCCGTTTCCTGAATCAGGGTTTGAAGCTGGAAGAAAGGAATTGTGGACAGGAAAACAAATGTTAAAGACATAAATGAGAGCACTTACAACCTCTCAGTGTGGCTATTCTATGCCAGTAACACCACCACGATGTACGAACTCTGCTCTGCAGTGTTTTATTTTAAGAGCTTGTGCTGCCAACTCCAGCACTGCTGGACCTTAATTATCATTACCGAAGTAGCCCAGGAACATTGTATGAGACCAGTCACACACTGAAGGTCAGCTGTAAACTTGGACTACTTACGTACCAATTTACAGAATAAAACAGGTCAAATTTGCTGTAGTTTTGATCTATCTTAAGCTTTGACGGTAGTCTCATTCCATAAGGCTGACAATACCAAACACACAAATTTGTCCTATTTTCATGAATACTATTTACAACTGAAACCTGAAGCAGTGTCTAAAGATCATGTGCCTATATACAAAGTCTAAACCAGTTTTGTAATTGCCTGGGGAGGACACAAAAGTTTTACTGAAATACAGGATAAAATGTCCTGTTCTGATGTCCCGTGAAGTAACATTTCCTCAGGGATGCCTGCTCAAGCTTTTAGAAGTCAGTGTCTATAGTACACATTTCTTTTAGTGTGTTTGTGCGTGTGTCTAAGGTTTAAAATAAATGCAGGACACCATGTTTTAACTACTTAAGAGAAGTCATAGTGTAAGTGAAAGATGAAAACAAAAACTCTCCAAAGATTTCAAGACCAAGTGTCCTAACCCAAAGCTGATATCCCAGCACTCTCTTTACAACTTCTAAATACTTTCAGTTGTCATAGGTAAATACAGTATGAACAGTTCCATCAAGTCTTCTCTTCTTGTGAAAAAGCTATTCTGACAAAAGCTGCAGAAAACCAATTCTCTCTTATTAAGAAGGAAACACCATTTAGCGTTATTTAGCACTATGTTACAAAATCAAATGTGGACACAGTCCATATAGTCTGAACATTAATTTGGGAGGTGTCTTCTGGGCCAGGGGAAGAGGATTTGGGTAAATCTCAATTTTGGGACAAGGGTAGCTTCTGGACCATAACTCAGCCAAGGATCCCCACGTCCCACTTCATTTTCCATCAAGCTGTGGATTTCCAAAGACTGATGGAAGGCAGAATGGTATCACCATTCAGCAGGCAAACATTTTCAGCTGACAAATTTGAGGGGGGGAAAAAAAAAAGAGAGGTTGCTGAGAAGGCAACTGCACACCAACATCAAATGGTCTACATGCTCTTAACATCTTGACACTTAGTAAATGATTTTTGTCACTGGCCCTCAGCCCAACTACATCAAAAGCACAGTTACAATTTTATCCTCCACCTTTCAAAGCCTGCACCTAAACACCATGCAGGAAACTCTCAGGGGCAAAGCCCTAACATCGCAAAACACAGGCAAGAAAAAAGCATCAGAGAACTGGAGAAAATACAAGCTAGCACTATTTATCCAATAGGAAACTTGCAGTCATGAGGAGAGACCACAGATTGCCTGGGAGGAGCACAGGACATCCTGCGACTCGCTCTTAATTATGCCCAGCCTCAGCTGAGAAGAGCACTGTCTATCAAAAATTCTTGGGGTATTTTCACTAAAAAATAATAATAAAAAAAGAAGCATTTTATACGTCTCTGACAGTGGTCAAACAGAACCTTAAGGTCAAACCATAACTGGATGTGTTCTTTACAAACTTTGTAAGAGTCACTGCAAGAAGAAGAAGAAGAATACTGTGATTCTGCTGGTGCAGAGACTCACACAGCATGCATGGACAGGGAACACTCTGAGTGTAAAGTGCTGGGACTACTTCAAGTCAGGTGACTTACACATCAAAAAGGTGGAATTTACTCCCTCAAGGACAAATGGGTGAATAGAACCTCAAACCCAACACTTTCTTACACACACAGATTAAATAAACTGGCCAGAGCATTATGTAGGCAGGATTCTTTCTCAGGTCTCAGTTAATTAGTATTTTTGTTGCTATTAAGTGGAAGAGGCCAAAACACACTGGGTCTAACAGCTCAGAAGCACTGAAGCACCTCCTTATCCCTCCACCCTGTTCTGGGCACTACTGCAGAATTCCCAATCTTAATTCTCAACCACACGCACAATGTGCAGCACCAAGCCAGCTGCCCTGACTGCAGGGAAGAAGGAGTAATTTGGCACCAGTGATAAAAGTGAAGGTTGTATAGGATTTTCCTCCCTCACACAACAAACCTTTACAGCTGAAAAGCAGCTGGATAAACTTTACAATGCTCTGAACTTTTATCCCAGACATGGAACTAAATTAACAATGAACTACCAATTTAACAGCTGTATTAGAAATTGGAGGCAAGAAATACATGCCCTTTAAGCAGGGATTGGAGTTTTATACACTCAAAGGTCTGAACAGAAAAAAACCCAAAGATAAGACCAGGGCAACATTGAAGCCACATATTTGAAAAACGATTTGTCAACAGCTCTAATATAAAATATCGCTTCCACCAAGCAACACCAGAGGTGCTATACCCTGCCAGTACAGCTGCAGACCTTTGAAGGGCTGATGCTGACGCTTAAGTGACACTGTGTCTCCTGTCTGATGACTTACCACAGCACACACCCACCCTCCCTGTGGGCAGGATCCCTTAGCTCCAGGGTTTGGCACCATGAGGCTCAGCACACACCCAGGGGTTCTCTTTCTAACTTAGGCCAAACCACTCACAGAAAGCCATTGTTCCTCTGCCATTCATAGAGCTTTAGCATTTTGGCAAGTTCACTGTTCAAACTGAGACAAAACCCCCACACAGCTCTGACACTTGGGTCTGGATCTGCTTCTTGCACAACAGCAGTTAGGTGTGAGCACAGACTCTCACATGCAAGATCACTCTGGCTGAGACGTCTCACAAGAAATGAAACTTCCCAGATTAAAATATTAGAGTTTGAGAATGTCTAAGAATGCATTTTCTTGACAAATTTAAATACAAATAATCACTCATAATCCACCTGTAGGAAAGGGTATGAGTCAATGCTCTTGCAGGAAAACAAAATGGAGGTTCTCTGGCTATGTTTTGTTGTTTTAGGATTTTGTATGTTGTTTCTGGCAGATGGGCAAATGTCTTCCTTTCATAAGACAAGCAGAATCAGAGCAAACCTTCACAGACAGGACATTAAGTAAAACCAGACAGATCCAAATTAGATGTTTCCTCTTCCAACTGCCTCTGGCAAACTTTCTAGGCAGGTGTGTCCCGTCATAGAGCTTCTATAAGGAAGAACTTCAGGACAGTATCTGTTGCTTTGAGTTAGCCAAGAAATCAAGGAGCTGTATTAGCATTACCTAATGATACTGCTAAAAGCACAAGGATGCGAGTTTTTGACTCTATAGAAAAGACAACATCTGGAGATGGACCCAAAGCACTGCAGCAAGCTCTGCTGGGACCACCCCAGAGCACTTGTGCTGTTCTCCTCTGTTTCTGCACGTGAAAATGTAGGGGTGCCACAGACAACTCCTCCACCATCAAGAGCCACAGCAGAACCACACGTCAAAGGTGCTCTCTCGGTACCCAAAAAGAACTGAAATGGCTCCAGCTTACTCTGAAGGACAGATCTCTAACTTCCCTTCTTCAGGGCTTGCCATATGGGCCAACCTCATGTGACAAGCAGTTGAAGTCTCTAGCCCAAGTTGCACAGTTTCTGGAAGAGTTTCATACAATATTCTCTTCTTTGCAAAGATAATTTATCTACCTTTACAGGTAAAAGCAGAAAGCTCATTCTAACACAGCAAGTCAAAACACAACAAAGCCACTGACAGCTGAGACAACTCTTACCATTCAAATACGAAAAATAAGAACAATAAATTATTTAGTACTTCAAAAGTTGTAGGCAGCTATATAATAGCACCGTGTCAGTCTTCAGAAACTCAGAACATTGGAATGTTTATCCTGTTCTTGCAATCATCTATTTCCTCTTGCCCATAGAAATCCAGACAAGCTAAACGTAGTTTATAAAATCAACACTTAATTTGCTTTCTGCTGTCCTTTGCCCAGAGAACAAAGCACATTTAGCTTGAAGAGGACTCATGGACAATCCTATTTACTATTGCATCAACTCACGGTAAAAAAATAAAGCAGTAGCTTAAGTATAAGAGAATTAAAAAACCTCCAAACCTGCTCTAAATTTCTAAAGATATTTTTCTCTGAAAGTCTGAAACCCTGTATCACTTTTGGGGGTCTCCTGTTTTGACTTATGACTCGTTCTGAACATGCACTTCATGATCTAAAAGTTATTCCCAAGATTAACCAATTTTATGAATATTTGCGAATAATGAAATTCTTACGCAGCAGTTTCAATTTCATATTTGAACAGAAACAAATATGCAGTTTTTCACACAAAGGCTGCAAAGCGTAAGTCATGCACTACAGATCTCCGCAGGAATGACTCAAACTGTACAGCTGCTGCACCAGTACACCTGGTATTTATGCAGAAATAAGCTTCATCACAAAAAGCACCCTATGCCTTACAAAAATTTAACAGATATTAATTTATCTTTGATAATACACACAAACTGGCACCATTTGAGGCTCAAGTTTTAAGCTACATTTACAATAAAAATGTATAGAACGGTTGTCCTGTTTATTAAAAGAAGTCAAGAGTATACATCTCCCCAGATTCCTATCTCAGTGCTACCACTCCCTTGCCATTTTTATCACTGATGTCACTTTCTTGGGCTCATTAAAACCAACTATTAAGTAGAAAAATGTAATGTCATACTAAAAAGCACTATTGGAACAAAAATTAAATTTTCAATTTAAAGAAATGATAAGCAGGATGTATTTGGGCCAAAACGGAGTTTAAAAAAGGCAAAAGAAATATTCCATTTTACAGAGGTATTTTGAAGGAAAATGACATTTCCTTCACTGGCTGCAACTACATCAACACACAGCACTCTGCTGTACCTCCCTGTCCCTGAAGTTCCATTTCCATCATTAAAACTGAATGAAATAGCAAAAATAAAACTGAGTGGGAAGGTGCTTTGAAAGGTTTTGTGCATTTCCAAGGACAGGGCACAGAGGGAAAAGGGAGGAAGAGGGGGAAAAGGGAAGGAGAAGGAATGCTTTAGAATTGTAAAAAGCAAGTTTCCCTACATCTTGCACCCAGGAGAGAATTCCATGACTTCAAAGCTGGTGGAGAAGAACTACAGAAGATCCAATAAAAAACCCAGAGCACAACAATCCAAAATGTATTTTTTGAGGGGAAAAACACCACCCTAACTGATGTGCCGCTAGATACCAAGTTCACAGCACGGCAAATACACAAGTGCTTCCAGCATTCAGCGGCACCCCGCAGAGCCAGGCTGACTTCGGCAGAACCTCCACCGCAAGGCAAAACGTTGACAGAGAAATCAATGCTTCTACCAACTGAGCAAACTGTAAGTGAAGTGACAGAAAAGCTCCTTACTGCCTGCTGACAGTTGAGCCCGACGTTTCCCTTTTCGCCCCGGACGACTTTCATCAGGCAGTGCAGGGTGCGACCTTTCCGATGGAGGCCGGAGCAGTGGTGCTCGATCTCCCCTCGGCAGCTCAGGATGATTTCTGGGCTCAGCGAGAAGTCTTCCATCAGCATGCGCCGGTAATCCAGCATTTCACCCTGGCACTCGCTGCTCACTTGTCGACCTGAGCCAAGAGAAGACGATGCGATTTAGTTTCAAAGCTTAGCAGAGCCCTTCTTGACCTGTGCTACCAGTGTGTTAGAAGAGTAGGGACAATGGCCACACTCTGAACAACACCAGACTAAAACACATGTGCTGGAGTGTTTGTGCTGGGGAATAAACCAGTGGTTGTGGTAGCTCCTGTCATTTAAACAACCCTGTAAAATATAGCCAGTCTATGGACTTAACACAGTTTTTTTGAAAAAAGAATGCCTGAAAGATTATAAGAATATGATTTTGGATTTCACATTACAGGAGATGCTTCTGAAGAACAGCTGAAAGCACTCATGGATCTGCAGTTCTCTAGCACAAGTCAGCTTCTCCCCATATGCGCAAGGGCTCCTTTTTCCACTGTAGCACTCACCTTCGGTAGTTCACCAGCTTGGTATGTAACTGGGAGAGGAATTTGTTTGGACAGCAGGTTAAACATTTTCTCCAAGGAAAAGGTTCTCTAGGGCAATAGAACATAAATGCTCAGGAAGCCAAAAATGAGACTAAAACAAGAGTGTATATGGAGTGTCCAACAAACTGCTGCAGCTGCACAGAAATCTTGCTGCAGTAAATGCTTAGATCTGCTATAAGCTTTCCTGCAGTCCCCATCACAACCTATTCATATGTGAACAACATCCCATAGAACAGAGGACACCCCAACAGGGGCTGCCAGGCATTGTAACACAAGCGCGTGGTGCTGTGTGGAATAATTAGTGTTCCTGCTGGGCTATGCCTCATGCAGGAGACACTGCAGAACCTGTTCCACCAAGAAATTAATAGCTGAACAGCAGTTTTCTGCATGCAATTCAGGAAACCACCTGCCCTGCTTCAGGGAGAAGTTTAAAAAAAAAAAAAAAGCAAACAAAACCCCACAACTTTTCTATAAACAGGGCACATCATTTCCACATCAATCAGAAGCAATGAGTTATTCAAACTCTCAAATACAGGCTGCTTATGCAATTATGGCAGCCTTTCCATCCCATGCCAGAGGCACTGCAGCATGCAGCCCTGCTGCTCACTCTGAAACCACCCAGCTGCATGCCAAGAGGAAAAACAAGCAGTTCTCCAGTGCAGATCTAGAGGATGTAACACACTGTTTCATATGATGGCAATTTCACAGAGAACCTGTAGCATAGTCCAGCTGCATTGAGCCTTCTAATTAATGCCTTTGGAGATAGCAGCTGGTGTTAGGACACCTCCAGCTTACACTAACTTAAATGATCAAAAATTATATTCTCACACTTACCTTCTTTCTTTATAGAGAAAAGACAAAGTCAGAGAAATTAAGGCATTTACCCAAGCTACTGAACTGCAAGAAAAGACATTATTTACAGCAGGCAGAGGACTGAGTATCCCTGGTTTTCTCTGAGTGAGGATAAACAGGTTCTCTGTTCTGTGTTTAAACCTTGTAGTATATTTAATGCTTACTACACAATGGAGGAAAAGAGCTGTTTGAATTCACAGTGAATAGAAGGATTTGCAACTACACATCAGCAGTCCAAGTGGGATTTGCTATTTTGCATTTTAAACTTCTTGTCTGCACAAAAGGAGTCAGTGGCAGCGGGGTTTACTCAGCTATTCTGATCGTCAAAACAACAGTGATGGAAGTACCATGATGAGGCAATTTGGCTTTGAAACAAAGTTTGGAAAAAGGTTCTTGGAGAAGGGGACCGTAAACACACGTTGAAGCTCCCCTGTTTTAAACTCAAGGTGCCAGCAAGTATTGAATTCCACTCACCTCTGTGCACAGCAGATTCTAAGCACATCAAGAGGTAGGAAAGCCGGGCTTCTCGAGAGCGGGGCAGGTTCTCCACATTACAGCGGTATTTCTTCAGGTCACTTTTACAGGACTTGGCCAGCGAGTAACTGACTTTGTAGTCTTGGGCAATGAGCTTCTGCCGGGTGGTCAGCGCATCACGACACTGCAGGAGACATATTGGGATGGTGGAATGAGCTTCTGTGTGCTGGTGGCAGAGAGCTGGACCTGATGCTGTCAAGTTCTCAAGATGCATCTCAGAAAACAACCGATGCTTTTAAATTCATGTGTTTAAGCTGGACTGCAGCTAAATTTCATTTGTCTCATAGAAACCACACAGTTAACAACGCACACTGAGGTCAACAGATCAGGGGTTTCAAAGGGAGCAGCTCTCCGCAGAGCAGTTCTCAAAACTGCACATTCATCCAGCTTTTTGTGAAGAGCTACGGCTGAGAGCGTGACTCACTTGTGGTAACCAGGAGCAGTTGCTGACATTTATCCCAGCTGTGGTACACGCTCACCCCATGCCCTCAAGAAATAACTTTTTCCAGTTGCATTTACAAAATAGTGCGTTTCTTGGATTTGTTCTGCAATGCGCTGAGCAGATGATAGCGATAAAACAGTCTAAGCGTGGCAATTTCTAGCCATTTTCCACAACTGGTGAGGTTCACGAGGATGCACTGTGGCCAAACCTGAACCCAGCAGCTGCGAGAACAATCCTCTAAATTTCATCCAAAAAAGAGCCTGTAAAAACACTGCTACATAGCACTTCATAGCTTTTGGTTTAAATTATGTGAAAATTAAATCTGAGGGCAGCAGATAACTCAGAATAGTTCAAGCAAATTTGTCCATTCCCAGCCCACTAGAAAGGAAGGAAAACAGAGAATATGTAGAGTAGGGAGAAGAGGGAGCAATCTTGGCCCAAGGAACCCATTCCTCACTTCCTTACATCAGGTTTTTGACTTCGCTCCCTCCTTCCTACACCTACTTGAGGGCCTGGAAAGCCCTACTCCAAGATATTCCCACTCCCCCTTTCATGCTCCTGTGTAGTCCTAGACCCCGGGACTGGACAAATTTACAGCTCTGGACACAGGGACATACAGGCTCACAGATACCTCATCCCCTGAAGCAGGGAAAGGCTGGGTACAGCCCGGGAGCCAGCTTTGGATGACACAAAGCAAGCCACCCACCAGCAGCTATTGCTGGCTACATGTGTATGCAGCAGCCGACGCCATCGGCGAGGAAGGACTCTTTGCTGGGTAACAGCTTCTACAAAACCAGTGACTTTGCAGATGGTCCAACCTTGGCAGCTACAAGAGTGAGAACTACATTTAGTGTTCCTTCTGCTCTGCAAACTGTGTCCTCAGAGCATCCACCCCTCTCTCTACGAAGTCATCTGCTGCAGCTTGGTGTAATCTTAAATTCATACCTCAGTCAGCTGATCATGGAAAACACGCTTCAAAAACTACCAGTGTCCCCGTATAACTAAAAAGAGGTTAAGCAACAGCAGCAGTTCATTTCAGTAACACACTTCTACAAAATGAAGCTTTGTTTCAAGCCCTCAGCGATCACTTGGTCAGATTTGAATTTGCTAATTGGAACCAAGCTGACAGACAGCTAATGCATTTAACAAAAAATAAATTAGTCTGATCCCTCCAGCACTCTGAATCGGGCTCCTTCAGCAGATCGTCTTTGAGGAGATCTTTACAGATACTCATCTTCATATCCTTTCCAACAGATTATAATTCCAAATACTCTCAAACACTATGATGCTGCTTCCAAACTCACTGAAGGCACTGCTGCCTTAACAAAGCACCTATACCAATACAAACTTTTCAGGACTAGCTTTCTAGAACAACTTTTTTTGCTGTTGTTGAAAACCACACCTTCAAGGAAACCAAAAGGAAAACTTCAGTCACTGAACTGTGCATCCTTCCCACAGAATGCGATGCTTGAAAACAGCCTTAAAAACACCAGTGAAAGAAACACAGCTTTCTTTTTGTTTCTAATCTGTACTATTAGAACACCATTTATCCAAGGCTTACCCCAGCAGGCTGTGACTGCTACTTTAAACAGTCAATCACAATGCTACCACTCGAGCTCCATGTCTGCCTCCCCAAATTACCCACCCAAAAGCTTTGATTTATTTAAATCTTTTACTTTAAAGACTGAAACTCGAAACACAAAAATATCAAAGTAAAAGCATTTGTTAAAGCAGTCGATTATCTGGCTACGAAGATGACAGATTTTCCCTAACACTGGAAAAGAATAATGCAGCCTGGACTGAGGAATGATGTGATGCTTTCTGCAGTAAGGATTTGTCTCACCAGGATACGCACCTTTTCACTCATTGATTCTTCAAACTTGTGATTAAAGAGGCACTTGTATACTCGGCCTTCCCCAGCCTGAGTCTGTGAAACAGAACAGTAACATTTGCCATTAAAGATAAGACGTGCAACACTTGACGAGCAGGCTAAACTACACCTGAAGAGAATTTTTTAAAACTAATAACATATTCGAATTAATATTTCAAATGACAGCGATAGCTTCTATGCAATAAAAATCCTTTAAATTTTATTGCATTTTTAAAAATCTGGTCATGTTCATCATCCTTTTAGTGCGACAATTCTCAGCTAATACAGGCTAATTGAGACTGGACAGTGCAGCTCTTCAGCTCATGCTCTAGGCATAAAAAGTGCTGCAAGTACAGTCAGACCAGGCTTACTTTGTGCAACAGCTCACAGCTGCAGAAAGGAGTGGTCACTCACCTCTGCCTTTCCTCCCCCACTCCCTGTCACACCAGCTCTGATGCCCATTAAACTATTTATGCCAATTCAGTTCATTAACTCATTGGAAATAATGCGTGTTTGTTGGGTGAGTGAATTTAATACTGGAATTATTGCAAAATGACAGCTACAAGGTGTCTGTTTTCAGTACTACACAATATCACTCAGGCTCCAGTCTACAGTTCCATTCCATTCCTTCTTCCAGAGAGGTTTTGGGTTTTTTAATGGATTACTGTAGAGAGAAAGGAAGAGGAAAGTACTCACATTTTCACAGAATCGCTCTCTGTCATCTCGGCATGCAAAGTAGAGATGCCGGTCCAGGTGGAAGTCATCGGAAGAGAGTTCAGCTACACGAAGAATTGCTTTCTTACACTGATCAGAAACCTGGATTCGAGGATCAGTCTCCTCTGCCTCTTTTACCAGGCCTTTTTCCAGGCATGCCACCACCTCTCCTTGTGAGTGAGCATCCTAGGGGAGAACAAGACATCTGTAACTAAGCTTTTACATAATCAAGTGATCTGTGATTCTGGCTAAGTACCACATTAATTAAGCAACAAACTGTCTACATGTAGACTTCCCAACATTCAGCCTAAACCGCATTTAAATTCAGAGGAGGCAACAATTAAGACCTGTACTCACCACATTTTATACATCACCACCCCACTGATGGTCACCATGAAATCCACTCCCTCCAATGCTCTGGGCTTGTTTTAATGCGATTTAATGAGATTATCACTACTTAGTCACAGTGCTCAGAGCACTTTACCAAAACAGCCAAATTATCTTTAATCTGACACAGCTTTCTTGGCACCATGGCAACAGCAAGGAACAGTATTACATTAAGAAGATACTTGGGGAGAGAAAAATCATAGTTTTGCCATGCCAAGACAAGCCTTCAGTTTGGATGGTGAAAATTTGTGATGCAAAAAAGGTCACAAAGGAGCTTTGACCAATGCAGGCTTCTCCATGCTAATTCCTCCACTAAGACAATAAAAAATGCAAAGCATTCAAGAGTAGACAGAAGTCTTGGACAAAGCAGCTCTGGCCCAGTGCTGTGCACCACATCCACTGTCCTGCAGGCCTGGAGACAATCCTGGACTGTGAGCAGCAACTACCAATAAACACAGAGAAACTGTGCTTTGTTTGAAATCCTGGAAGAGGCAGGACAAAGCTTGGCAAAGCTCCATTTAGTTTCCTATACCCGCTTAATGTGTTCAGAAAGAGAACTGTGCCCCCCCCCATACCTTCTACCTCTGTAGCAGGTCTGGTTCCTCTAATGAACACTACTGGTACAGATCTCTCAAAGCTCCTGCAAGTTTTTCATGTGAAGGCCACCTTAATTTATGTTCTTCTGCTGTGAGAGGATATAGCCACTAAACTTACACTGTTTGAGTATGTAACAAGGCATGCACATTCACATTCAGCTGAATCACCCAGCCTGGCATTTGCAGCCACCATTTAGGAGCCATCCCTTCAGCTCACTTTGTCAAGCAGATCATCCACTGCTGTTACAGGAGCATGAGTAAAAGAGCAGTCTCCATAAAACATGTCCATGACTACTCAAAGCCATGCAACTCTCCCAAATCTTTTTGTTCTGACGTGTCTCTTACACAGGCTGCCTTTTGATTCCTGTCTTAGTTCTGGTACACTTGGAGCACAAGCAGAATTGGTTGATTACTTGTTAACTTGTAAACACATCCCAGAAATATCATCAGTTTAAAAAGGCTAAAAGCTGTTTTCCCCTACAATAAAAAAGAAAGCAGACAACCCAAAACCCACACCCCCACTAAATTCCTTATTTGGTTTGTTCCTTTCTTGGAGTGAGACTGGCCAATTCCATACACTAAGTAGGTATCTTTGAAGAAATATAACTGATATATCAACAGTCCTTTTAGGCCTGAACCTCCAATCTGGATTCCCAGGAATACTACTCAGAAGTATGTTTGCGACATCACTTGAAATTGCCATTTATCCATAACCACGTCAAACACAAACACTGTTCTGCAAACTCTCATGGTCAGTCACAGGTAGTAATTACAGCTGTGAAGATGTCAAGTGTGAATGATTGAAAATAACCATTTTAAGTTCCTCTGGCACATTTTTGCTCCTGCCTAAGTGAAGTTGAAGCTAGGAAGCAAGGCAGACCAAGGTTACTTTCACTCACCTGCAGCTCTCCCTTGCAAGCTAGCAAGAGGGGCAGAAGGCTAGCTTTTCCCGCTAAGAAAATCAGAAGTTTCCTGGTTTATTGCAGTGTGGGTTTAGATTCCTGGTCAGAGTCATATTATATATGCAAGTAAACCTATTTTTAATAGGAAATCTGGAAAGCAGGTTTCCATATGCTGGATGCTGAATGTTTGCTGTTACACTTTAGGGACACAACATGAAATGGCTCATTTATTGCATTACATTGCTAATAGAGTTTTCACATTTGGACATATCATCCTGAAGTGCTGGCTACTCTGCTGCCCTGTGTTAGAGCAATTTTAAAACATGTCAGACTCAATAGAAACACACACAAATGAACCCATCTGGCTCCTGAAATATGCCCTTTCCTCCAACCATCAAGCATTTACACGCCTCCTTGCAGTGCTCTTAAGGTTCCTGTGCCCACATGACACTGTTTGGAATACTTACTGGCCTAATCTGGGGTTCATTTTCAGGCAGATGAGGTCCCTGGAGTGCTAGTGCTGACTAGTTAAGCAATTAAGGAGAGCCTGACTCTTCATCTCCTCCAAAGTGCACAAAGGCACCCACACTACTGCCAAACAGAGCATGGGACTCTACAAACATGGTTTACTGAAATATCACTTCAAGCTTTAATTACAGTGTAACATCTACTGTATTTAATATTGTGCAATCCCTTACTGCAGACTGGAAGGGAAAAGAAATGTGTGTACAGCTGCACTCAACCATCCTGCTCTAAAGCAGTTGGCAATCAAGGCTCGTCCCGAGGACGGCGGGACAACTTTGACACACATTGGTGGTACCTGCATCAGTACCCAGCTCTACACCACAACAGCTGCCTGTTCCCTCCTACATTCCATGTGCCAACAGTCCTGCACAGTCAGCTCAGCTTCAGAGGCACCAAAGTCAAGGGGCATCATCCCACAGCATGAGCTCTCCCGGTCCTGCTCCAGCACCAGCTGCCTGGTGCGTACAAGAGTGAAACATAGGCTGCAGGTCTGCTGTGGAATGAATCCCAAAAAAGATTTTCCTCTGTCCAGCATCCATTGTCAGAAAACCTCCATCGCAGAGTTCAAAACCTCTAAGTTCACTCCAAAAGTCAGGACTCCTGCAAAACTGCTGCCTGTTGACAAAGTCTAGGCCTCATTTCTCTGAAGCAATACACTGAAATACAAGAGATTAAATCTAAAAACTACATGTGGTTCTTGGAATGTAGCTTCACCACCACTATCAAGCTTTAAATTGAGGATTTTAACTGAAAGTTGCAAATATCTGTAAAACATACTAGATAATTATCTAGTCTGGAGAGCCTTGAAACTCTTCATAACTTTATGAAAGGATATACCTAGACCCACAAAGGATACAAGCAGCTTTCCAGTACTGTCCCACAGCACTTTGAGCCACAGAGGAATGGAACTTAGTTCTAAATGTGCCCAAGCAAATCCCCTTCAGCGCAACACTCTGGGAGATTTTAATTCCTATGACTAAAATTCAAACTCCAGGCATGCAGCTTTAGGCCAGAACAGAATTTTAAATCATTTGGTTTACTATTCATTTTCCATTAGAAATTTCACTTTCCCCCCAGTACAGTTTAGGCTTTGCAACTGTTGGGACTTTTTTCGTCATTTTTCAGAAGTTTCCCGGAAAGGATTTTATCCTGTCTGAAACCTGACATGCCTCAATTACACATCTGTTCCAGCTGCAGCCTTGCAGAGAGAAGCTAGAAAAGTGATCAAAAGAGAATGAGAGTAAAAAACAGCAGCAGGCAGGAGGGTAAAATATAACCTGTCTCATCAGCACAGCACTCCGCACTGGACAGTTGTGCCAACCCACTGGAGCCAGAGCAGCCAGGCTATGGAAAACCACCCAACACATCTACTGGGAGCTCCAGTTCAGCACTCCACCTGGCTAACCCGCACACCAGGGATGCTCGGAGTCTCCTGGATCAGCTAATTCCCAGTACTTCAGATGACAGTACACTGCATAATACTACACATACTCCACTACACTGAGCAAACAAAGATTGAGCTGAATGTCATAATCTCTTCCCATTTAGACTCAGTTTCCTCTGCGTCCAGGACTTTTGTGAAACTAAGGAAAGAGAGCAACTGTACTTGAAGTACTTAGGAGGTAAAAAACAAAACAAAAACAAGAAAACAATGGTCTCTTAAGGGGTCTTCCTTTAGGAAAAATACTGTTATATGATAAAGTACTACAAGAGATGTGCAATTGACACTTATGTAGCCTTCATTATTGCAAATAATCAACTACAGCTTGGACATCATGGCTAAATAGCACCCTGGCAACTACACACTACCCACTAGAGTTTGATACAATCCTGGACATGACTAGGATTGGGAAAGTAGCTCATTTCAATCAGCAGCTGAAGAAGAAAAGCTCCACTGCAATTACCCATTTCAATTTCAAATTGGATCCCTATTGCACGAAGATAAAACAACTTCTAAATACCAGGAGACCAAATTCATTATAAAACACAACAGCCAACTGGAGAGGTGACTGCAACTACCATTAAATATTTCTCCACTAGCTGGAAAAAGATAAAGACATCTCCCCAACACCTTCACAACACAGACATGTTAGAAAACGTAATGCTTTCAAATGACACATCTACAGCCTTTCTGCTACATACAGCAAAATGAAGTCTAGGGTCAGATCAAGACTTCTAAGATGGACTTCACTACTCTGACAGAGCAGAAACCCAGCTAGAAATGTGTAAAAAGAAAGCACAGAAACCACCACATCAGAACTAAGAAACTCAGCAAGAAGAGAATTCAATTAGGAAGTATCAAGCAAGTTGAAACAAAAAAAAGGAAGTGTAGAAAAGGAACATTGTTAGCTAGCAGAGAAGCTTGCAGGGGCAGGGTAATTCCAGATTATCAACTTAAGTGCCTTTCACAGTTAAAAATGCCAGTTTATCTCAGCTACTCTGATGAAGCTATCATACTGCAATCACCTAGCTGCCTGATGTGGAGGGAGTTCATGGTCTAGCTGTGCTTATTTCCATAAAAAGAGAGAGAGAATCTCTTCCCCCATCTTCCTCCTCAGGTGTCCAGGTCCTATTTATTAAATTCACAGTTACCTTCAGTCATACAAAAGGGTAATGACTGTTTCTCTACAGGTAACTCTCAGAAGCTACAGCGTGGAAATAAAACCTTAACCAGTATCTGATGGAAGCAAATTAGATTTCTCCAAAGCAGCAAAAGGATAGAACAGAACTCCAACAAAAGAAATGCTTGCATAGCCATTTATAGCTGTTTCCATAGCAGTATAGAGTACTTCAATTGCTCCAAGTGCCAAGGATGACAGCATAACAAAAGATATATGACAGGCTGCAATGCTTTCACAAACCAAGGCACAATATTCTGGGTTGGATACCAAGAAAGTGAGGAATATGCATAAGCCCCAGTAAAACCCATAGAAGTTTGGTTACTGATCACTTTGCTAGCCCACACAAACTTGGTGACCCAAAGCTTCCCTTTCTCTGGTGCCTTGTGACCTCAGCCACCGCAGCCATCCCCCCCCTTCACCCACCTGAACCGACCAAGGCCGTGGGTTGTGCACAGTTACCCACACAGGCCTGCCCACACTGGCTTCACTCCAGCCATCAGAGATTTGGTTTATGCTTACAAAATCCCCTCTGCTGTATCCCTTCAGTGCTACCATAAGTATTTTAATTTATTTAAATTTGGTCAAGCCACAGGTAATATGCAGACCTGACATGCAGGATTCATGTTACACTTCTGATTCTATACTGATTGTTAAAAGCAATTTCTCATTCTCATTTCATGAGGTCTTTCGGCCTAGTATTAGAAGGGAGCCTTTATGGAGAAAACAAGTTACTCAGCTGTTACCAGTCTGAACCTATAGTGCATCCAAGTTCCTCCCACTTCTATGGCTGCTTTTGTTCTTGTTTCCAGAAATGAGTCCTTATTTTTGTGCTTTCTGTGGCTCAGCTAAGTCTTCTGGAATACACTAGAACTTAAATTTAACACACTAGCTGCTTATAGCTGTGAATATCTCAAACAACTAGGAAAGCTTATTTTTTTAACCAAAAAATGTGTATCTTATATCAAACCCCCTCATTAATAGCTTATTCATGAGACTAATTGTTATAAGCATAAAAGCTATAATTTAAAAAAGCACTGTAAAAAGTTGATAGGCTAATTTTAACTTTATCCCTAAACATAAAAACTTATCATAGAAAAAGTCACTCATTCCTGCAGCACTACGTAATTGCTGCCTGCATTAGCTATGCTGAAGTAGACAGGGAAAGACAGTCCCTTGAAAATAATCCCACATCTAGTCACTATAAACTATTCTTTGCATCAACTTCTGCTTAAGTCTCACATGGCAAAAGAACACCGATTTAGTAAAACCAGGACAGTATTGGTAAGTGTGTGCTACTAAAACGTGACATCACATACCCTGTGCCCTTCAGCTGATTTTGCAGGGGCAGAGGAAAGGAGAAGCCAGCAGATAAAAACAAATAAAAGCTGTTGATCCAGTCTATCAACTACAGCCTGAGAAAGCAGAAAGGGTTATAGCACAGGCATCATCACCGTGATAACCTTCCTGCCAGACCCAACCAGACTGTGAAATAAGCCAAGCAATAGGCCTGCTTAAATCTATTGTTTGGATTCACTGTACTGAGTCAAGCTCGAGAGGGCCTCATCAAAGAGACAACTACCTGCCAGATCACCTGTAGTGGGGTGTGGAAAGACAAATGAAAGTCTTTGTATAGCAGTTCCTCAGAGAGGAACGAATGCATATTTATTAAAAAGGAACTGCAAACAATCAGGACATCACCCTTTTCAGACAGATGAGATACAGCATGTATTTTCTCAGTTGCAAGTAAGACAGTAATACTATTGCAGAGCCCCCACACCAGTTTCCTGAAGTGAATGACTTCTACGAGTCTATTGACAATCTACATGTTCTCCGGATACCTTTTCTCCAGGTCGAATGCTGCCACATTTCAGGAGATTGATGTCAGCTTTGCAGTCATCCATGAAGCCACAGATCAACCGATAATCGCTGAAGATAATGGCTGTCATTTTAGTGATGTACTGATGGCACTGGTATTCAGTGATGTTACCTCTGTGATCCACCAAACATGACACCAAGAACCCTTTACCAACTGGCTCACCTGCACACTCCTTTATCTGTTTTTAAAAAATAAAAAAAAAAGAAAAAAAAGAAAATTACAGTGGCTGCAGCTACTGAATTTAACCTTATAAGAAAATCCTCAAAGAAACTTGCATCTGTAGCTTCAAAATCTGCTAGCAAAGAAACCCTCTAGGCTTTAGTTTGATTCTCAGTAAGTCAGAATAACTGAAAATATTTCAGAAATGAGAAATCTCATGTGTGCCAGCATCCAAAAAAAGCAAACACAGCGACCTTGAGGATTATAAACTCTATTGCTCAATAATCGTCTTTTATAATTACACTGAACCCCTGCAATCAAGTAGACTTGTAGGAAAAATGCTAGTTTGACAAACCTTTATTTAGAAAACTGAGCATATTACATCATCTCTAAATCATACTTAGACCCCCATTAGCCACCTGACCTCGTACAATATGAGATTTTGGCCAGAAGTGAGACTGATTCAAAAGTCAACACTATTTATGGAACTGTTTCTAACTTGTTAGGAGATGAAAAATACTATAAAGGAAAATCCTCATCAAATTCTTTTCTATGAGGCTCTTGCATGAACTGATTGCTGGTACTAAAACCATTTTACTCAGTGGCCTAAAAAAAGTAAAAATCCCAGCTAACCAAAGCTGAAAGCTGTGAGGCGATTGGAAAAGCAGCGTACAAGAACAGACAGGTCCCCAATATAAATCACAGCCTGCCCTGCTCAGGGAAGCAGACAGTCAGGCCAAACCCGCCACCTCTGGAAGTAAAAGATGCAGGCAGTTTTGACAGTGTCTTTCCGAAGAAGGGGAAAACATGGTTACTTATCAGTTAAGGATGGTCCCTGGAGGAATCTTTCAATAGGAGCAGTGCAATGCCTCGCTCCAAGGAGCACCGAAACTACTCAGCTCTTTAACCCTGGCCAGGCCATGTGGAAATACTCGCCCAGTTCTGGTGGCCCCTGCTCAGGAGCGTGCTGGAAACCGCAGCCATAACGCTGCAAAAAGAACTCCCGGCAGGCAGACACTGAAGTTCAGTGCTGACAGGTTTTCAAGGAAGAGATACATGGGCTGACTTGATTACATCAAAGATTTGTCCCTGTAAAAATACTGAAGGGCTCATCAATCTCAAGGAAGATCTATGGCAATCAATAATTCTGGCAGTTTCAGATAACAAGCAAGGGCAGCGCTAAGGGAACAGGCAGGAAACCATTTTATCGGTTCTCAAATACCAACTCGGAATATTTATACTGGAAATTTTAAAAAATGGAGAGCTGTCTCTATGAAGATATATTCTAATTCAAACAAGAATAACTCAGGGCACCCTGTGACAGACTCTCACAGGTTAGACCAGATGAATAAAACAGATCTCTGCCTCAGCTTATGAGGTCATTACTTTCTGGGTAACAAATAAAACATTCAACATTTTAAACATCATTATTTGAAGGCAGATGTAGGCTGGTGAAATATTTTGTATTTAATCTAAATAGCTACTAGAAAAACAGTTACTAAGGTCAATGTAATTGTTACAGATAAGATGCAAAATACATTTTAAAGTGAAAATAAATAGGATCATTGTGGGGTGAACAGGACAGAGTTGAGCAGGCGCTCTCTGAGAAAGCTGCATCTTTGGTTTGGCCCTACTTCAGCTGAAGCACCGTGAGCCAAACCATCACACAACGGCAACATGCTGTTTTTGGAAGAGCCTAGCTTTGGAAACAGCCCCAGAGCTCCATGGCCTGAGCCGCTGAACTGCAGAAAAGACCAAGTGAACATGTTATTGCCAGGCCACTTCTGAAGCAATCACTGTTATCTGGTAGCCAACTATAATTCTAGGTTAAAGCTCTTGCCAGAACTCATAAAAACCACAAGAGCTGCGAAGAAAATAAACTGAAATTTAAAACTATATTTAGCTGATAAAATTAAAGGTGCACTTTTCAGAACATACCCATATCCAGTTGGGTCAGTCACCATTTCCCAAATGACTTTTTCTAGGAATTGCTCTTCTAGTTGTATTTTGCTCTTAGTGCAAAGCAATACTTTAAACAGAGCTCATTCACCCAACAAAAACTCACCTATACTTGTATGTGGGAATTTAAGGAAAAAAGGAATAGGTTAATATTATATGTGAGGAGTACATGCCCACTATATATTTATTTTAAAGAGTTTTGTAGAAGTACCTTTAAAAAATATTAGTGGAATGGTTTATGCACCTCAGTATTAACCAGCAGAAGATCAAACAAGAGATTATTGTTCCTTATCTAACGTTTTTCTTTAACTAAAAACCACTCACCAAATGGCAAAATTATGAAATTATGTATATGCTTCCCACTGCTTTTAAGCATCATATCCCAGATTTAGAGGGCATCGTTTACAGCAATGCCAGACTGCCACTGTGTAAAAATGGTAATTAAACAGACTATTAAAAGAGCATTTTCAAGAATGCCTTGGTTGTAAAAATTCTGCAGCAGCCATATGACATAAACCAGAAAAACACAATCTTTTCTATGATCGCAAAAAAGTGGGATTCAACAGATTTGGCAGTGTTTGCTTTTGGGAGTTACCAAACTCCAACTACAACACAATCCTTTGATGCAAGCTGTCTTCCACCGTTTCATCTTCCAGCCTTCTTTTAGTAAGTATTTTTTTGATCTCTCCTTACACTAAACAATTTACACTAGAGCAGACAATGTTTTTTTAAAAGGCAAGTTTATGGCTAGGTCACATTATATTAGTGGATATACAAATAATGGTTTTGAGAGCATGGCTTAGTGACTGAATCAAGTCAGCTGAAGCCTGTACAGCTGCAGAGAGCCTTGCTTCCGCTGCCTCCCTGAAGTCTAGCTGTAAACCACCACAAACAGAGGAAGAGACCTCAGCTCAGCTAGCTCCCACATAAGCACACAGCCTCAAGAGCTCGAGCATGAGTACAAGGAAAGAAATGGTTGATCAAGCCATCTTTGAAGCTGGACCAAGGTGTGTGCATGCCTGAGATACAGAGCACTAACTCCTAGTGCAACCTAAAAAGAGGAAGTTCCTAACAGTCTCCTTGGAGTAACTACCCCTTGAAACTTAAAAAAACTCTCAAGTTGATTATCATTTGATGTCTGTGTGCTTATCCCTTCTGCTAGCAAGACACAGTCCAAAACCAGCCTTATGTTAAATTCAGCAGAACCCCTGCTCCAAAAACACTCTTATAAATGTCAAACACATGATAAAGAGGGGACAAATCCAATTCACAACAGATTTCTGACAAAAAGTCTGGTAGGAGCTGGTGGGTTGTTAGTTCAGCATTTCTTTCTCCCATCCCTTTGCCTGGTACCACTAAGGTACCTGGCTTCTTCAGCAAGGAGACTGAATTAATTACAGCTAGAAATTTGGTATATGAGACTAGAGCTTCCCCAAACCACTGTTCACACATTAATTCACTACCACATAGAAACGGAAAAGCCTCAGTGGCACAAGAGCAGCCGTGCCTTCCTCCTGGCTTACCTCAGCAATAGTGGACTTGCAGACTTCTCTGGCCACGGATTCAAACTTTGGATCTGTAGTCAGGTTCAGCTTGTAGTTCCACAAGAGCTATAGGGAAAGCATTTGTAGAAAGGGAGTTTAAGAGCTTTCCATGGAGAATAACAAACATTTTGCTTCAGAAAACAATGATACATCATTTATACCCAATCTGTATCATCATCCTTCTATAGTGCAATGATCAATAAAAAGTCTCCTTGACAACAACTTTGTCCCTTCATTTCTGCAATAATTTTCTCATACTGAACAAATTCGAGCTGTCAGAAATCTCTCTGCAAGGTCATGAGCTGACTCATTAAAAGCAAATATAACAAATGAAGAATATTTCATAACTGAAAGGATAAAACAACGAAAGCTTTAACTTACTACCTGCTGCATATTTAGCAACACCTCTAGCCCACCACACCTTTGTGTGCCATAGTGTGTCTGCCTGATGCAAGTGAACTAAACAAATTAAAACATCAATAGGAGCAGATTTCATGCCAAAAACCTTACAAAAACTTAGCAAAAAAGGCAGGAGACAAAGCAGCTCGATCCTTCTGTGAGGGCTGCGACCAGACAACGTTTTGGATGCAGATATATTTCAAACCTACAGGAGGTTCTCTCTTGCTAAGCAAAACGATACATTACAGCTTAGACTGCAAAATGCCTCTGTAAGGACGACTGTTCTTCCAGAAGCCAGCAATGAGCTCATGAAGGAGCCTCAATGCACAGGGTCATTGTGCAAGAGTCAGTCTTGGGCAAGTCACACCCTGCAGATATATATACGCATCCCAGATGTCCTCCTGAGGCACCATAAAGTGAAAATACAGGGTAGGGTCACAAAACCTCAGTAAATTAATAGCTGAAGTGTTGCCTGATTGCTCTATTAGCTCATCTGTTTTTCCAGGAACTTAAGTTGCATTTAAACATTTTTCGTTGACTTACAGATTCAGAAGTTTTAAAAATTCATTTAAAAAATCTGCCTTTGTGACAAATTAGTATCAAAAAGATAAAATTTGGTCAAACTTTTATTTCGACGTTTCAATTGTACAGAAAACACTGGGAAAACATAATTACATGCTCTACACAAGGAAAGCAGTTTCACATCCACTCCAGGAGGGTGGAAGCATAGAGAGAGAACCAAAATCAGAATCAGCATAACTGCACCACCTTCCACACCTCTTACGGTTTTTGAGCTGTGAAAAGTTAAAAAAGGAGGTGACGGGAAACTAGGGTGTTACAGATGGAGTGAATTGTAAACATGAGGTTTAACAGGTAAAAGTGAATGAACAGGGAACCTGTCCTTGCAAAGAGCACTGTAAGGCTCTCCCAGGCAGAACCGGAAGTACAAGAATGAGGACACAAGATAAGAATACAACTCTGCATTTGTAATCTCACACTTTGGACAGTCTCGAAACGAGATGCTCTCCAAATGAACCTTCCCACAAACAGAAAGAAGGTTAAACTTGCACCTTAAAACTCCTCATTTTAGCACTAGGCAATATTTTCCAGGGGATGATCACCAATTGTACTGCAGAGAAAGGCAAAGAAAACATTTGGACATGAGACAACCTCTCTCTGGTCTACTTTTTTATCACCTCTCTTCAATTTCTGCCTGGGAAAATGAGACTTAGCCCACAGTTCATACTTGTGAATGGCTTCCATAATCCACATCCACCCAACATTTGCCTTGAAGCAGAGATGCCATCACTTAATCCAGCAGATTAACAAATAAGCAAATCCAACTTTGATTTCTAGAATTCTCCACTTCTTCTTCATTCAGGTAATTTTTCTGGCACATTTAAATGTCAGGCAGATATATTTTAATTACTGGAGTTTTCTCTTTTTCAGAAAGGCTTAAACAGAAACATGTTGTGCCCTTCATCTGATTCAACCCTGCACAACAGAGAATTACAGCTGCCAACGAAGTCAGGCAGTGCTAAAGGTTAATTTATAAACACAGTTGGAAATTACTAGTTGTACAGCATGGCCGGGTTTCATCTCTGGAATATATCTTCCAATAATAAAGCAAAATACAGCTTCTCAAGCATCCAAAATCAAGACTGTCATTGAGGCATGCACTTGTCTGTCTGTGTTCAGGGGTAACCAAGCAATTAAGGATCTTGATATGGTGTACACTGACAGAATACAAATGTGAAAAACCAAAAGAAACCTAATACCAACTTTAGCAGTGAATTTTTTTCTCCTTTTTTAATTTTTTTTCAGAGTCTTGGGATTTGAAGAGTCAGCTTTGACAGCCCAAAAACTGGCTAATAGTTTGCTCACTGTTAAACACAGTGCTGAGAGGAAATCTGTTCTAAAACCAGCCAAGTGTCTCAAACTGCCTCTAAATATCACACCCCTACAGCATTTTCTAAGCGAGTCTAAGAATTTAGCAGCTGTGAAAGTAATACAGAAGGTGTCAACAGCTGAAATTAAGAGTTTAAATTCAGTACTGCTCACATCTTTCCCAAAGGAATACATCACATTGCTCCCAGTAACTCACGGGAACCACCCCCCAATTATAAAACAGGAAAGACGTCTGCTATCTTCCCTGATACAGAAGTACAGTTTATAAAGTTCTTAAAAATGTTCCACTCTGAAGTCTCCATTAAGACCAACGTGGTTATACTGAGTTAAAGAAGTCACCTTGTGTTCTTCCTCCAAAGGACAGTACAGAAACCCAAATGCGTCTTGATTAATAGCCTTTGCAAAGTACCAAACTATGCAAAATACCTCAGGTTCACAAGGGACAGGAGGTGCAAATGCCATAGCTAGAGACTGAATAAACAAAGCAATACTTACATGATTGCAGTCTGAAGAGATTTCATTATCTGGCTGAAAGGAGAAAGAAAAGGAGTGTCAGTTTACTACCGATGTGATGCATTTAACAGAGAAGAGTCTAAACTTTTGAAACTAAAATACTGTCAACTCTTTTTCACTGTAATAAACAACTTGACACAATTGACAGAAGATTTTGAAATCTGCATCACAAGAGTGATGATACCTGATTAGCAAAAAACGAACAGGTACTTTAGACACTATGCTGTATTAACAGAACAAATACCACAAGAGTAGCAGCATTTATGTAGACACTGCAAAAACATAATGAATGCACTGGCATCTGCCACAGTTGCCCAAACTAAGAAGGCAAAAAAGCACCTGTGGGAAAACACAGGAGCAGAATTTTGAAGAAAAATGAGTTTGGTGCATACAACTGAAGGAGAAAGGTAGGACTCACTCCCCTCCTCCAGACTGAAATGTTCCTATTCCCCATTTGAGAAGCAACATCTTTCCTTTCAGATGTACATAAAACGGCTGGTTCAAAGCAGCCGCAAGATTTATACTTTCAACTGTGAGAAATTGGTGACATCCAATATTCATACATCATTTCAAAATATTCACTATACTCTCCTGGGGAGCTCCTTTGGAAAGAACTCTGAGTGCAAACCATCCCATTCTCCTTTCAGCCTGAGTAGCTCACAGTGAAGAGTTCCTTGAAAAAAGTTAATCATACAAATCCCTCTCTCCTCTCCCCAGCAGAACAGCACAACGGCAGGACAAAAATCACCTGGCCATCACACCCACAGAAAAATCAACCCTGACTTACAAAGTCTCTGCTTCTACTGATACTTATGATGCCAGACATGCTTTAAGAGCCACAAGACACAAAACCACTCGAAGCTTAAACACATCATTGACACTAAGATGTTAGACCTCGGGGATCTGACATAAGAGAACCAGCATTTCAGCAGTTTTGGAAGCAAGCAGAGCTTTTCAGTGCAAGCATTTGCTGCTGTATGATCTGCTACACCACGACTTGTACCATTGGTGCTTTGGGGAACATGAATACGAGTTTATGAGGAAAAAAGCAAGCCTGGAAAACGTTTCCAAGTTCTTAATTACAGCCATTATTAACTAAAGCACTTTTATTTTTCATAGCAGTAAGTGGCAGAAATCACCTCTCCACTTTGAACATAAAAAATGGTACCTGAAGGATTCCAGTAATTAATTGCAGTTTGGTCAGACTGACACGATCTAAAGCTGTAGCTCCCAAAGTAATTATAAATTGGGAAATCTGGATATCAACTTCTTTTTAAAAGACTAGCAGATGTCTGCTAGTTATCCTCAGACTGCAGAACTGATTCCTTCAACTGAAAACTAAGATGCCACCCAAACTGCTCTATTTCACAGCAGCCTCTAAGACCAACATTATTGTGACTTACAAGGTGCACTTTCCTTAATTTTCTGCACTCATCCTGCATCCTTCAGCAATAGATGAAGGTTTTAGACTACTTTCAAAAGCTAGGAGGCAGAGTACCCCCCACTGAAATTGATGTCTCAGTCTTTTAGTCAAGGCTAGTTTCTTTATAAAAATATATAGGCTAGAGCTCGAATTCTGCTATAGAGGACAGGACTTCCAAACACATTTGCAGGCAAGAGAATTTGTAAGGGTCAGAGAGCACTCCCACAAAGCCCTTCAGGGTCACTTCAATTATTTTTCCACCCTCCAACCTGGTAACCTTTGCTTCAGATCCACCAAAGATTAAAGATCAGGGTTTTTTCTGGAAAGATGAGCCCAAAAGGTAACATACCAGTTCTCACTGACTTGAGAAGCTTAAACAAGCTTTTCTTGAAATATACAACAGTAAAATGTTACACATTGAAATACCAGACTTCCCTGTGCTCTGCAGCAAACCTCAGCTCTGTGAGAACGAAATCTAGCCTTATTCTTCTGAGAAGAGTAATGGAACTTAAATGGGACCTTAACTAAGCTTTAGTACTGCATTCATTCACAGCTCAGTACTTAAATATGCAAAGTGTCTTATCTAGCCAATAATCCTTTCAACGTGGAACAAGATGACCCCCTGTTAGCTAAGAGCTGTAATCCTTCTTCGTCTTACCACTGGAAGTGTTGGAGAGGTGGGTTCATGCAATGCTAACCTGCTTCTCCCTGTTTCAGTGAAGCAACAGGAGAAAAACAATCCTTTTAGCTTCTGTCCAAAAAACTCAAAAGCTGAGTTTGAAGAAGGGGAAGAAAAATCTCCCCAGTGCAACCCACACATGTTCTGCCTTGCTAAGGAGACAGCCTGTGGCTCTCTGTCCACTATTTCCACCCAGGAAACCTTCCAAATGAGCCGTTTCAGAATAATATGCAGTAAGAGTCATGAAAGAAAAGTAAGTTTCAAATTACCACTAAGGGAAGTTGAAGAGCAAGAAAAGCTGCATTGTGTCAGTCCCACATGGTGAGCTTGTGGAACACGGATGCTCAGAAGTCCCTCAGGGCAAGGGGAAGCAAGACAGCAGCCTAGACCAGCACCACATGCTAGTCAAGGCATTTTAGGAGAGAAAGCTTACGGCAAGGACATTCCAGCGATTAGCAAGAGAGAAGGACCCCTCTTACATCTCCGAACTGAAGGATTAAAAACAGCCTTTACAGAAAACGTGTGTGCCTCTGGGCTCACAGAAGCTTTTGCTGTTTAGCAGCTTCAGTGGGAATATATTGCCTCCCTTTACAGTTCTCTGAAAAGTTCTCCAAACTCCTTCACACACTAACACTCACATTCCAGAGTACAAACACCCCTTCCTACCTCCCTGGGAAAGCAGAGTTTAGAACAAGTACCAGATATAAGAAAACCTGAACAGAAAAAGCATTTTCTTCCATACAACCACAAACAACAGCCACAAATCACACTGCATTAGTATTATGAACTCCACAGAAAAATCCAAAGGTTTGTGTGAAGTCCTGTCACAGCCAGATTGAAGTCATCAACACCATTTTATTTAAAAGTGCCTTTTCCCATACACCAGATCTCAATTCATTGAAGCAAACCACAACAGTCATCCATCCCTTTCTAAATCTCTCTGCTTTGGCAGCAGCATAAAACTAGGTCAAAACTATACATCACTTGAGCAGCTCACCAACAATACCCAGGCCCAAAAGGGCACAAGGTGTTGGCGCTTTAGCAGCAGAAATGGACCATCATCATGCTGGGAGCCATAGGAACAGCTAATGGTGCCTGAACCAGTGCCATGCATCACCATCCAGTGCACTGCACACTGCCTGGGGTACAGTTACAGCCACCCCCTCAGCGACAGGTATACAAAACACACTTGATTTGGTCTTACTGCATCACATCCTAAGGAAAGGTAATTCACACACGGGAATTTGAAAAGCAAGCTAAGTATCCTTGTCAACTGATGTGGATGAGAATGGTGAGGATGGTTGCCCAAAGAAGCTGCGGTAGACCGGTCCTTGGAAGTGCTCAAGGCTAGGTTGGATGAGGCTTGGAGCAACCTCATCTAGTGGAAGGTGTCCCTTCCCGTGACAGGAGGTTGGAATGAGATGACCTCTAAAGTCCGTTCCAATCCAAACTGTTCTACAGTTCTGTGAAAGTCAAGGTATTGGGAAAACTCTCTGCAGGGATTATTTTAAATCTCCAGCATTAAGATTCCTTTGCTTCCTTGCAAAAGTCATGCAAATGAGAGTCTGAAGCCAACCGCCCAACTGCCTTAATTCCCAGAATTTAATCCCTCCTGAGAGCAAAAGATGGGATGACAGCAGACACTTCCACTATTCTTATGAGGATGATGGCAGACATTTCCACTATTCTTCTAAGGCAAGAGTAGCAGTGAACTTGTTGAAAAGCAAGAACCAGGCACACCTCAAATACTAGCTATAGTTAATCTTCAGACACTGAAGACAACAGACTCTGGACCTGCTCAGGCATAAACCATCAAGAACCAACATGGAGCAAAATAGCAAAATAAAAAGGCATTTGGCTTGTGGATGGGAAGAATCCAGTAGATGTCCTCTCCCTAAATTCAGGAAGATTGCAAAAACCTCAAACAATTCAATTAGGAAAAGATGTTAATGAAAGCAGCTACATTCCTATGAAAGAGAGGGAAGATGGAAGTCCAGCCAGACTGCTAGTGGTCCCCAGTTTATTGCACTATCACACAGTCAATTATAGTACAAGGCACAGTGCACACAGATACACAGTACAGGCAGCTCATGTTTTGGTTTTTTTCCCACTTTTATCTAAATAAACACATTTATCACCAGGATCCGAAGAGAAATAGTAGAGTGGGCCTGCTGACCTAGAAGCTTCTAAGGAGGAGGCCAGCAAGCTGATAAAGGGACAATCGGTTTCTTAGCTGTGTCCTTCCCACAGAAAACAGCCATCTCTTTGCACCAAACACAGCCAGCCAGGACAGCAAACTCACAATAAAATGATTCAACCCACAGGTATCAAGCTAGGTAGACTTGCTAGACACCTGGAAACAGCACAGGCCAGACGCAAGGTAGGGATCAAGGAGACATCTGGTGGAGCCACCCTTCTGCACACGATCCTTTCCCAATGCAACCACTAGAAAATATTCTGCAGAAGAATTTCTGGAAACATGAGGAGATAGAGTAGTCTAGGCAAGAATCAACACAGCTTTTGTAAAAGAAAAACCACACATCACACAACCACCCATGCTTCAAACCTACTGAAACATCCTGGAGTTCTGAGCCAGGAAGCATGTGGCTACAGTAAACCGTTTTCACACATCCTGCAATCCTGAAAAAGTCATGTGTGATAGGAAAGTTAAAACCAGTGATAATTTAAGTTCAAAACAGATGAGAAGATGTCATAACTTAATTACACATTTAGTGAGCAATGAAAGTTAAACTTGTTAAGCCAAGCTTGAAATATTTGCTAATGCCAGTGAACTCTTAGTACTAAAAACAAACCCCGTGTTGCCATGTCAGTAAAGAAACCTCTATATTTACCATTCATACTTTGAAAATAGCCAGTTTAAAGCATGGTAACTGTGGACATACCATGCATCAAAGTTGCAAGCTCCTAGCTTCCATATACTTTTGCCTATTTCATAGAAATAATTTTTCCCAATTACAAACAGAGCTAAAGTCTGCAATACAGCAAATCATTTACTCAAATAATTATGTCCACATTGGTTAGGTGTTCCTAGTTTATGTAAATGTATTAGTCCAAGTTATACACAAACACTAAACCATCTCCAAAACATACACAGAACTTCGTGTACAAAAATCAAACTATCAGGACCAGCAGCAATTTCTTTAGTCATCTTGCACACACACAGCACAAGAGGCACATCACCCCAAACATCAAAATCTGCTACTTTTTTTCACTGTTTTAACTGAATTCTAGATTCTACAAACTTTTCCACTTTGCTGACATTTTATAACCTCCAGGGGTATGACACCATTAAGGTAAGTATGCTTATTCAGAAAAGATAGCATGAAGCAACATCAAAAAATCCCAGCACAACACGTGTGTCCTTCCGGCTCAGCAGCCATGTAAAAAGGAGACAAGGATGAAGCAGGCCTTGTCCCCTGGTACTTTGAAGATCCACTGTTCAGTATCTGCTTCAAACACCAAGAAAGCTTAGCAAGTCCTATTCTTTCTGTTGTAGCTTTGATAGGAAGTCAAACAAAAGTAGTTTTGCTTGTTTCACATTTGACACTAAGCATGGTCTTCAGCAGGCTGTGTACCTTTCCTGCACAGCAGAGATCCCTTCCTGGGCAAATACCAAAGGCAGGCAAAACACAGAAAATGCTCGAGTTTTAATTCCGGTGCATCAGAAGTGACCACAGACCATGGTGCAATTTTAAGGAAACACAGATTCCATCTGCCTGACTGGGCAAGTATCTTTGCTGGCTCTTACCAGCAAATCACTTTCTCTGAGCCGGCTGTTCCCACCCATGCAAAGCTGCAGGGCGGGTGCTCAGAGGCTGGAAGTGCCATGCTCTGTGCCACAGCCTTCTCACACAAGTTCTTCTCACCCCTGCTGCTTGTGCCTCCCCTGCAAGGGGGACTCTAAAGCCCCTAAGCCCTCTCAGCCTTTCTCCTTTCAATGCAGATCCACGCATCAGAGCTTATTCCAACAGTCAGCACACTCAAACCAAATTTGCCCCAGATGTTTGTCTGCTCTTCCCTTAGTCTCCTCTCTTCCTCCTCTCGAAGCCTTTCCAGGCAGTCCCAATGAGTTGTGGAACAAGACAGACCTTGAAATTGTGGGTTTGCCACCTAAGTTTGGCAGCACTGCTACCAGATATGTTTCCCACAATACTCCTCCACAACAGAGCTCTGCTACTAAGCATAGCACTGACATTGAGCTGCAGATCCTGCCAGGAGGCTTCAGGATTTGCTCCTGGAAAGCTCCCTCGCAATGCCAGCAAAAAGCTTCAGAAACCAAAAGGCATGCAAGGATGCTGGTAGAGTCACAAGAGAGGATAAAAGGAGAAGGAGAGCTGTTATCCTAGCAACCGAGGTGACAGGGAGGCTGCTGTCTTCCTCATCCCTGTAGCTGACTTGAGCTCATCGCACCATCCAAAACTCAGCAAAAACTGTCATTTTAGAGTTTTCTGCCAGGTTAGTACAAATGGGCTTATGGAAGGGAGTTTACTGAGAAGGCACAGTGGCATCATCACCTGCAGCATCAAGCAGTCCACGAGCTATGCTGAGACAACCTTACTTTCAAACTACCTTTATGGATGACATTCTGCATTAATCCCAACCAGAAACATCCCAGATAAACTTCAGAGTATTCCAGTAAAGAGGCAAAATCAATAGCCTGAGTATTGGCAGTACTGCATAGCATCCGCTGGTGATGCAGAGGACAGACAAGCCAAGAAAGAAATGGAAGTCTCAACAAATAATTCCAGTGCAACAGCTAAAGAAAAGCTTTTATCAAATACATTCATAATCTCTTTGTAACTCAAATTCTATGACTTATTCTCAATACAGAGACTTCACATCTTTTGACAGTCTATATTCTATAGTACCCCAAGTTGAGCTTAACTTTACAGCAAGCTTCCAAGAAGCCATGAAGAGTTCACAATCAATATTCAGTTTTACACAAAATAAAAGGTTGTCATACATGGAGTGGTAAAGCCCCTGTCTCCTAAGACGAAAACACTGTTCTGGCCATGCTTTGCTCTTCACAGAATCATGTTTTGGCTGCATGGAACCAGAGAAAACCTTTGTAAATTAGCTTTGTACAGGAGCTAAGAAAACAGTTCACACCAAACGCTCCACGTACCAAAGCAGAGAAGCGCAGGTTTCAGAGCAAACGCTGCTTACTCATTGCCCCGCTCCCAGAACCCAGCGGAGGGCGTGCTGTGCTGCAGAGCAAAGCCAACAAGCACTGACATTCCCCCCTTGCTGGCAGCTCCATTACAGCACCATTGCTGGAGAGCACCTCTAACCAGTACCAGGCTCCCCTGCCAAGGGCTCTTGCTTCACTCAGCAGAGTGAACAATACTCTAAACACACCACCAGCCAATATTCCTATCTGTCTTTGTTATTCAACATGCGGGCTCATGACTCCAATTTTCCACACTGAAAGCCATACAGTGCTCCCAAGGATCCCTCCCCAGGAGCATTTTCCTCCCCCTGTTCCAGCAAGGCACATGTGTCACATCAATCAGGAGCCTATCCTCACCAAGGCGCAATAAGCAATAAGCTTCTCCTGCCCGTGCTCAGGGGCATGAGCAGCACTGCTTGAATCCTAACAATTTACATTCATGCATTCCACCTCCGAACCAAAATAAGACGAGCATCCAAACAGGTGGGAAGCAGACTCTGCTATTTTTAACTCCTGCCAGCTATTCTATTTAGAAGCAATAAAAATCAAATACCTCACAGAAGCCACTTCAGCCTTAACCACAAACCACAAGAAGAACAATTTTATTTTGAAGTCTTCCCTTCTTCCTTCAGGACAGTGGTGAGAGGCACAATTACATTTAACATCACTACTTCCAAAATGTGATGGATGTTACATTACACATGGATGAACAGGCCTGTAGAGGTTCTTACACAACACACAGCACTAGTCCTTGGCTGTCACAAGAAAAGGAATATTTTAGTCTTCTGCATGGTATATGTCGCCCTGAATTCCCATGCGATATTCAACAATCAGTTCTGTTATCTGGCAATGCCAACAAGAGGGGCAGGATGTACCAAGGCACCCCACATACCAGCTTTCCTGTGCTATTACCCTGCAAGAGATTTCCTGAAAGCACAAAGTCGCCTGGACCCTGGCTGTGAAATGAAATGTGATGGGGAAGTCTCCCTCAAAAGCAAAAGCACCTTGAGTACAGCCAGTATTCAGACATTCCTAACAGCTGGATTTGAAATAAAACACTGGAATTTTCTTCAGAAGATCTGCAGGGGCCCAGCACATCACTCACCTCTTCACTGCAGTGCGAAGCAGGTGAAGAACAAGAGCCTCGAGTAGGGCAACTCCCTGCTGTTAAAATAAACTGTTTCAGTTCTTCTCTCACTTAAGCGCTAACTATAATCACTGACTTTATCATCCCCTGTATGTGTCAATTTTATCACAGTACTATTCAAACATGAAAAAAAAAACAACTATGACAAATGCTCAATGACCAGGCCCAGCCATCACCCTTCCTCAGCTGAGTCCATCCTTCCTTTCTTTATTACAACATTCACAAGCTCACTGGAAAAGCCACAGGTATTGCCAAATTGCTGGGAGAATCCAATGGCAGCTTGAGGCTCCCCAAGGCTATGGTGGCAGCAATGAAAACACTGTTAGGACACATCCCAGCGTAAGTTCATTATGTCAAACATAACATGGGAGCTGAGAAGAGCCATGTCAAGTTAAAAGCCACACAACCTCTTGACTTGACACCACTAACAGGGGCCAGAAGCCAGGATTTTAAAATACTTTAAGAGATCACCCTATGCCAGGAAAAAACCAGACTTGCTACATTACTCATTCTCCAATTCTCCCAAAGAAACCTCTGCATTGAAAACTTTCTGGTTATTCAAAAAAAAGCAGTCCATTAAACTAGAGAGGCCAATACCAATTCACTTAAGGAACAACACTGCACTTGTACACAGTGGGAATAAGCAAATAAGCACAAAGGACTAACATGTATTAAGGTCCACAGCACAACCCACAACAGCAGCTTGCAAGCAGCATCACTCTGCAACAGAGAATTAGGACATTGCCTCAGCAGTCCAGAGGATTTCTCCAACCCTGATGAGTTTCCCCCATGAGATCTGTTTTGCTGGATTCTCACCATCACCCGCTGAACTCAGCAGGAAAGATCTGTAGGCTATTTTTAGACAGTCCTAGAAACAGCACAATGCCCCACTTCCAGCTCAAGTTCCTCCCATACAGGAAGGGCTGCCCATGAGATGCACGTCCAAAATAAACCCTGCTCTCTATGCTACCCTGCACTTCAGAAGGCAGTACCGAGCTGTGCTTCCCATATAATAGCTGAAAACAACCTACCATCAATTTTAAGTCCTTTATAAATACAATTAGAAGGCACTAAACAGAAAGTTCTGAAACTCTCTTTAAGGCAGCCAGGCAGGGTGTCCATCCTGTTGTACCCACAATTTAACAGCTCTAGTTACCATTTTTGCCACAGTCCTCAGTAAGATGAATTTTAGATAAATGTATTCTGGATCAGGCAAAAAACTCTGGTCAGGATAAGCCAACTGAAGTCTTAGTCAGAGAGAGGTACCTACCACCTGCTTCTAACCAAGAAACAGAAGAAATTCAAGGAAGCACAAGCAACCAGAATTCGAGTCCTTTCTCCTTGCACTAGAGAACCAAAACAACTGCCAAGTTCATCCGAAGAACGGTACCATCAAGCGACTAGACCGGGCAAGGCGTACCAAGTTCAAAATTCTTGAGGATCCTGGAGGACTGCTGTGTGACAAGGGACTCACAGAGGGTACTTCTGCTCTTGAAGCCATCAATACACCTCTTGGAAACCTGCTAACACACTTTCAGGGCAACCCTTCTCTTGCTCTGTGAGCTTATCACCATCTTCTGACAAATAAGCCCTTTCCAGAGGTGCAGACAAAATAGATTCTCAATTACAACTGCATTCACATCAATACCTTGAAGATGAGGCTCTGAACAGGAATTGAGAAAAGAGAATTTTTTTTCTAATAATGAAGAAATTACCAAAAAAAAAGAAAATTAAAAAAGTCCTTGTTCTCAAGTCTCAAAGGTCACAGTGACCAGAAGAGCTAGACTGATGTATTAAGCATTTTTCCATGTAAAACAACTGTTCTGATCCAGTATTTGAGTACTTTAGTTTTACTTCAACAATACTCATCGTCCGCATTTTAATTAAGTTTCCCATTTCTATCCAAAAGCAGCTTAATCAGTAGATAATGGCTTGCCATTTTTAAACATTATTTTAAAAAAAGATAGAAACATTAACATGCAAGCATTTAAATAATTACAGATCATATCAATTTAGTCAGGAAACATACCAAGCTTAGCAATAAAAGCTAAGATTAGCTGCAAAATAGTATCACCAAACTAGAAAGCTCTAGAAAGATTATTAGAGTGTTCAAGCAAGACTGAAATTATTCAAATCTAAGCTTCTTGCTTATTTAAATCAATCTGCCTGGGAGCCACACAAATTGTTGTGGTAAATTGATTTCCCTAGCGTCTGGTTCTCCTTTCGCATAAGCCATGACAAGAAAAAGACCAGAAAGACAAGATGAAACCAGCTGATTCACAACATCATTAGGCATTCTGCATTCAGACAGATTATACATCACAACATTAGCCCAAGTTATAAATGTCTTGGCGAGTGAAGGCGGCCGGGCTCAGTGACTCACAGCAGGGCTGCCAGGTGCAGCGCTCAGTCACAGACCTCAGCACCAGCAACAAACCAGAAATGCCATTTTTCTTCTCGGAGACTCCAGCAGTGTCACATGGCTAATGCACTTCACTTTATTTCACTACCCCATTTCTGCTATACTTCAGCAACACACACCTAGATTTTATCTAAAACAATTTCCAGCAAACCTACTGTGCTAATGCCTTTACTGATGTGAAAAATACAGTAATGCTTCATTCCTTCTTGGCCAAAAGGTAGAGCATGCCATTCAAAGGGAGTATTACTGAAACTTAAATAAATGCTTATAGCATTTACCTAAAGAATTGTGCCGGTGTAAATGGCAGCTTGTTTTGAAGCTGGACAGAGAAGCAAGATTTAAATTAAAAAAAAGAAAAAACCCTCAAGTGGGATCACACAGCAGTTTCCAAGATTCAACCACTCCTCCAAGATAACCTTTTCCTCACCAAGAAAAGCCATTTGAGTTTTTTTCAGGATGAAGTTTTTGTGAACACCTAATGAAAGTGATTGCTGCGTGTTCATTTCCCACAGGGGAGACGCATTTCATATGAAAAGAGTTATCCAGAAACATTTACTATACACATCTGCACCAATAAGGAAATGAGTCATCAACCCACTGGCAGGCCTGATTCATAGCACACGGCGCACTTCGGCTATTTAGGAATCTGTGTATGGAATACAGGAGAAAGGCAGATGCAAGCCACAAGCCATTTTAAGAGACTACATATGAAACGCCAACCAAATGTATTTTTTTCCCACCTTTGCTTGGGTATAATTTCCTCAAAAGCACAGGACCAGCATGGTGCTGTACACAGCTGCAGAACTTTTCACCTGGATGAATCATAATATTTTCTTTGTATAACTGGAAGGAAAGCAAACCCTGGATAAAATCGCTTGGATTTTGTTCAACAGAAAAATCAGCATGAGCAAGTCTTTATGGCCAGTGCTAAGGCAAGGTTTCCATGGGATTAGTAACAAACTACCAAATAAAAATTCTGCTTGCCTTCAGAATATGCAAACAAAAGCCCTGTTACAGGACCAAACCAAGTACCTATCTTCAGTTCACTATACGGAATGAAGGATAATAATAAAGAAAATTGTACATAAATCTTCTTATTTAAAGCTTTGCAGTTCCTCACAAAGTTAGATACACGTTTAAGCTGCTAACCTTACTCCCAGAAGAAGCCTGGAGCACTGAGCTGAAGCACACTTCCCCATAGGTACTGGTCTGCTCTCCCATAGAAGCTTAGCTTTTAATGTATTCTGTGTTTTCGAGAGCTCTTTGCCAAAAAGCACTAGGGTTTTTCAGCTTGAACTGCTCAGCTCAATAGTTAGATAGAGCCATAAAACCAAGCAGTTTGCTTGAAAATTCTGAACCATAATGGTAATTCGAGGGATTTAAAATGATACTATGGTAAGCAGCCAGGTCAGTAACAGTTTCCCTCAAGCCAAACAAAGAAATTATAGCTGACTAGTTTTGCACAAATGAGCAACTTTAAAAAAAATAAAAAAAAAAAAAAAAAGAAGCCACGTTTGATGCTGGATTTTAGAAGTGAGCTTGAAGAGCTTTCTGGAAAGCAACATTAGTAGAAAGATGTCTTACTGGGATGCAGGAGAGCCAGACACCTGCCTGCAAATCCTCCCAATTACTGTTTCCATAACTCCTACTTAAAAAGCTATGAATAAAGACAAGCTGCAATTAAAAAGACTGAGCACACCTACAGCTTTTCTCCTAATAACGACAGAGAGAAAATAATGGGGGAGAGAGGCAGAGGGGAGAACAGCAATAAGCTCGTCACTGCCACAGCTCTTTACCAACACATGGCACAACACTCCACACAGGACCACCACTAACATCACTGCTGAACAATTCTCACCTGTCAAAACACAGGAATTAAATCAACAATTCAACTGCTCTAGAAACAGCTGGTTATTCTTTCTCACCATTATTCCTGACAAACAGTAAAATCAATTACAATGCTCAGGAATACAGACTTAAAATCTGGGGCAGGCTGGAAGGGCTGCAGGCGAGTACTCAGGCAATACTACGCTGTCTTCTTGCTCTAATGGAATTTTCTATTCTGTCTAAAAGAGAACTTCAAAGTTTAAGTGTTCAGTCAGCAACAACTACCACTTGATAGAAAACACTTCACTCTACTCTCTGGTCAATGGTGATGGTTCCAATAGTCACACACTATTAAACTACTTGAAGACACACACTAAAGCAAGGTACGCACTTCTGAAGCCTGGCTGTGGCTGAAGAAATAAACACGGCTGCAAATCTTTGATCTCTAAAGGCAGAGAAATGCCCAACAGGTAATACTCAGTTTTCAGGATTAGTTCCAATATGCTGATGGAAAAGCCCAGACGATCCTCACTGAAAAACCTGGTAATGTGGGGAAAATATTTTGTCCTGACCAATAAGCAGAATGAAGATGTTTCCCCAAAAGATAATGCTTGAGAATGGGACTTCAAGAATTTGATCTGCTCTTTTCCAAGTGGCACAGGTAGCTGATGTGGTTTGCATGTTCACAAAAAGGCAGTGGCATACTTCTGGGGGCATTTAGAGGAAGCGGTGACAGCAGTACACTCAGGTAAGCAGTTTTCCACCCCATGTGAGCTTTCAAATCCCTTGCATGCAGATTTCTATCTGCATGATAAGAAAAAAACGTTGAGATAGTGCAACTTTTACGGCAAGGTGAGATCTGAATGCTGTAAGCACAGGTCGACATTTCGACCAAAACCGCCTGCTTTGGTCTCCTGCAATGTCTTTAAATAGCCTCGAGGAGTTCTTGCTCAGGGTGAGAATTAACTCTGATGCCTTGTCATCTCCATTGATGTCTCCATGAGAAACCTTGTCAATCTCCATGCAAAAGCAAAACAAAACTTTAAAATGTTCCCACCAGATTATCAACTAATTTATCTCTGCATTTTAGGATTATCACAATACAGAGTAGAGGATGGACATACAATTCTTACAAGGTAGCCTTTGAGGAGAGAGAAACCCCAGAACACCAGAGGTATGACATTTATCAAACAGATCTCCTTCAAGAAGAAGTCAGGTATTTCCAAGTGACATCAAGAAGTAGGAGCATCCCTGATAAATGTGTATGAAGAAAGAATATCTGGCACAGTAAGAACAGATACTATCCCTTAGGAGACAATTATGATTTTACTTTTTTATTTTTACTGAAAATTAAATCTTATCAAAATATATACTAAAAGTGAGCATTCAATGGTCCAATGGAATCACTTTGGTGAGAGTCCCAATGTGACACTACAAGAGTTTGAGGCATATAAAAAAAACAAGAGCAGATGGAGAGGGAATTCAAGAGCAAAATCTTCTCCAGCACCTATTCAGCATTCAGAGACAATCCTTAGGGGTTTTCCAATCCCCCAATAATTAGAAAGTTATCACACAAAATCTTCTACAAACTACATTTGAACTCAGATGGCACAATAAGGAAGAAATACGACTTACATAGTGAGAGCAAGATCATAGAATCATAGAATAGTCTGGGCTTGTAAGGGTCATTTAAAGATTTTTCTTTTCCTTTGTATGCATTTTTATCAGCTACATTTTTAAACATGCAGCTCATGGTGAATGCCAGGCTTGGCAGCAACACGCGTGGTTCAGTGCTCTCTGCCCAGACTACAGCACATAGCAATACATTACTTCCATCCTCTTTGCCCTCCAAAACAAGAAGCAAGGACAGAAAAGCCTTAGAGCAAATTAAGAACTGCCATGATCAGACAATTTTCATTTAATCACAACTCAGGTATTCCAAAAGCAATATTTTCGGGCTTCCTGAAGCCTGCAAAACTGAATTTAGGAGATTCAGGTTTACATTTCTGACTATCACGTAGCATGTACCAGATTACCTGAGGCAACCAGATTAACAAGGATATTTTTATAATGGATAATCTAGGAAATTACCAAACCAGCCCAAACATTGAGGTCAAACAGAGAATACTGTGAAATAACTTTAATTTTCATCTGTTTATGCATAAGAAATTATTTTTTTGTCCAGACAAACCTCAAAACAATTAAATTCAAAATAAAACACTCAAGAGTATTACACAACTAAGGTGGTACAACCGCTCGGCAGAGCACTTGACAAGCCGATCATCTTCACACCTCTCAAGCTGCTGAAGCACTGACATTCCACTGTCACCCACATTTGGCAAGGAGCAACAGAAGGTTCACCATGCACAGAGGTGCAATGCAATTAAATGTCCATCTAACCCTGTCCAGTGATACAGAGCTTTTCACCGCATCTGTGTCACAAAGCAAAAGGTCTCTGGTGCTTTACACGTACTTAAGCGAAGTCTGTCAGAACTCAGGAAACAAATGAATAGTTGGTGAATTGTAACATGCAGCAGTTGACCAGGGAGGATCAAAAAAACCCTCAAACCACTCTCCTTGCCTCTCTTTATGAACTTCTGTAAGGAGTTTTCTGCTGGTTTCCTGATGATGCCACACACAACAACCTCCAGGGTCAGTGCTGCTGGGGGAAATGATGACACAGGCTAAGTGCAGTATTAACTGGGATCAGCCTGAGCCATCGTAAACCTCCTCCCTCAAAAACAATCCCCAGGCCCAGCTCAACCTGAAAGCAGGCTAGAATCTAGCAAGAAAAATCTCTGTATTATTAATCTCAAATCCTGGGAGCAGCTCTTACCCTAAGAAACCAAAGGCCACAAACCTGCAAGGAAGTTACACTTACAGGCTGACAGAACACCTTGGCTGACTCTTAACAGAGCAATTTTTATAAATAAAAAAAAGGGCCCAGTATGCCAGAGTGACTGCCAATTCTTCAGGCAAACTGGATGAGAAATGAGAGTGAATTGTAGATTAGTATGAGGTTTCAGGACTTATTCTGAAGTCTTCACTGTACTACACACATCTTCCTGTGCTAAATGTACTGTGTGGCAAAAAAAGCCAGTTTGCTCCTCATCAGTTATATCTGTCATTACATTTTAGGGCACAAGACTTGCAAACCCAACATTTTGCAGGCAACCACCAAGCTGTCAGAATTACGCAACAACCACAAAGGAGGCCCTACACCAAATCCTTAAACCACTTAAACCACTGCCAGAAAGGCTGTTCCGCTCTGACTAAGCTCCCAGGCTTGTTACCACAAGCACCAGATCTGTAGTTTCCCACAGATTCACACATTTGCAAGTAATTTAAGACATCCAAGGCTTCAGCCCATTGCAACTTGCAAAGCTGCTTCTCTGAGTGCAAGCAATGCAACTCTGTTACAGAAACTATGGTCCTACTTCCTCAAGTAACTAGTTGTTGTTGCACAAGACAACGGCTGACAGAAAACCAAGCTGCTCCACTTGTTCTTGCAACACAAAAATGGAAAGACAAAGTATGATTAAAACATGTTTCTTTCTCTCATGCTTTCCAGTGATCTGTCCTTCACTGATCCCAGCCCTCCCATTCCTAGCGAAGTGCTGAACAAGGATAACCTGATGAACATGCAACCAGCAGCAGGCGAATGAGAGCTCTGCAACTCCATAAATAAAAATCGCTTCTGGAAACCGAGATTAATTGTGGCTTGCTTTCAGGAAAGGGAGAGGTGGATGCAAGATGCTTTGCCTAGTCTAAAGGGAAATACTAGTGGTTATTTTTAACTTAGCAAGTTATCACAAGTACTCAGTTCAACTTCAGAACTCAAGGATGAGATTCAGCATGGAAGTATCACACATCTGGAATAGGAAATTTCCCTACAAAGCCAGTTGCACAGACCCAGCACTAAGTTTGCTGACTTTCTGAAGTAAGACACCCTCTAAAACACCCAGGTAGTTTCCCACACATTTCTGGAAGCCTGCCTCCTTCAATGACTGTGCAGCAGGAAACCTTGTCAGGACAAGCGAGATCCTACTAATGCAGCTGGGGCTCACTGCTGGAAGCCAGTTCTTACTGCCCTTTGAGATAAGCAAATCGGAGTTAATCCATCAATTATTCGAACTGAAGACTTGATCCCTCTCCCTCATCTTCTATTTAAAGTTTTGGTGGAAGCAGGATTAGCCGAGTGAGGCTTTGCACTGTAAAGACGGGAGAGCCAGCAAAGGTGCGTGGTGTTCAGGCTTTACACAGCAGCACCATAGTGCAAAGTGCCGACAGGCAGTTTGCTGAAATGCTTTAATTCTTCTCAGTGAGATTTATAGTATCTTCTGAAAAAAAGTACAGTCTAGGCAAGAACACCCCTGAATTAAAAAGTAATTCATGCTGCTGTTTTCAGAAGTCTTTCTTTTAAAGAAGGCTCATTAACAGCCTCCATGCTAATCTGAGCTACAATTTTTTTACAAAAGCAATTTTGTTATTACATTGCCCCACCTAGTTAGTACAAAATTTCGGGCAGATTCAGTTCCAGACACCTCAGCTGGTGCAGTTTAGTGATACTTAGGATGGGGCAGATTAGGACTGACTACACACACTCCCACCGATTCTGCCAGAGCCAGCCTGCAGGAGACAGGATGACAACCTGCTTTGGGAGAATTCAGAGAGCTGAGTCTGCAACCAAAACATTTGGTTATTAACTCTTTGAACCGACTTACACAACTGCAAGTGATTTTTCCTCCACTTGAAAGCAGACCAAATTTTGTTGACAGTTTGATATTTCAACATAATTCTCTTACAAAGCTTAAGTTTTAGCTGCGTTTTGGTGAAGAAAAGGGATTTTGAGCACTTCTTTGCTTAGTTTTTCCACTTGAAATTTGCCCAGTTTGCACAAAAGGTCTCTCTTAACTGCCAGCACTAGAAGCAAGCTGCGATGAAAAAATCAAGTGGAGTTTTATTGTACCTTACACAGCTTGTGCCAAAATGTGTTACTAAATCAGCTATTACGATCATTGGTAGTAGGTGATGTTGGCACAAAAATGCTGAAGAGGAAAAATAAGATGTTTTGTGGCATGAAAATAAGCAGATGTCTCAAGGACAAAGGTACAACCCCACTTTTGACCAGACCTTTACTAAATTAATCATCTCTACCTGTTAGATCAATGTCACTTTCTAAATATAAAATCATACGGCTGCCATTTAATGAAAACCCAAATTTTAAGTGATGACAAGCACTAATAAATATGCTAATTTCTTCATTTAGTTGGCACTTGTAACACTAGTACAAAGAACTAAGTTCTTTCATGAAACATTGCAATTCCTCTGGGGAAATATCTGAAGTAGCTCATCTTGACTGTTTCACGACAGCCAGTTTTGGTGAACCAGGGCTGTAAGTGCACTCAAACGACTCCCTATGTGAGGCAATAAGCATCAACATCACAAAATTAAAACCTGTTCTCTTTAAAGTGAGACAAAGGAGCCGTTTGACAGCAGGTTGCAGTAGCTCTTTCTCCAGAGGGAACCACTCCGCAGGCAGCAGCAAACACAAGGCAAACACAACGCAGACAGACAGTGCTGGAGCTTTAACAGATGCTGGGGATTTCCCAGCCTAATGCATATTAGCACTTCGTATTTGCAATCCTGATTTCTAGCACCAAGCAGTTAATTTGCATGTTAATTAGAAACAGGTCACCAGAAAATTGCACCAGACAACCTTTCTGTATTGACTAGAAAGGACAACGACGCATTTCCATAAAGTCTATATCCTTCTTTTAAGGACATTTTCCCACCCAGAAGTTCACAGTATATCAAGGTGCTCCTTTCATTGACTGTGCATCCATTTCAATAATGCCTATCTCAGATCTGGAAAAACTAAAACTGGTTTAATATCAGACATCTTTTGAGACATGCAAAACAAATATGCAAGTCTGTGCAGTGCTAGAGAAAATAATGGTAAATTAGTCTAACCAGAAAGCCTCCTTTTACCACAGTACAAAATTAAACAGAGTAAGCCTGAAAGAAAAGCATTGTTAGAGTATGCCAGAAAGAAAGCTTAGCAACTGGTTAGGTCTGTGCAGCTCTCAAGTCTGCACATTCATCCAGTTCTGCTCAGCAGTCACATTCACCGGCAGTGGCAGGACTAAGAAGACAGGAGGCAGCAAGGAAAAAAGGCGTTATGGACATTTTAACTACCTGGAAACACACTCTCTTGCATCCTCTCTCTTTGAACTTTCTTTTATACACTAAGTGTATTGTACTTAAATCAAATGCCCCTTCAGCTTAGTTGTAGAGGTGTTATGTTGCCAAGTGTAATAAAACTGAATTACTGCTGCTGTTTGTCATACATTAGACTCACTGGCACCTCAGCTTCTGAGAAATCATTTAATTTTCTTCAGAACTTCCAAGACTAATCATTTGACATTATCAGACAATAACTTTCAAATTATTTTAAGACAGACAGCAATACTACTACAAGGCTGTACCTCATTTTAACACTACAGTGTATTTTCAAGTTTCAGGATATCCATAAGCTGATGGACTTTATGAATAAAGACTTCCAGACGCTGAGGTTCATGCACAACTTTTGAGCTTCTAGCAGGCACTCCCAAGCGTTTAAGACTCGCCTAAGAAGTCTTGCCCAGCTCTTGGACCATTTTGCCTGTGGGACGCAGATGCTGCTCTGGAGACCAAACACACTGAAGCGCGGCAGTTCAAACCTGGCTCTAAGATCCACCCTGCTCCACTCTTTACACATCCCCATCTCTGTTCATCCTGGACACTATCACCAGTGCCACTGTCTGAAGAGCTAGGCTGTTCAAGTTAAAGGTCAATCAAAGTTTTGGATCCACCCTGCAACCTCATCTGCTCTATCAGGAGTTCAGTTCACAGCCTGGTCCTGCCAGCAGCTCAACTGGGTTAACCAAGCACAGCAACAAGATGTGGCACAAGAGGCTCCTCATAAACCAGCAAAGGAAATATTGCATGCAAACACAAAGTAGTTGAATGAACTAAAGCTCCAAAGACGTGGTCCAGGATAACCTTGCAAGAGAATGTAAAGCTGCTGTGAGATCCAAGAAAATAAAGTTATATCAACTGAGCTGGCTGCAAGGTCCTTTGATTTTTAAGAAGCACCAACTTTTGAACTACTTGCAGACAACCTGCAAAGGAGTCTGCATATAGCAACACATCCAGACATCTGATTTTAACACTGAATTAGGCACATATCTGAACACAACCAACCTGTGGACTATTACATAAATGAATACAATTGCCCGTAGATGAACCATTAATAAAAAAAAAGTTTGTTTCGACTACCTAAGAGGTTGAGGAAAAATGTAAAATTCTGTAATATTATCAGCCACAGATGTACAGAAAATTAAGCAGTAAAGGATGAAAACCAGGTACTATTTACTGTGTTAACTCATCACTGTGTTCCTAGGAAGTCTGAATGGCTATGGCCTTTTCTACATGTTTCTTAGGAAGACGTCAACTAGACACGATTTTTCACCAGCACAGCTGCTGCCATTGGAAATCCAAGCAGACACCGAATCACAGAGAGAGAAAATCTTCAGCCAGTACTTGGGATCTACACTAGGAATTCACTGCAGTAAAACTACAGAACGGATCTGCCTGTTCTCAAAAGATTTGTTGGTATACTTGAAGGCTTTGTTGTGATCACAGCTGTACAGCAGCTTCTTTGCCTTTAGAACATCCAGGAGAATTGAGGTGAAAAGGGTATTAACAAAAGGAAAAAAAAAAATTCTTGCTGGAGACAACCAAGATTGCAGGAAACAATCACTGTGATTACAATCATTTACTGAGCCTGTTCATGTTCAGTAAAGGCCCCATAAATGCCACAAGACTGACTGACTTCGATTTGCATGAACACTGAAAGCCCTGAAGAGTGATAATTTTATGTCAAAGAATTGTTCTACTTCTGCAAACAAAGAAAGACATCTTCTGGTTAAGGTTAGATCTTGTCCTTTCATATCCACCCCTGGATGAAAGGTTTCACTCCAGTTGATATCCCATGCCCACTCCTGTCTTTTTATATCACTGCCTTAGGTCATTTTTAGTACGGGAATGTGAGCCATCATCTGAAGCCACTCCTCAAAGCACAGAGCCTGACTTGCTAGTTAATTTTATCTCCAGTCATGCTTGAGCAATCTCTTGATAACATAACAGGGATTTTTTCCTTATTTAAACGAGAGATGTATCAGCAATGAAACAAAGCAGACAAGAGTTAGGCACAAAAGAAACAACATTAAATAGAAGATAAGAGAACATGGAAAGCCAGCTCTACAATGACACTAAAGCATAACATTCCAACTTTCCCACTCTTTTCTGGAGAAATTTAGAGAACAGTGTTTGCTGGCTATTTTTCAATCTCATGATCTTTCCAAGAACTTCAAGGAAACAGCATGCTAACACAACATTACACAACTGCAGCTTTTAGAGAGCACAGAATGGAGGATCTTAAATTTATGACAAAGGTGTGTTCAGCTTTCCGTAAAAGGGGGAAGAACAGGATTCTGCCACAAAGTCCCATGATTTGCACATTGTCCCTTTACCCCTGTTTGCTCACTGCCTGCTCCAGGGACTTCCCTCTTGCAACGTTCAAGACCCAGCTGAGCTCTGGTTTCTCCGGCTGAAAGTGACAACTTCCATCTCAAGTCTTCTACCACAGAACAAATTTCGGGATGTAATTAAAAAGCTTTTGAACAGACTGTTCATACTTCAGGAATGGCTCCTCAAATTAATTGCCAGTTTCAGTTCTGAAAAGCTCCCGGGCAAAGAATCCGTTCAGTCGGCCCATTAACCACTAAATCATTTCAGTGGGAGCCTGTGAGAGTTCACAATCTTCATCAAGACCTACAATGTGGAGTTAGTGGGTGGTTTTAAGTTAGTGTGACCTGACATTCATCAATACAGAGAATCATCTACCTGGGATTCTCTTGATGAGACTACTAGGCTCCCAACTTTCTTTTCCAAGGATCATGCTGCTTCTTGGACCCCTTTGCCACCAACGGATAGGGAGAGGGCAAGGCTCTAACTGGTACAGCATTACTGCATCTGACAGCTGTTGAAGCCTTCCTGTGCATAGCCAGTCCCTTGCCATGCCAGTCAAAGCAGGGGCAAAGATACTTCTCCATTGATACAGTCAATGCTGCTACCACGGGGAGACCAAAAGCCGCACTGGATTGAACACAGACAGGAATAAAAGCCATTTGTCTGACAGACCTGGCAGTTGTCACAGAACACCGGGAGAATCCATGAAACAAGCCTCAAGGAGACAGTGTTGCAGGCTGTTTGCTGAAGGGTTACCTTTCCTAAGCTTGGTTATGCATTCATTATCCTTTTGCACACACAGGGATGTATTAACTATGAACACGCAATGCAGTTTTGCTAATTAGCTCAATCAGGAAAGACTAAACATATCCCAACTTCCTTAATATGAACCAGTTTAAAGACAATAGTTTATCCCTTCAGGGTAAGGCTGCCTGTCTGACATTTCTATTTAATATTAATGTTGAGTCCACTGAAATTCATACACAATATTCTGAAGAAAATGAAGATTCTGAGTAAGAGGTGGTCTTTATTTAGGTCACTTGCACCAGCAATTATTTACAAGAACTCTTTCCTCTCTTAGAAAACCAAACCCAGCTGCCTTGTCACACACTTACACCGTGGATTATTCCAGAAACTGTTCTGTCCTAGGATCTGCTCCCCTAAGTCTGTTTATTCCTTTGCACTTCCCATCAAGAATTCACAAGCAATACTTTTGAAAATGCTTAAGTCTTCAGCTTTAATTTACAGACCACCTCCAAATATTATAAAGCCTTGGTGAACCGGAAGTCTACAAAGCAAGTGATTTCAGTTGTTTTGATTTTATGCAGAAGATTTAAAATATATATGTGTGCAGGTTTTTAAAAAAAAAAACCAGTCTGCAAGCAGTTTGAGATCTCCTGGGTATTGATCAAGAACTTTAAATAGAGTAATTAGCCAGGGTTCATTAAAACATGTTTCCATTAGCTTCCCTAGATATTTATCCTGAATTAATTTACACAGCCACATGCCACAGGTACAAATTTTAACCCCCTTAAGCCCAGTTTCCTATAATATGGACATCTTTTTCCATCAAGGCTTCACCAAGTTTTTACCCTGTTTCCATTAGACGGAACTGAAACATCTCCTCCTTGACTTTAGTATCACGCTCCTCCCACAACGCCTTGACTTGCAACTTCAGCCACCCAGGTTTCAGCTGGATGAGTTGACACTGCTCCAATCTCTCCAAGGATGAGCATAACTGGAGCAGGGACTACTGAAACATCCGAAGCTACTCCTAAGCACTGCCATTCGCAGCCAATCGTGCTGGAACCACCTCCCATTTTCCCTGAACAAAAGCTATTGTTTTGTTCAGCCGCCCTGGCCACAGGAGCAGCAGCCTTTAAGCAGTGAAGCAGAAAACTGTTAGAAACTTATTACTCATGGATTTAATGCGCTTCTGAGTCAGATCTGTGCTCACCCTGCCAGGTGCCCAGACCTCCAATTGTTACCCATCACCGTGGTTTATGATGGTAACATGCACTGCATGATCCTAACACCATGCCTCCGTTTCCCCCCCGGAGCATGGATGCTCATGCGAACATGCATTTTTAGAGGATTTTTCTCTACCCACTCAGCTCCAAGACTCTTAACCAGAGAGCTGAGCACCTGAAGCAGCCTCACCTAGCCAGCAAGCCATCACACTCCAGCCTCTCCCGAAAACACTCTTCCTAGGAGTGTCACAAAGCATGACAGAATAAAGCCAGACATGGCTATCCCAGGAATCCTCTCTCAAAGCACTCTGCAGAGGTTTTAACACATCACAAAGGCAGCATAAAAAGCAGGACAAGAGCTACAAACATGTATCAAGGGCTGGCTGAGGCATGCAAACCTCCAGGGAATGCTGACCTTACAAGCAAGGCATTAGTAAACGCACAAAAAACCTCCAGGAAAAGTTCATTAGAAGCTTTTAATCATCTCCCCTTGACACAGGATAAACAAAATACTTGGTTCAGAAAGGAAAAGCCTAAAATAAACATACAATTGGCCCATATTACTGTTGGCACTACTGAATGCCACGGTGTGCACCGTTAGAAGAAGACAAACTAAATTTTCTATCAGCTCAAACACAGCACTATCCACTCCTTCCCCAAACCAGTAAAATACATCTTTGAGACCATCCCTTCTTCAAGAACAAGCATTAAAACAGAGAAAAGCTCTGTGACCAAACAGATTTGCCTCATTTGTTTCCAAACCACTGCAGCAAGATCTCAGGCTGCAGGAGTTGCATCTAATACTTGAAAGCTGTACCAAACATGCACCATTTTATCTAGAGAAATCACTCCCGGGAGAATAGCTGATCACCTCATTCAGAAACTTATGTTGAAACATTTCCGGATGAGTGACCAGACAGGTCAGCTCACTCCCTAAACAAACAAAAGAGAGACTGTTACTAAAAATAGCCTAGCTAAAGCTGTTTCTCCTTCTGGGAATAGGGAAATCCCAAATTCTCACACGGCAATTTTAGCTGTAACTGTTGACACACCTCTAGAATATATTCCCCACCTGCCACAGAACTCACTGCTGAATTGGATGGACCAACACGGTCCTTCATGTCATTCTGCAGACAGAGCCACTGCCTCTGCTCTCTGCAAGAGTACTGCCTCAGATTCGCAGCATAAACTATTTGAAACACTCACCAAAATCAACATTTAGGACACATATTCCTCAAAAATAAGTAAATGGTCAAGCAGCATAAATAAAGTCAACTGGGGAGTCTTTTTTGTTTTAAGAAATAAAAAAAGAACAGATTACTCACAACTTGTTTAATAGCTCAGATGAAGAAAATATATTCAGGTTCACTAGGGTATTCCGCAAAAATTCAAACACCTTATATAAAATTGGGCCCGCCTCATACATGTACCAATTATTCAACTATGGCACATGTGCGTAAGAGATGCACATCATTTTAGTTCTGTACTCAATTTATTTAAGCTTGGACAAGCCTGACACATGCCAAGATTTAAAACTATTACACTTAATTTAACATTTCAATCCCACGCCTCCTACCGAACCAACCAAGCTCTGAACATAAAGCAAGCCTGAGGGGCTGGAAGTGCAGCCCCCCTGCTCCATTCACCCTAAACCATTTGATAGGATGTTATGTCATGTTATTCAAATCCAAGTGTGACTGACAAGACTCTTCCCTCCTCCAGCAGCTCTCCAGGGAGCAAGGGTTATTTTGGTAACTTTATGTGTTGTTCTCCTCAGCAAGCACTTTCTTCTCAACAGGGAGTTTCATTGATAAAACTACCCAAATGCATCCACAGTGTTACAGCCGAGGCAGCACTGCAGAATTCCCAAAGTCATGAGCAGTATTCATCACACATGTACCTCAGGCTCTTACACTCCCAAGTAGATCCATCGACTGTTGCAGGTTACATGCGACTTCATAAACATTTGCCAGGAACTTGGCAAGCCACATCGTCTAGAGAATTTGAGAACAAGCTGCCTGTGCCCCTTTCCTCCTCCACAACTACTCCCAGGGTATCTCTGTCGCAGTAAAAGGAGGATTTGCAGTTTTCTGGAAAGAAGAATGCCTATGGCAATCAAATCCCAAATATTTACCAGGCATGTGAATATCAAAACTAAGAACAAACACATTCCTCAGGTCAGTAACATCCTACTCCACACTTCTGTTTCATGAGAGCCTCAGGCATTTTCGTAAAGAAATAGCGTATTACTACTCTTTTAGTTCTATAATTCCTTTTGGACTAAAATATGTGGCAGATTTGCTCTAAAAGAAGGATGAAGCACCATTTCAATCCCACAATGTTTTTAAGACTCTGAGATGCTACAGGCAAAAAAAATTGTTCCATATTTTCACAAAGCATTTTTCATGGATTAAAGCTAGCAACAGACTGTAAGAAAGGATGTGGAACATCAAGTAACTCAGATAGACACCCAGTGTCCTGTTATCTTTTGATACAGCAAGCCTTGCCAGTAAATGTTAAATATGTTCATATCTTTTACTGTAAGGAAGAACAAACACAGTATTACAGAATTATTCAGGTGAGAGACTAATTTTTAAAAAAACCGATGCAATCTGCTCACGGTTAAGAAGAGACGCTACTCATTCCCGAGACTGTAGGGGCAAAGCTCAACTGTTAGGGAACATGTCATGCTGAAAAGGAAAAACAACAAACAAACTCAACCAAAACTCACCTCTGTTCACGGCAGGGAGACAGACTCGCTGTCAGCCCACGCTGTCAGCCTGTACACCATTCTACTGCTGCCAAGTACTGTAGCTGAGGAAACCAAAGCACAGTGATTTGAACCAGCAGCTCCCAAAGTGTCGCAGGATCCTAATGCACTTCTCATCCAGGCAAACTGGATGGCTCTACAGGTAACTCCACAGGAATGATAACTGCCGTGGAAGCTGTTCTTCTCGCACCAGGGCTGTGGCAATCCTCAGAGCAAGGTGCAAGATGTAAGTAAGGGCGCCGCTAACAACTACCACTGCCTGGAACACCAGAATAGAAAGGATTTCTATGCTCTTCAAGTCACAGTTATTCTGGAAGTTTCACCTGATCACGTACGTCTTCCAGGGAAAGGTAACATCTTCCTGCTGTTACCACATCCAACTTAAAACCTCGGAACTTCAAGACAAGTATTTCCATAGTAAAAATCCCAGCAATATGCGATAGGATCCAAGAAATTTTAATCAAAGCCTCTTGTTTGTTTCTATGCAAAACGAATAATTTTTTCCAGCTACTGCATTCACCATCACCATCAATTCTGTGATTTTATCAGTGTTATCAGGAATATTACAGTCTGTTTCTACAAAAATATGTACTTTCCACACAAGAACAAGCCAGAATGATTGTTCCTGTACCTTGCTCTGCAAAGTCTTAGTTAGATGACTTGACTAGCATAGCTCTGGATTGTTCACTTGAACGATATGAAAAATTCCAAACTAAAACAAACAACAACCAAACAAGAACTGTGTCCACCTTGGCTATTAATGATGGCTACAGGCTCAGATGCTCAACACAAGCCTACTGCTCTAGCATCCCCTGAGAAGCAGGAGTCCCAGCTGGAAAACAACTGCAAAGAGCACTGTCTGCCTGTGACTGGATCCTCTCAGCTTCTGCACAGCAGCTTCTAGAAGAGGATAACCCTGACATCATTGTCCCTTAGTCTCCAGGCGGCTTCATGACTTGGGAGGTGGCTGTGCTGTTCGATTCTCCATCTTCCCCAACCTCCTCCAATAAAGATGCTCATGTCCTAATGACCCATGTAGCTCCCCTGTCCATATGGCTTCAGATTCACCAGAAGGAAGCTCATTGCTGAAGGCCTGGATTCAGGTGTGAAGTGCTACCAATGGATCAAACCCCAAAAGAAGGCAGAACAAAGCAATGAGCTCTACAAATATGGGAGCAAATAGCACTGTACTCACACTGCCCAAATTTTACTCATGTGCAGTCTTTTGACAGCTTTGAGGTGTTATTTTAGATACTCTTCAAATATGACCTCTTGATATATTTTACAGCTTTTAATACTACAAGAAGTGTGCAACATACAAAGAAAGAACTTAGAAAACCATACCAAAGCCCAAAAGGGCTATTTCAGAGTACTTTCAGCAACACTGGCTCCCAAAGCAGTGGACCAAAACATTAGCCAGCCTCTTCAAGTTTATTTTAAATGGCTCCTAAGGAAAAAACTTCAGTTCAGAAAGACTCTTCTTGTCCAACTTAAAATCGTAACAATCCCAGTGTATGAAATAATACTCTGCCTTAAAAACTGAGACAAAGACTTTAAGATATACAAGTGTTCTCCAACATTGTAATGCCTAACAGCCTCTAAGCTACTCTGCTACCTTCTCTTAACATCTTCCTTTTTTTACCATTCTTGCTTAAATAGCTTCATATTAGGTTCACAGAGGGGATTTTTTTTTTAAAACCTAAAACTTTGATCTCCTAGGCAGGATCCCAATTCCAAATTTGTGATCCCAGTACGCAAAGTAGAAGTGTTTACAGTCAGAGATCAAACTCCACCTCTCAACAGACAAATGACGACTTTAAGACAGCAACAATATGCTGCCATGTTTTTTTAAGTTATTCATGATGTACAGCTCTAAGCAATAGAAACGTTTTGCCTATTCCATTTTCCCTAAACCAATCCAGACACCACACTGAATAACGCAGCTGTGGTGGGGCCAACCCCAGCAGGTTAAGTGACAATAGCACTGATTCTCATCTTCTCTTTTAACTATACGACAGAGAAATTCAAGTTGAATCCTCCCCCCAGCTTCATGCCAGCACCACACAGCCTACCTGAGCTCTCCAGCATTCTTAGAAAGTTTTCAGAAGATGTCTTTTTCAAGTATTCTAAATCTGACATACTGTGAACTCCAGTGAGTAAAAGTAACATTAGAGGATAACATTTACAAAATAATCTTGAGAGCATCACAAAGTCATGACAGGTTTCACCGGAATGCCTCAAGGGAGGAAAGTATTTGGGGAAATTACTTTGGGAAGAGCTGACATACAAAGAGAAGAATTTTAATTCCATTAGCACCCTCCCTAGCAGAACAAGTTTAGACTATGGTTTTATACGAGAGGATGCTGGAAGACTTCACAAATGCCTGGAGGAGGGGAGGGAAACCAAAAACCCTGTAGTTTGTGGTTTGCCATATGCTTTTCCCCTTTGTGTAAGCCTTACCTGTGAGCTGCTCATGGAAAGGAAGCCAACATAGCCTCAGAGCACATGAGAAGGCCTTGATGTGGACAAGCTCAAGCCACACTGCTGAGTGCCTGAGCTGGAACAAACTCTGCATTATTCCAGGCAGCTCTGCCCAACACAGCACTGCTATTTCTGGAGTCAGAGGTGAGAGTATTATCAGTGATGGTTCACCATATGTTTGCTGCCTGCTAAAGCACAGACCACAAAGCAAAAATATGAAACACTGCAAACCTTTGTGTTCTGTGAGGGAAGTACAGAATCCTATCATTCCTACAGCTAGTAGGACATATACATCTAATTAAGGCTATTAAGAGTAACATTAAAATGAGTGTACATCTTTAGAGATGTGAATCAGCTGAGGCAAATGTTCCCTAGAAGCTCACCTTCCCAGTCCTAGAGACAGGACAAGCATTCACCATGGGAGTCCCATTCCAGTACTCTGCTTCATAAAAATGCAGAAAAGATTTACAACATAAAAAACTGTTTCAGCCGTTTCTTTTTTTGGCTTTAAAACCTGGTGTTGCTTCATATAACTGATCAGAAACAAGTGAAGATGGCTGCTGATCACCGCCTGGAAGCCTCCAGGTAAAAAAGTAAGCAATGTCACTACATTGACGAAATCTTTGACCTCTGCTGCAGAGTCAGCTCTATAGGCTTCGGTAAATTAAGACAGATATCACCACAAATTTGAATACCTGTGTCACGGTGAGAGATGCAGCACCTCACCCCTCACACATCTCAAGACATTGATGCATCAAAAATAGTGTATTCCTAGAAGCAGTTCAAAAGGAACAGTCAGAAAAGGAATTGGGGCTGCTGGTTGATGAGAATTTGTGGATGACTCATCCCTGAAATCATCCAGGGGCTTGGAGTAACCTGATCTAGTGGAAGGTGTCCGTGTCCATGGCAGGGGGCTTGGGACGAGACAAGCTTTAAGGTCCCTTCCAACCGCTCTATGGTTCTATAATTCTACGAGCAAAAAAGCATCCAAGTCAACACAATGTCGTAAGTGACTAGCTAAACAAAATGCTTGACAAATAAAACTTGAGTCAACAGTTCCTTGCACCTGCAGTTAATCAGGACCTTGTATAAGCAGAGACAATTTTGACTAGCCTGTCTGAATTCTGCAAGAGGATCACAATAATATTGATTTGTTTAGATCACCATGAACACAGCTGAAGAACTGCAGTCTCATGAACAATTCCTGTAGCAAATTATGACAACTGCAGTGTTGCAGTGATTTTACTTGAAAGTAGTTAGTTTTTCTGATTTTGTGACATACGTAGATAGGCCACAGAGATAGGTATGAGCCAAAAAATCAATTTCATAAGGAAAGAGCTTACTGCGAGCTTCTTTCAGATCTTATTTCAACTCAGCTGAGAACAGCCTAACAAAAGCTGACTCAGCTCAAATCAAGTCTGGACTGTCACAAAAAGTCTACAAGCCAAGCAGGTTTGGGTTTGCTGCCTTTTGTTTAATTCCATAAAAACCTTTTTGTAGGGCAATTACTTCAACACTTAGAAGAATGCATGCTCTGCTGAGTTTGTTTTGCAGTTCGATTGGTGCAAAGTATTTTACCCTGCAATAACAGAACAGTCCAGAAAAGAAAGCCTCAATTAGCAAACTACTGAGCATGATGAAGGCTGGTGAGCTTCCTATTAAGATTCAAAAGATCTAGACAGCAAACTTGCTACCAGATTAAGCTAGTCATTATTTTTTAAACAAAAGACAGCACATTTGCCTGATTGATTTTGCATAGCAGGGCTGTAAGAGCTATTTGGTATTAACCCACACTGTTACATATAAGCATTTAATTACATCAGCATAACCACTTGCATTCTCTAAAAGAGACTCAAAACTCCTGAGAATCAACTAAGGAAACTACAAGTTTTTCACAAAAGAGCACACAGTTATACCATTGATGGGAAAGGAGTAAAATACTTCAGGTATGTAGAGAAACCATGAAAACTTATTACATTAACTACCTTTTGCCACCTCAGCAGTTCTCAGCAATGCATTGCTTCAGACAAAGATGCAAAAAAAACCCCAAATGCAGCAAATAGTCATTCCTGTCCTGCATGATGATGGTAATTTTTCCCTATGGTGTTACTTGGCAAAAGGGACTGTGTACCAGTAGTCTTTAGCCTACTGTTACTAAAGACATCAGGTGTTCACTTTAATGCAAAATTATAGACATTACAAACAAGAAATGCACTCTAATGCAAACACATGAAATCTAAGCTCACAAAGCCGTAAGATCTACAAGATACACTTATCTAAAGGAAAAAAAGTAAATGAACTCATGCACAAAACCCCTAAAGACAGTACAGAGAAAAGACACCTCTAACTCCCGAAGGAGATTCCTCAGCTCAGAGCTGCAGACATTCAGACACCAGTATTCCAGGACAGTTTTTATGAATGTCATCCCTGCTCAGAAGTGGAACAGGATGGGTTTTCATCTCCTGTCTTGATGAAAAAAGGTTGCAATTATGCCACAAGCTGGTAGCCAGGGAAAGTGGGATCTCTGCTCTTCACCTAATGCACTGTGATGGATACTGATAAACTGAACATCCAGAAAATCAAGGTATCCCATGATAACAGAAAATGATCAGCTAACAGAATTGAAAAATTTTAGTGCCATAGCAACCAACTTCACAGACTTTAAAACTGAATTAGTCAGAAGATCAAAAAGAAAAAACTATTTTAAAGCAAGATTTCGAATAAAAAGGAAAATTACCTAGACCTTTTATTCATCTAATTCTTTGGGGTATATTATTAGGAGGAATAACTGCAAAGCTTTTTCCAAAGCAAGTGTGCATTTTCCAAAGACCAAAGAAGCAGAATCCACTGCAAAAGTGGTGCATGCATGCAGGAAAGCTACACTATAAAGAACACCTAGTCATCTCTGTACTAGAAAACAAATACAGCACTTTATTTGCCAAGAATAATCCCTCTTCAAAACATTCTGTTCCAACCATGACAACCCAAAGCAGCACCAGAGAGATCTCCTTTCCTCCAGCACAAGGGAGGAGTGAGCGCATGCAAAACACAACCTAGCTGTACCTGTCTCTACTGTAACAACTGACCGAGTCTTTGCTTTTCAATATATTCAGCTATTTGGCTCAGTAAATCACCTCCCCCCAACACAGCTTTCTCACTGCACCCTGAGCCAAGCCCAGGCTGCACAGCCTGCATCAAACTTTATTCCTCCCCTTGTATTTCCACTCCTTTTCTCCTTGGTATGCAGAGGCGCAGTAGGCCAGCAGTGCCAGCTCGCTGGAGGAAGCAGACCTGTAAGATAATTTCTTTTCCTGAGCCAAACGTCCTAGGCCAAACTGATACACAACCAGCTACCACAAGTACCAGCCTGCCAAGAACAGCACAGAATTAAGAAAAACAAACCCATCCCCAAAAAAACCACAAAAATATCTCTGATACGAAAAAGTGCAGCTAAAGATATGGAGAACTAAGAACCTGTGCTCAATACTCTGTTCACAAGACAGTAAGTCCAGCACCTGGAATGAGAGAGACCATCTTCCCCTCTACTCAGCTCACCCATCGCTTCAGCAAGAAGACAAGAGCACTTTTAAATATTGCTACATCCTGAGATGAAGCCTAAGGCTGATGCCAAAGTAACCAACCTAAAAACAAATCAAACTTTTAAAGTATATTTAGTATTTTACTTTAAGACTTAACTACAAAAGCCAGGAGGAAACTGGGCTTACACTATCCAAACACAAGGGAAAACGAGAACCTCAGAACAAAAATGCAGCTAATCTTGGTTAGAAAGCCAGGCCTTGAGAGAAAAACCTCCAGTGCTCCAGCCTTGCCTTCCTGTTGCTCATGTGTTTTTCAGAACTTAATCATCTCAATCCTTTCTCCTAGGTCCAGCCATTCTCTTCCATCCATTTGGATATTCCATCTTCCATTTTATGAATTTTAAAAGCAGAAGGGACTATCTTGACCATTCAAATTAATTTGCATCAACCATAAAGCGTTGTAAATTCTTCATTAAATTCCATTTAAGACAGAATGGTATCTGAAAATTTCTAATTCAGATGTCACAGCTTTTAAATTGTAGAGTCCAGTTACAGAGCAATAATTAACTCAATCTCTTAAAATTGCAACATATTTTTCCTTTAAGGTAGCCCAACTCCAGCTATATTGGTAAGAATTCTCCCTTTATTTTTCTCAGGAATGTAACAGTTCTTAAACTCCTGTGTCCTTTTCAGACTGTGAATGATCACCAGGTCAATATCCCTTAGAAAGAAGGGAAAATGTAAGCAAAGCCCTTGGCAAGGCTTAAGGTACATCCTTCAGGTTTCTGATCATTGCCATTAAAAAAAACCAACCCTTTGAGTGCTGGTATCTGAACCAGATGATAATGCTGCAGGCACTGTAAGAGCACCACTGGAATACTAACTGCCTGCTCCTTCGCAATAGCAATGATGAGAGAACCAGAACAGCCTCCATCCCACAACCATGGACTTATCAACCTGAGAAACAGGCAGTTTCTTAAAACTTAAAAAGGGAGTTACTTGAAACAGCTCACCTGAAGTCAAGGGAGAATGCCTGGAGATTTTGGGGAAAAAAACCCCTAAGTGCTGAAAGAGATGGTCAACCCTGTCAGGAGTGTCTTCACTGTCTGCATTTCCTAAGAACTAGCCTACCCTCACGCTATGATTAATCCACAGCCCGCAATTACTTCCAGCTCTGGACAGGTAACCAGTCATTTGCTGCCACAAATGAGACATCTCAAAAAGGGTACTTTAAATGCCAGCCTCCACCAGCGCACAGGAAAACTGAGAGAGATGGAATAACAGGAGTATGGGCTCAAATATGACATAATGTCATATGTCGAGTCAAAACAAAACCTTTGACCTTTAACTCAATAAATTAGGGAGATAAAAAGAGGAAAAATAAAATAAAATAAGTTACTGTGATAGATCACACTCATCTACCTCAGTGCAAGCAAAAAGCTTCAGGGAAGCCTTTACATTTCCAATCCATTTGCCAAAAAGGTAGAAACACTAGAGAACCAGGACGGAGACTCTGAGCACACACAACTTTTCCTACAATTACAGTATTACCCAAAGAGATGAAGACCCCAAGCATGCATTACTGTCTGGTTTCTATTCTCCATCTACGATTTTAAAACAAGTAATTTCACTGACACTATTTTATCGGATCACTTAAGGAGCTCAGGTAGATAGAAAGTGAGGAATAAATAAAACATTTAAATGGAAGAAATATGACAGTTCCCAGCCCGTCAAATGGCACATGCTCCCTAGTCCATTAAGTCACATCAAATGAATTTTCTGGCCTTTTACACCAACTACAATTCTGAAATAACAGGAAAGATACTATTCTTGAAATACACAGCTTTCATGAAAACTTGTTTTGTTCTTAATCCAATCCTCAACACTAAGAGAGCCCTATTCTTTCCAGAAGGCAGCGCATTCAGGCTCAATTGTCTTTGCCATAAAAGTGCTACCAAAGAAATAGAAACAACCAGGGTGAAGAAAGTAGCAGGAGGTCAAAACTTTGATCTCTAATCCCATCTTAACCACCACTGTTTGATCTTAGAAAAAATACTTAGCTTATAACGCATTAACATTATACAGAATGATATCATGCTTTAAATATTGCACAAGCTTTACAAAGGCAATGCAAGCAAAGCTCAACAATTATGGTATCAAATTCACTCATCAATTAACAAGATGTAATGTAGGTTTTAAAAGTAAAATTATGCTCCGCTAGTAAACCAGACAAGAGAACCACACTGGTTAAGATTATTTTCATCCCTTTTAATGCTTCCCACCTCAAATTCAACAACTCAGTCATACTTCAAATGCAAATCATCATTAATCAAGTAAAAATCGTTACCTAGCAAATATATTAATATTTCATGGGTTTGTTTATACTTTAACCACCATGCAAATCAATTTAACAGGCAACTCACAAAAAAAGGGCTCAAAGGCTGCAGCCTGTGTTCATGAAATGCAAGCCCTGAAGTCTTTCCAGAAAGAGACTCGCCACCTGAATCCTCTCAGGAAAAAAGCACTTTGGAACACAATTTTTAAAAACATACATATACACTACCCCATTCTACTCTTTTTATATACTGACATAGATTTATGCGAATAATAACTAAAATCTTGATGACAAAATTTAAGTCACTCAAAACTGTAATACATCCACTGCATGAATACTTCTAACTAGAAGGAAGCTAATTCATCTGCAAAACGCACCCAAAAAAATGTGGTTTATTTTCTGATTATGGTAAAAAACGTTTAAGCTGAGTAGCTCTGACTATGACCATTTCTTTCGCCAATCAAGGAGCATCCTTCCCATCTTTCTACTACAAAAGGAAAGAAGACTCTGCACTACATTCATTAAACATTTCTTTGACTCGGTGGAAAAATCAGTGGTAAAAAGCATTTGATATCAGTCTGGGGATATGACTATTTTTTCTTCAAGAATTCTAAAAATACACAGTGCTTAAATAACTCTTTTGATAATACTTTAAACTGACAGTCTACCAATAACCTCTCAAAACCAAAACTTTAAAATTTACTGTTTGGAGGTTTGGTTTGGGTGGGTTTTTTCTTTTGTGTAGGGTTGTGGGTGTGGAGTTTGGGGATTTTTTTTACTATTTTCTTTGTGTCAGACTGTTCTTCACTGAGTATTTGTGTTAAACTACTTCTTTCAACATCTGCCTTACAAGTTGGGCTCCTGTACCATTCAACCACGACTCAACACTCCCATTGATTTAGATTCGGAACTACACAACGAAAGCAAGGGACAATGTACTTTAAAGACATCCACACCTAGAAATCAGCAGATACTCAAACCATGTGATTGCATTCACACTTACTAACAAAACAAGCATACCTTCTCTTTTCTCTATATTTTATGGACTCAAAAGGAACGTTTCAAGTACTTGTTTCTCCTGGTTATTCATATTTATAATTCCTAGCTTACCTGTATCACATTAAGAAAAATCAATGGATAATCCTAATAGTAACACTCCCAGTTTCAAACTGAATTTTCTCCACTTTAGAGAAACATTTCTTAGGAGAAAAGTAAGATTACCCTAAACATCTATAGAAAAAAGGCTGCTTCTGCAGCCTAACTGCATCTAAAAATCTTACCTGCTACTTGCAGCAGTGTCCACGCACTGTCCTGACTGACAGTATCACACACAAAACAACTCCCCCAAATCTCCATTTACTGTAGCCTGACTGGTTTTAAGTGGGCTGTATGACTCAGACTAGATCCTCACCCATTTTAAAATGTAACTGTCGCTTTTCTAGTATCGTCCAAACAAGTGGTCAGACGCTCTAGAGTCAAAAGTAAAAGTTGTATCAACAGCCAATGCATCACTTACTTCCTCTGCTGTCATCTCCAGTGCAAAGAAACGTCTGAGACAACATCTGACCCCATTTCCTATCAGCTGAAATGCTACCCAATGTCTACAACTCATGACTTTTATTCACAGTCTAAATACCAAGTGTTAAACAGTAGGGATACACACAAGTCGGCTATTTTAATTGATCTCTCAGAGCAGCATTCTGTGAAGTCAGGATGCAGCCCATCACACCAGTGCTACTGGGGGCAAACTGTTGAGGGTTAAGACCAGCTGACAGTGCTCTTTGCAGGCTGACAGATAAATAAGGACAAGGCTGCAAAGTGGCACCTTCAGAGAGAAAACTCAATCCAGAAGAGCCCTGAGATGTCCTGTCAATGCCTGGGATGACACCCAGGAAAATATTCACCTTCAGCACTGGGCATCAGGCAGCAATACAGCTAGACAAGACCAACAGCCAGCAAACTACTGACATCAAGGCAGGCTTAGGAAAGGGAAAAGGAAAACCACAAGAAGACACAACGTTCAAAGAGTGGAGTTTTCAGGAGATATGGAGAGCCAACGTAAGGGTACTTGCTGAAAATAAAGCGTGATGCAAAACCTTCCTTCATCTTCAATTTGATCTTTTCCCTCTCCTTGCACAGCCCTGCGTATCAGCCCTGCACTCACTCCCCCTCAGAAAAATGACAAAACTATTCCAGCAGAAAACCGATAAACTAGACCACAAAAGGGTTCACCTCACTAAAATGGCAGAAAACCAACAAGCACTGGAACTATGAAAACAGTAGGGAGGGGCTATGCAACTGGAAAGAAAGGAACAACAAGAGCTTGCCTTTTTGGCAGGCTGGCAGCTTGTGAGCCGCTGCCTGTGAGGTCAGCTTCCGAGATCCTCTCGGACAGGATGCCTCCCTAAACGGGGGCCAAAAGATCCCAGACAGGTGAAAGAAACAGCAAGGGGCAAAGTTATTCATAAAGCACATATGGGAGCGTTTTATAACTGTGACAGATGTTGCAGCAGGACTCATTTAAAACACCTACCACGAATGTCTCACTAACTACCCACCCAAAATTAAAACATGAAGTTAGATAAAAATCTAAATTAGCTTTGCATTTTAAGCCAGAAGTAATCACTGACACTTAACTGGTTCAAGACTCTCCTCGATCAGAGTAACCACTGCCACTGCCATCTGCTGTCCCCATAATAACGGAGGAGAAACGAGCCCAGGTTTTTTTCCTAATCGCATTCCCAATTGGGCAAAACACCATTAAAACTGACCCAGGCTGGCATTCCTAGACTCTACAGCAGACAAGCCAAGAATACACAGACCTCAAGACCAGAACAGCTCACCAAAGGCTGCTTCAAACTGAGCCCAGGAATGAATGAAAAGATGGAGCTGGAAGACTCAGAGGTGGCAACTCAGTTTTTTCTTGAGCTGGTCTTAAAACTGCCCACGACAGATGTTTGGGAACAACACAGATTGCCCCGTTAACCTCCCCATAAAGTCAGCTAGGTCTAATGATTGTATATCGAGTTTCATACACGCACAACCGAGCACTGGAAAGCAGCTGCCTCTGCGGCCGAGTTCTACGCGAAGGTGGGAACCTGAACGTGAAAAAAACCATCTCCTCAGGTCACTGCTGCTACGAGCACGGCGCCTTCACCCAGCACTACGCGAGCTAGGCTCTCCCAGACCTCTGGAAACGAATAAGCCCGCGAGGCACCAGAGCCAGAACACAAAGCCATCCCCCGAGAGCTCTCCCTGCCCGGAGGGCGCTGCGCGGGCGGCAGCGCGGAGCCTCGAAGTGCAGATGAAGAGGAGCTGCTATCCGGAGCCCTCACTGCCACCCCGCAGGCAGCTCGCTCTCCTCACGGAGCTTCGCAGCGCAAAGTCCGATTTTTAAAACACAAGCCATAAGGGAAACGCGGGGCGGCGGCGTGGCGGGGCGCGGGCGAGGCGGACCCCGCTCTTTGTTCGCCGCCGCGGGCAGGCCCGGCCCGGCCTCGGGCCCGACCCTCACCTCGCGGACGTCCTGCAGGCACTCGAGCACGGCGAGGTTGTTGGCCCAGCTGTGCTTGGAGCAGAGCCGCACCACGTCCTCCCGGCACACCGCCTCCTCCGACAGCTTCCACCCGCTGCCCGATCCGCCGCCGCGGGCACTCCGCGGGACAGCCGCGCCCGGCCCCGCCGGCTGCCCCGCTCCGGGCGGGGCACCGCCGGCACCGGGAAGGCCGGCAGCAGGGCTGGGCGCCGCCGGCCGCGCCGCCAGCGCCAGCAGCAGGAGCAACGCCGGGCCCGGGCAGCGGCTCCGGACACGTCCGCACGGCGCCATCTTGGATCCGCCACCTCCGGCGTCCGCCCGCCCACCCCGCGGCACGCACGGCGTATGCAAATCAGCGCGCCCGTGACGTCGCCCCAGCGGGACGCACCCCTTTCCCGCTTGGGGGCGTGGTCTGCCCTGGCCCCTCCCCCAGCACGCGCCGTGGCCCCGCCCCGGCCGTTGTCTCCTCAGGAGGACGAGGCGCTACCTCAGGGGCTGTCGAGGCTTCACGGCCTCGACGGCCTCCGCAGCCCTTCAGGGCCCCCGCCGCCCCTCAGGGCCCCCGCAGCCCCTCAGGGGACCCTGCACCCCCTCAGCCGCTCCGCAGCCCCTCAACGGTTCCCGCAGGCTCTCAACGGCCCCCGCAGCTCCTCAACGGCCCCCGGAGCCCCTCAGTGGCCTCCGCGACCCCACAGCCACGCAGGGCGACACTGCCGAGCCAGGCCCGGTGCCGGGGACGCGAGGAGCCGAGCCTGGGCGTGCTCAGCCCCCCGGGAAGGCGGCAGCCGGTCCCGCACCTCCCTCAGCAGGTGTCCAATAGCTGCGGTCAGTTTTTGCCCGAAATCTCTCATTTCCCACTCGCACCTCGGCTGCCCCAGCAACTGAGGAGGTTGGAGACGTAATGGTGACACTGAGCTTTGCGGAGGACAGGGCTAAGGAGCAGGATGACGAAAAAAATCTGAAGAAGGAAGAAAAAATACAGAGATACAAAGAAGAATTACAGAAGAACGATGAGAAAATGCAAGCGATCAGAGAAAAAATTAAGAACACTGAACAAGAAATGCAGGAGATCAAAGAAAAAATACAGAAAAATGAAATAAAAATACAGGAGTACAAAGAAAAAATAGAGAAGATCAAGGAAAATATATGGAAGAACGAAATGAAAATATGGGTGAAGAAACAAAGACTAGAGGAGATCGAAGGAAAAAAATGGAAGAATGAAGTACAAAAAGAGAATGTAACAAAAATATGGACAAACAAAGAAAAAATACAGGAGATCAAAGAAAAAATACGTAAGAACAAAGAAATAATACGTAAGAACAAAGAAAAAATACAGCAGAACAAAGTAAAGATACCAAAGAATGAAGAAAAAATACAGAACAATGAAGTAAAAACAGAGAATGAAATAAAAATACGTAACAACAAAGAAAAAGTACAGGACATCAACAGAAAAATACAGAACATCAAAGAAAAAATACAGGAGATCCGAGAAGAAATGCAGAAGAACAAACAAAAAACACAGGAAACCAAAGAAAAAATACTAAAGAATGAAGAAAAAATACGGAAGAACAAAGGGAAACTACAGAAGAATGAAGACAAAATATTGTCTGGCTGCTAAAAACACACAAAATCCTTAATAAAATGCTGACATTCAATTTTCCTGCTGTCATTTCTCCATGCTGAGTGCCAAATTACCAGCTGGATTCACCTTCTGCCTATATACGGATGTACTCCTGGCCGCTCCTGGGGCAGGGTGGTGGGCTAGCTGGAGAGGATGGGATAAATCCAAGAGCCTGCACCAGGGTGGCCCAGCCCTGGGGTAGCTGCAGGGAGCAGAGAGCTGAACAAGGGCAGAAAAATCACGTTTTGGGGGTGCCATGAGACAGCTCATTTTTGATTTTGGTTTGTTGGCTGCACCTCCTGCGCTGTCAGTGCCCGACACTCTGTTTTGGGGGCTGGGATTCGGCATGTCACACGCCATAGTGGCTCCAGGCTTTGTCCATGGGAATGGAGACAAATAGGCTGTAGGTGGATCTGGTCTCCAAAGCAGGATCTACAATGGCTGATCCCGTTGTAGATGGGATCTACGAGTTCCTCCTAGGGCAATAAGTGAGGGTTGGATGCTGAATTTGGTGGTGGATCATCTAAAAGCAGTGTTTGCAACCACAGAGCCCCCCTCAGAGCAGTGTTTTGGGGATGCTGCAGCCCACTCTGCCCGAGCAGCCAGACCCAAAATTTCACGGTAAAAAAATACCTGTCCAGGTGTTGGGGCAGTGGCAGCAGTGGGACACAAGTCCACCACCTGCTCAGCAACCACGGCTCTTCAGATGTCCCACCGGGATCTCACTGGGCCAGCTTGCAGCACCCTCCCAGGACGAGTTTGCCTCCAAATCTCGGATTCGCTTCCATCAGCAGATGGAAATGGGGGACAGGGAGAATCCCACCTCAATTCCCCTCCTCGTTGATTCCAGAAGCAGTTTTCCCAGCACAAGCTGGCATCAGGCCAAAGTCAGATGCTTTTGCCTGCATGCCAGGATGCTCCACAGTGTGCCCTGGCTCAGTGAGCTAGGGTGAAGCAGAGCTGTAGGGCTGCTCCCTTCCTGCCCCATGCTGCCTCGTCCTGCCTGGGAGAAACCCTTCTCTTGGGAATGCCACTGACTGTCTTACCCAATCCAGGAGCTACCAGAGCACTTTGAGCCCAGTGTGGCCACCAGCCTGCAGCCATCTCATCCACGTGAAGGCAAGGGCAGGAGAGGGAGGGGCAAAGTCTCCATGCTTCTGGTGTTTGAATGTCACACTGGGACACATCGCTTGGGAAAGTGGCTTCGTGCTGGCACCCAGGGGCTGCGCAGCTGGGAACACTTGAAAACAAAAGCCAGCAAAATCCAGCCCGTGCTTGGCAGCCTATTTGGTTTAGTGAGAATTATTTGAAGAGTTAGCCCAGTGCAAGAGCTGGCTCTGCTCTTCCATCCATCACAGGATGAGGACAGAAGGAAGCAGTGGAGCTGGGTTACAGCTCACTTCTTCCCACACCTTTGAGAGATCTCCAGAGACTCATTTTTTGCTCAAGGAACACCTTCTCCCAACCTTGGATTTTACCATCCTGTGTTGCCCACTGTTAAACAGGCATGTCGTAAAAGAGTCATGTTCACTATGTCCATGCAGTGAGTTAAACAAGGAGGAGGTTTTTCTTTGGGCACAGCGACATCTCTGCCTATGTGATAACCCCAGCAGCTCCTTGCAGCTGCAGCCCCTCTCCTTTGGCAGAAATTCCCTTATTGCCTCATTTTAAATGTTTTAGCAGCAAGGCTGTCACCCTCTGGATGCTGCAATATGTGCTTGCAGTCCCCTCCTTTTGTAGTGGGCAGCAGTTTTCAGTCTCATCGCCTCAAGTATTAAATCCCATTTATATGGCCCCCAGCTCTGCAGAGCAAGGCCAGGGTGAGCTGAGCTGCTGGGACACCTCTCGCTCCTTCCCAGCAGTGTCCTTGCTCTCCAGCTCACCACTTCAGGGAGAACAAAAGTTCTTCCTCGGTCCATGCAGAGGAGCTGCTCCAATTTTTAACTGGATACAAACTGCTTGCTCCCATGAGGCAGCTCCAAATCCCAGCTTAGCTTCCACGCAGTACCATGAAGCCCTCTCCCTTGCATGCAGCCCGGCTCAGCTGCCTCCCTCCAAAGCTTTGCATCCCCCAAAACTTCAGCACTGCCTTTCCCAGTGGATGATCTTCTCCAGCAACAAATCCTGCTGCAGAGAACCGAGTCGAGCTGCCATTCAGTGGTATTTCTTGCTGGCTAAGGCAGCAACACTAGTCTGGTATTTCGTGGTTTATTTGCATAACACACACAGGTTCAGCCTCACTCTGTTTCAGGTTTTCTTGTAGGTCAGAGTCCTGCAGTGCTGCTGCTCATCCACATTGGGAAATTTGTTGGCGACCACGGAAATACCACGGAAATACTCAACTTCCAAGTAAGTTGTGGACAAAGAGGAGATAATATTTCAGCAACAACCCTGTGAGTGTTGAGCACAAGGGGAGCTTTGTGCCTCTCAGGCACGAAGTTTTAGCCTGATGCAACCTTTGTTTTTCCCCAAAGAGTGATGCTCTTGACACATCTTTGCCTCACAAACCCTCAGAAGCCCCAGGCCATAAGTGCAGAGACTGTTGTCCCCCATACTGATGCAGATCTGTGTTGCAGTTAGCACCTACCTTTAGGAAAAAAGATACGGGCAATTTCCCAGCCCTTCCTCCAACCTGCCACAATTCTTTCCCAAGCCCACTTGTGCTTTCCCAAGCACTCAGTGCTGCTGCCAGCTTGAAGCCATCAGAAGCACAGGGGGCTCGCTCCCCCTTCCTCGACCTCTGCTGCTAGCGGAAGCACCAAATTGGACTTGATGCAAGACCAAAGCCCCTGGACCCTCAAATTAATTACGCTTCACAAGGTGGGATAATCACTGAAATTAGTTCGAGACATTTCTTTTCTCTTGACCAGCACATGCTGGAGAGAGCCTGTTACCCGTAAAGTTTGTCCCAAGGATTAGGTAAGCTTTCTAGGACATAGATCCCCAAATTCCTCTTTCTTTTGCACTAAGAGGCACTGTTTTCACAGAATCACAGAATATGCTGAGTTGAAAGGGACCCACAAGCATCATCAAGTCCAAGTCTTAGGCCTGCACAGGACCATCCCCAAGAGACAGACTATGTGCCTGAGACCGTTGTCCAAATGCTTCTTGAACTCTGTCCCTCTTGGTGATGTGACAACTTTCTTGGGCAGCCTGCTCCAGTGCCCAATCACCCTCTGAGTGAAGAACCTTTTTCTGATATCCAACTTATGCCTCCCCTGAAACAACTTTGGGCCGTTCACATGGGTCCTGTCACTGCTTACCACAGAAAAGAGATCAGTCCCCCTTCTGTTCCCCTGATGAGGAAAGTTGCAACCGCAATGAGGTTTCCCCCCAGCCTCCTCCAGGCTGAACAGACCAAGTGACCTCCTCATATGGCCTCCCCTCAAGGCCCTTCACCATCTTCATTCCCCTCCTTTGGACACTGTCTAACAGCTTAGTATCTTTTTTATTTTGCAGTGAGCAAAACTGCACACAGGACTCAAGGTGAGGCTGCAGCAGTGCAGAGCGGAACAATCCTGTCCCTCGACCGGCTGGTGATGCTGTGCCTGATGCACCCCAGGACAGTTTCCCACGGCCCGTAGAACCCAGTGCTCTGTAATACCAGGGCACCCACAGCTCTGGCAGCCGTCCTAGCACAGCCCACCTCTTTCAGCAAAGAGAAGTAACATGAGCAGGAGGCACTTCTGCCTCCTCAGCAGTATGTCTAAATATCTTTAACTATCATAAAAACAAATAAACAATGATAAATATCGTTATCTTAGGTGAGGGAGGCTGTTGACATCAACATGCCTGACTTTGCAGGCTGAGTGCTCACAGGGGCCAAGAGCAGCTTGGCTGAGGGCAGTCCTGATGCTGAGGCCCTGTGACCCCCTCTGCTCAATTTTCCGGGTGACTCTGCAAGGCTTAGAGATGCAGCTGGACTCAAACTGTGTTCTGAGCACTCAGCTGATTCCCATTGCAGATAGCAAAAGCCTTCACTGAAGGCTTTAGAAACTTGCTAATAGAAATTTAAAAGTGTGACCCCAGCAAGGGAAACCGTGCTGCCTCTTCCAGCCTCTCTCAACAGTGAAATCTGTTCTTTCACATTTACTTATTCTGGCATTCAATGCAAATCAAACCCAACAGAAAACAAGATTTTGCTTGCTTCTTCGTTTCCCTTCTCTTCCTCCTCCCTGAACTGTTTTTTCCCTGTATTCTCTCTTTCACAAACCAGCAGAAAGGTGGGTCTGTTAAGGAATTTACTGCCTTGCTAGAAAATCTGCAAATCTGCAGAAGCAGAAAATCTTGTCACGTCTCCTCACCAACGCAAAAGGAGAAGTAAATGAAATCCCACTGGGATGCTCTGGCTACCTCAGTGTAACAAGGTTCAGCTTAAACTGCTTGTTTCACTTGCTACATTGCCTGGGTTTAATCCAATTTGATTTGGGACACAAAGTAGCTGCGTTTTTGCCCTCCAGGAAGCAGCGGGTACAGCCAGAGCAGAGCAAAACATTGGCCCATCCTGCCTCGTGTGCACACACACACACCAAGCTCTGCTCATTTCTTGGCTCACGCTTTGCAGATGTCCTTTTCTCATCTGCAACATATTTGATTATTTGTCAAAATCTCACCAGACTCCTTCAACAACTAAAGCACCACGGTAGGTGCTACGGCAGCAAAGTTCCTTGATGTGGAGACTTGGAGCTGGCTGCTTCCTCACCCTATGGATCACCACAGTCTAACAGCAGATCATCCCTATTAGAGGGTGATGTGGAGGACAGCCCTTCTCCGAAAGCATGGCTTTCCAACTCCAGCTTCCCTTTCCCCACCAGCCACCCCCCACCACCACAGGGAGCAGCAGGGGCTGGATTGTTGCCAGCCAAGCGGCCACCACAGCCAGCTGTGGCCACCACTGCACTGTCCCCCAGGCCTTTTACAGGAACTAAAATTAAAAAAGGTAGTGCCCTGCAATGGTCTGGAGAAAAATATTAAAAAATGGCCATGCACAACTAAAAGCAAGGCCCCGTCTGCAGGAGCCACAGCACTGCCTGGCTTTACCTATTGCCTCACACCAGATTTATTACAGGAATTGCCAAGGGGCCACCCTGCACCATGATAATGAAATCTTCCCAGAGACAGAGGCAGAAATAGCCACATAGTGGCTTCGTGCCTGAAACACCAGCAAAACAGCTCAGCCTCTCTTGACAGCTGCCCTGCACAGTGCAGAGACACTGATTTCTTTCATCCTTCCATCCCAAATCTGCCCCTTTGACTCCAGACAGAGATAAGCAAATATTTAATTAACACATCTGACCTTTTATCAGCCCTCAATGCTGATGGCTTTCTGCACACCAGTTAGGTGTGCTTTCCTGCAGCCTGCTGCAAAGTTGGGAGTAGGACAGTGTTACAAGGTTTCCTCACTTACCTTTGAACATTTTCTGACACTCTAAGTTTGAAAACTGAGAATGTGAAAGTGTCATCTTCCATTATTTTAATAGCACTGAAGTTTCTATCTCTTATTTCTGTAGGGTGGTATAAAGTAGAAAACAAGTGTTACCCAGAAAATCAAAAATCAAAGGACTACCCAGAAAATCAAAATCAAAATATTTGAATTCTTTTTCCTGTGTATGTTTAAAATGTCCCAAATTTCTTGTAGTAAGAGGGGTTTGAAATTGAGAGAACATAAATGATGCCTCAAAATAGCCGCGAACAAGAAGCTCATTGTACTAATACGGCAGAGAGCATCCTGCTCCTTCTGGTTTAGCTGTTACCAGAGACCTTCTCACAATGTCATTCTACCAACCCTTAGTTCCTGATCATTGTTAAAATGCCAAAAATTCTCACGTCAGTGAGTTATTTTCATTTAAAAGATGTCCCATATGTGTAGCCTGACCTTGCTCAACCCTTTCCCTTCCCCTCACCTGGCCAGATCAGAATGGTTCAGCAAGGAGTCATTCACTAAATACCTTCATTATTTCAGCCTGAAGCTCAGTGTGACCTGGAAGCAATACAAAGAAAGAGAAACCTCACCTGCATAAGGGAACCCTTGGTAATGTTCATAAGACATGCAGTGAATGTCACTGAGACCTATTTTCAAAGTACAGCAGCACCACTTATATTTGATAATTATAAACACTTTATTTTTACAGTATAAAAATATAGGAACAAAATACTATACAGAAAAATATAAAGTTAAGTCGAGATCTTCTCAGTCCCATTTAAGACAAGCAGGATCCCATTGTGCAAGCCTCAGACTTCAGAAAATAAAATTATCCTGGCAGTTGAAGTGGTGGCACACTCAATCTGAATGGGACAGCTGCTGCTCACCATGTCCAGAGGCAGAGGTGTGCCAAGGGAAAACATTCCAGCACAGGGAACTTGTCTTGCAGCTTCCAGCATCCTCACAAGTTTGACTCTGTTACACATAAAAATGGAACTAAAGTCCCCCTCCATGCCCTGACCTGGAGATGAAGGCCCCAGCCCTCAGAGTATTTACAGTACGGTGCTAAGAGCGCACCTGCCCACGCACACCCCCGAGCTGTGATCCCACCCCACGGGCTCACATTTACACAAACCAGTGGCTGCAGCACACTCACACAAACACAGCTGGAAGCTCTCTGTGACCAGTTGTGGAGCTGGAAACTGTCATTTAAGGAAGACAAAAGGTCAGTAAAAACAAGCTGATGAAATCCCTGAGCTTCCACTGGTTCCTCAAAACAGAAAAAAGCCAACTCCCCTACCCCCAAACAACAGAAGCAGCCAGCATTCTTTTCCAATGTACTGGCTGTTTCACTATGTTCTTGTCTTTAAGAAAGAACACTGTGGACTGCAGCAGCCAACAATACAAGAATCATCTCCCTCTTTTTTACCTGTAGTTCTCCAGTACTATTTTCATTTTCCACAACCAAAGGGTCCAAGTTTGCTTGCAGGTAAAGCAAGAAGGAGAGAAGGGAAAGAAGGCAAAGAATTAAGGAATTACAGTGCAAATTATATGCTCATGGAAAAAAAGAAACACAAAGGAAAAAGGTTCTCCGTAGATTTTTCAAGCCTGTTCTCTCCACAGCCCCAAAACAGGATCCATTCTTGCCAGGGAATAACTCCAACTGACCCTAGACCTTCAACAGAACGTTGGGAGCGTGCTCCCCACAGCAGTGAACTTGCTTTCACACTGCGTTATCAGCAATGCTACAAGATGCCTTTTCATCACCCACTGATCACAGCAGGATTCCACAAGAAAGTGCAGTGGGAGTGTCAGGTCTTCAAGTTCCTCTTATTTTATTCATTTGTAGCAGAGATTTGAAAAGTCCCTGTGCTGTATTCACAGTGGAAAAAAAAGTGCAGCAACACACGCTGGAGACACTCCAGGAATTATTGCTGTGCTGAGGCAGCTTGTGGAGTTTGACTAAAAAAATTGACAAAAGAAGAAATAAGGGCAGGCCTAAAGAGGAATACAGAAGAACAAAGGAATTGCTCTGGGCACCAGTGCATCCCAGTTCTTCCCCACTGCCAGAAAGGCGCTGTAATGGATCCTTTCTCCTGTAAGCAGCAAGTGCAGGACTGAGCAGTTGTGTAGGGTTATCAGCAGCATATTTGGACAGTCTGTGGCAAGCGTAGGGACAGCTCACTGCCACTTGTAGATATTCACCATCTTCTCTGTCAGAGTAGCCAAGAGGTGGGTTTGGTTCACTTCCAAGGAGCAGATATCCAGCACAGGCAGGTCAGCTGGCAGCTTCTGCAGCAAGGAACCACTTCCAGCATCCCAGAGCTGTGTGAGGGACAGACAAGGTCAAGGACTGCAGGACTCTCCCCTCCTACCCAGAAGAGACCTTCATCTCTCCAGAAAAGCTTTCCTCAATTTACTCATAGGACCTTTTCTCTACTTGCACACCCTGCCTGATCGGTCTTTAACAGACTTGCAGCACGATGCGACCCTGACCACCCTCTCTGACCCCACTCATGAGCTCTCATGCAGCCTGTTGTCCATCTTCTACATTTGGGCTGCTTTTTCATACAAAGGGCAACCCTTCTCCTCCTCTTCCCCATCATCCCTAAAAAGCCTGCATCCTTCTCCCGCAGCACTCACCACACTAACTATCCCACTGAATCTCTTACACCACTCAGAGGGCCCAGTTGTGCCACTGTGCCCAACCCCATTCCCCTGGGGCACAACAGGAGCCCACTGCCTACGTGCCCTTTGATGGACGGGGACCACAGGCCTTGGCTAAGACTGGGAATCCCACGCTATCTGGAAGCTACACCTGCCACAGCAGTACAACAGACCAACTAGCACAGGGCAATGTGCATGACGAGACAATTCCCACCCAATCACACTGATGCTGTGACTGATAAGGCTTCTCTCCTAAGAACTGCAATAAACCCCTACATCACACTGAAAGGAGTAAGACATACCAGAGCAGAATTGGATGCCTCATCACCAGCACACACAAAGACACTCCCATCATCCTCTGGGCTCTGAAAAATGGCATTTTTGGTCAGCAACTTGCAAGTGGGCCCAGCATTGAAAGTCTGAACCGGGTTAGAAGAACACACCACATCTTCTGAGGCCTCTGTCAGTGGGCTGCAAGTCAGTTCCATCATCACGCAACGCACACATGGGTTATTTTTACCTGTGTAATAGAAATAAAAGGTAACTTTTGAAAAATGTACTCACAGATAGGCTTTAACTGTAGGAATACGAGCAGCACCAGCCTGCAGCTGCCTCCTTTTGCCCATCCCCGGTTTTTCTCTACGTGCAGACACTCATTGCTCTAGTAAGAGCAGGTGCTGTGTTTCTGCTGTGCCTACAGTACCAGAGCTGCTGCTGAGCTCAGCCCAGAGCAGTGAGAAGCAGTGGGCAGAGCCTGCCCAGACACCCCAGTACGTACCAGGCCTGTAGGTAGCCAGGCAGTGCCGTGTGTTGATCTCTGTCTGGAGATCGATGCAGCCTCCGGGTTCCAGAGGCAGGTGATGAGGCCGGTAGGAGTTGCCAGCTTTCTGTTCCCAAAAGCAGGCTCCTTCCAAGGTCCCAGCCAATATTCCACCATAAGGCAGTGACGCTGAGGCCATCCGGGGCAGGTAGGACAGCGATACCATGGGGCACCTGGAAGGGTCATTGGCAAAGTCAGTGCTGTCAGCCGCAGCTCTGCTGGTGTCCTACTCGCTGCTGCAGAGCTCCAGTTCTCCAACTGCATGGCAAAGAAAGGGCCAAAGCAGGCTGTGAGATGGGCCTTCAAGCAAGGAGTCCCAATGGATGTGTCAAGTATTAATTAAATTCAACTTAACTACTGAGCCTTATGTTTTACATAAGCACCAGACATCACACATCAGATGAGTGCAAATCAGCGTTTGATTCCCAGAGTATAAGAAACAGAAGCATCAGAATTTCACACCTGTGATTTCTCCTTTCAAACTTAAATACTAAACTTATCTCCAAAACAAATTCAGCTCTTCTGTTTACGTTGCAACAGTGGGTCTATTTCTGACCCTTGTGTGCCTTGAAAAGAGCTCAAGTGCTTGGCACCTGCTTAAGTTATATATATACACCATACAACCTTATGAGAGACTTCTCACATTTGTGCTAAATGTGAATTTTTGAACAAGAGATTCACATAATACAATTTAAACTATTGTAATTGTTGTGTGATTTATGGAAGAAGCTGTGTTTAACTTGATGTGTATTAGTTGAGAGGAATGACAAATCCTTCTGCCATACCTCGACTTCTGAGGGACCAGTTCTTGGACATGAGAGTTTGTGTCTCTCAGATCATATATCATGATAGAGCCATTGACCAATCCAGCATAGACATAGTTTGTGTCATCGAGACACCAGCAGCAGCTCCACACAGGACGGCCAGCATTGTATGTCTGCACCACAGTGTTTGTTGCCAAGCTGCAGAAGAAAAGCAAAGTGTTGGCCAGTTGCACAAGCATCTACTGATGAGAAAACAGCACAATTAAAGTAAGCTCATCTACGTTTTTAAAATCTTCAGACAAAAGCATCTCTTTTTAGACCAAATTCTCAATTAACTCCTCCTTTACTCCAGACATGAATCTAAAAACCCAAAGAGAATAATCCCTTGGATATTGTCAAGTGATTTATAATTCTTCCAGGCCAATGCTTCTTTTTCCAGATTGATCTTTGGAGACTGGGAGAGGAAATCTCACAGCAGGATCTCAGCTGCCTTACTGGCAAGAGAAAGCTAAGTTACTTTTCTGGAAACAATTAGGAGAAGCAACTCTGGTGTAATACCACATATTCCTGAGAACACAGGCCTCATCTCTTCAGATTACATCTCTCATTAATTATTTTCCCTCTTTTTACACAAGAGGAACAGTATTTATGCCTCAAAAGAATCCAATTTAAGCAAGAGTGAGACAGTGAGTGGGTAAGGACAGTTGAAAGTACATTTATAGTATTAATTATTCCTTCTAAAAATCAGGTTTCTAAAGAAGAGGGGAGTCCACAGAAGGGCACAACCCAGATAGCAGATGAAGTTGGTATCAGATCAGGACGTATTTGCAAAGGGCAGCACTGTCAACATGCATTTGCACACTGAGAATAGCAAGAGACAGAAGACTGCACATATCAAAGTAACTCCAGATATCCTTTATAACACATGTGCTTCTCCCTGGGGAGGGTGATTATGCTCAGCACTCCAGAGAAACAAGTAACTGCTCCCAGGTAAGTGTAAGGGGAACAACTACAAAGATCTAGCTGCGGAAACGGAGTTTGGTATCAGAGCAGTGACTGGGTCAAAACAACAGGACGGAAAAAAGCACCCAAAAACCAAAAGGAACTCGCAGTGCTATTTTAAACAAGAGCAAGCTAGAGCAGGAGACATAAAGACATCTTGGATAATTATTTTGGGGAGGATGACTATGAAATGAGTAACTAGAGAAGAAAGATAACCAAAGAAGGACTACTCTTTCAGAGGGAGACTGAAAAAAGTATAAAGATGCTGCTGAAACAAACACCTAACTCCAAGACATTGTGGGATCAAGAATGAAAGCAAGAGGATCACAAGCTCTGATGCAGCCAACCAGGCAGTGAGAGGCAGATATGGAAGTGTCTTGTTCCTTGGTGCAGTGTCTGCTCACTCTTCAGATTAAACCATGCAAAGGATTATCAGCCTAATCAGTTAGAAATCTGTTACCTTGACTTGAGCATCAGAGAGTTTTGTTTACTTTTAACTAGTCTAGCAAACGTTTCAACGTGGTTACAAGAAAGCAACATTCTGTACATTTTTGTTGTAGGATTAAGTTCTCTTCATTGCTTCACTTGTGGGAAAGAATTGAGACTAATTAGTCAAACGACAGACACTTATCCTGCCTAACTCAATACTGACAGACAGATTGCACAGAGATGTTAATATAACTCAGTAAGAATCAATCAGCCAATAAAGTTTTGAAGCACTGTAAGATTAAGACTGAAGAGCAGCAGAGCAGCAAAAAAACCCATTCATAAGCTGTAAATTGTAACAGGACCGGACACATTTTTCTCTAAGTCTCTGCATAATTAGTCTCCAACCTGCTGCTTTAAGTCTCTGCTAGCTCTAGAGAGCCTCTAGCACATGCTCAATAATGCTGTTTATGTATTTCATATCCCAGATGAATTCCATGATCTGCAAGAAGTTTAAAATCGGAGAAGCCAACATCAGTGCAGGGAAGGAAGAGCCCAGCCTAACCACCCCTTATTTCTGCTTTATGCTGTACAAGTTCCCATGCTTCACATTTCCCTGCAGTAACAGAAAACCAAGTGGACAGTAGATGTCATGTCTATATATTATGTTATTTATTCTCAACACAACTGGCCAATCTGTGCTGAATTACTTGCTTTCCATGGGAAAATAGTCAGAGAGAGGTAACTCCATGACACCTCCACCTTAAAGATGCAAAAGCATAAGTAAGTCCTTCCTTCTGTTAGTTCCCACACGCAGGAAGAATACGCAGAGCTGATCTCATCTTTGCAGCGTCTTTCAGAAAGCAGAATAGCAAGTGCTGCAAGACAGAACAAAATCCAACCCAACCTCCTGCACACAGCCAGACCCTGCAGGGACAGGCAGCAGAGCCCACCTGGTGAGTTTGAGAGTGCTGTCCAGGGCAGCAGAGAGCAGCAAACCATCTGCTCGAGTGCCGAAAGCCAGGCCCCGAATCTGTTTACTGTGGATGGGGATGTACTGACTGCTCTTCAGGTTGGCCAAGCTCATCATCTTAACACCACAACCTGCCACAGAAGAAGGGTAAAGCAGATTATTGCAAAGCAGCATATGCATAGAACTTGCTATTCCTTGCCAGGACTACAAAGTCTGTATTGAAGCCTGTGGTGGGATGAACATCTAAGTTATTTGGTGTTCTGGGTAAGAACTTCCACAAATCATTCTTTAATTCAAATGGCAACAAGGCTAAATCCTAAAGGATCCCAGCCAGCAAGAGCAAATTCAGTACCAGTGTTACAATTCTTGTTACAAGGTCTGCTGCTCTTTAGCCAGCTTCTTCAAAGACACTCTTGCCCAGATAAAACCACACAGAGCAGGATTACACGGCTATTTAAGAGAACAAGCACCACAGCAAAGAATGGTTACAGGTGAATTTAACCTGTGTGCTACAACAGTCACCACAAAGCCTCCATTCAGAGATTCCGTCTCTGGCTACAAATGCCAGAAAAATGAGAGCAGTTAAATGCAGAAAACCACTTTGTTATGCCTAGATAAGGCACATTAACCTCAAACCCATTAACCAAATAAAGTAAGTTTCATCAGTCAGAAAGCGTTTTGCAAATAAGCACTCTCAGACTCCTAATGCCACATGTATTGCACTGAAAAAGCCACTGGCACTGGTCCAGATGTCAGGTCACTGGCCCCTGGACATAACAGTGCAACAAAACCAGGGCTGCCCGTGACTTCTCGGCTTCCTATTTCCTCATTAGGGAACAGCGCTTCAGGCATTCATATTAAAAGGAGTTTGCTTGTGGTTGGGTTTTTTTTGAGGGGTTTTCAGTTTTTTTAAGAGTACTGACAAATCAGCTGCATGTGCATCAATCCACCCACAGTCTGGGAAGCAGTGTTTCTCACTTAACCACTGGAAGATTCTCTGCAGGCCCCACTGCCTGGCCCCTTGTTCTTTCACAAGGTCAACCTTTGCAAGGATTACCAGACACGCCTTTTACGTTCTTGTGGCACTCCAGCAGGAGAGCTGGAGATCCTCTGCTGGGACTCTGCCATAGAAGTGCCAGGGAAAACAAGCTCCTTTGCTAGGCAGAAGCTATCAGTGCAGGGGCCAGATGAACTATGGGGAGTCTTACAAGCATTCTCAGCTTACAAGGCACATGCAAAGGCCGAGCAGAGAAGCAGGGAGCAGGAACAAAGTAGAAATGACACTACCTTTTACTTCTAAACCCCCAAATGTTGACTTGCTTAATTACCAGGAATAAAAGTAGACTGTGGAGAAGGCTGTGATACCACAAGACAACTCAGTGAGTCACAGTACGCCATTACTCTGCAGTTCCCAGTCTGAGACACCAAAAAAACCTTTTCCAAGTGGTACTTGCGCTGGCTTTGGCTGGAGGGGAGGCTGCCTGGGAGGCAGGTGCGGGAGCTGCCAGGCTGCTGCGAAGTGCTCACATTGTGCTGGGCCACCAGAGCCTTCAGCTCCTGCAAAGAAAAAACCCAAAGAGCTTTAATGCATCACCAGCAGTGTAACCTTCTGTGCTCTCTGCTTCAGGTGCTCCAACTGTACTTGCTCTCAGATAAAAGAGGGAAATACAGTCTCATTTCCATGCTTTTCCTGAAGTGCTACATTTCTAAGCCCATGGCCTACAACAGTGAGCAACAAAAGCATTCAAACGCTCTGCAAATTCTGGCAGAATGTACTCAAAGTCTGTTATTGTATGTATTACACCCTGTGAAAGAGAGGACTCTTGGGCAACACATAAAAGCCAGTAACAATTATTACCAGATCAATGCTGTTTAGAAGAGAATGAACTGCCAAGTATTATGTGCCCCTAAACCACAAGAGAAAGTCAATTAAAACCATTTTCCAGAATTTACAGAATACCCTATAAAAAAATAAAAGCCCAAGATTCAACAAAAAGGGCGTTGCAGGAAACAAGTCAGTCTATTTAATGACGGTGACCCTGTTCTTGTAAACCCTGTGCAGCAAATTCCAGGAATGACACAACTCTCAAGAGCTCCAGTCCTGTTTTCTACCACCTCCTCCCCTCTTTTCTTCCACCTCAATTGATGAATGCTCAAGGATATTCAGCAAAGGCATGGCCAAGAACAGCTTCTATGAGGAGCAAGGTATTTCTTGAATTCCTTTTTCTGCTGAGATCATCAGGGGTGAGGTGGGAATGCAGGTAGTGGCACCAGCATATTATGAGTCAACTAGAAGTGTCCCTTCCCACGAAGTATTTTGACCAGCTTGTAATCCAAGGTCAAAACCAGACAATACAGAATCTCAGGGATATTTAAGAGGGAAGGTACACTGAAGCAAAATTGCTACTTGCTTTCTGAGCAACACAGGTTCTGCTTCAAACACTATGTAATCTTTAAACAATTAAGGGTCACAAGAGTGATATTATGAATATATCAGGAATTGCAAGTCAGCCTCAATACTGAACCAGCCACCACCACTTAACCTGCATCAAAGCTAAGGCAGCAGTTTTCAAAAAGGCAAGATCAGAGTTCAAGCTCTACATTAATAGTTATCAAGACCTATAACTTTTGGAAGCTGCTCAAGAGGAGAGCAGTTCTGACACCTTACAGAGGTCTGATCTCTTTGGCATCAAACATTGCAAATGTCCCAAGGGAATATAAAAAGAAAAAAAAAAAGAAAAAAAAAGAAAAAAAAGAAAAAAAAAAAGAAAAAAAAAGGAAGCTGGAGACTCCAGATGATCCCATTAGAGCAAGAAAAGACAAAGAAACCTGGACAAGGAAGAAGGGGTATGAGGGTTGTCAGGATGCTTATGATGAAAGCTGTAGCTTCAGGCTTAGAGTAAGCAGTCAGTGAAAACACAGGTAACATAGAAGAAAGTAATTTTTAATCAAAAATTGAATGAACTCATTATTTCTAAAAGGTGAGGGGGGGAGACCATGAACACTGAGGATCAGAAGAGATTAAAGTTATTTGTTGCTCTGGGGGCTTTACAAAACTCTCCTTGTCACCTGCACTCAACATTCAACTTTCACACAAGTTATTAAAAAGGAAACCAGGCAATTAAAATCACAAGGACTATTAGTACAATGTTTACATTTAAACACAATGGACAAACCCAGCAGAACCAGGAAGTCTTACTGGAGGCACATTAGCAAGGTGATTAAAAACGTTGTGCTGCAGACAAATTCGACTAATTGTGCTCAAAAGAACATTCTGTTCATTATGTAAAAGCCTATACTTTCCATTAAGATGCTTTGCAGAGTTTTCCTGATGCCTCGTGTCAACTCAAGGCCTTGAGAGCAGACTCCTCTCTGCACATGCTATGACTGTCTCTAGATTTCAGCTTGCCTTTGCAGTGATGAATGAACACAGTCACATCGGGGGGAAAGAATGGGCTACATAGCAGAAGTCTTCCTAAGGAGCATGCAGGAGAAGGAAAAGCAGAAAAGCACAATGAATAGGAAAGGAAAACCACCAGCTACAATAAATTTAGAACAGTTTTGTGTATTAGGTTACGGCCCTAATAGCTGATATGAAGCTTTGGAGACAAAGGCAGGTATCAATGACTGTCATTCTCTGCCTGTTTCCCACAGAGCTCTTAGAGAAGCCACATGTGCCACCTTGCACTGCACAGGCCCAGCCCTGCCTTTAGGAGAGCAACACGGGACAGGACAACCTCAGGCTGTGGTGCAACACTGCAGACATTCCACCTTCCACCTCCCTTTGGGGTTCGGGTTCAAATTCAGGCTAAAGGACACGGAGCATTTTTAACAGGCTTCACTATAAACAACAGCAATGAAATATCAGCTTTCACTTCCTCAGATATCAACTGGAGGTGAACACAGAGATCACAAAGATGAACAACTTTTATTCAATAAAACAATTAGCCTAATTTTTTTTTCTAGAGGTATTGGATACACAAGTTTTTACTGATATTTTGCCATTCAATTTTTTTTTGGATGCTCTGAAAATCCTATTTTAGAAAAGCTTTTCCATTACATCAAGCAATATAAACTGATCTCTGCAAGGGTCACAATTACGTTTGCTTTCGTCTCCACAGCAGCACACATTTCCCTGCCAGTCCTCTCTTTCCTGCTCCACAGTCAAAGAGAGTTACTGCTTCTCATGTGCAAAAATCAAATCTCCTACCCCAGCTGATCAGTGGTATTAATACCAGAAGGCAGAGATGGTTTGTTTATCATTAGCTACTTTTACTGAAAATGCTGGCAGATTCAGGAGGAGTACTGCACTAGCTCACATCTCATTCCCAAGTTCTTTCTGCTCCCAAAGGAAAAACAATAGGTAAAAGTAAGGTGTCAGCAGCACTGGTTCCAGAACACAAGCCTGAACCTCCATGTGGTGGGCAGGACACAGCTCAGCACAGCCCCTGCTCCTGAGGGCTTTCGTCCAGAGCTCTCCTCAACTTCAAGTTGCTTTTCTAATGTATTTTCATATAGCTAAAGAGTTAAAACCCATCAATTTCCTAGTCTCAATAACATTACATACTTCAATAACAAAGCACAATGAACAAGACTGTTAATGGGTAAGAGCACAGAAAAATGCACGCAAACCTAAAAAAAGGTCATAACTAGTGCCATGACTGCTGCTGGGCACAGTTCAAGAGCATTAGCAACAAAAAACCCTGACCAACCCAGCCCTACACTGCAATCACCCAACCAGGGCTGGGCTAGAAACCTCCCAATCTAAATGCTTCTATGCAAGTAGTTGCTTTACTATATGACTTCTCATAAAACAAGGAACTCATTAGACATCTGCTCAAAATATAATCAAACAAGTTAAAGACTTATTGCAGACTTCCTGTCGATTTTTGGCTCCCCAGTATATTGTTTTACTTCTATTCATAGTGTAAACAAGCACCTTAAAATTGCTTCCAGCATTTGCCTCAACCACTACAGGACAATGATGAATGCAGTATAAATACTGAAACAGATCTTAAAGAACACGGGGGTACTTAATCTTTATAACATGCGACTTCAATTCAGTTAGACTGGATACTCCATCATTTAATACCAAATGAATTGCAGTAAAACATTATGGACCTGCAGTTTTATCTTATCTGCATTTTTCCTAAGCCAAAGTTTGAAGTGGACCAATTTTCTTATTAGTGATGATGAGGATATGGCTTCATGCAGGAATTTAGGGAATTTATAAAGCCTTATCTTATATCACACAGGAAGACTTCAGCAAAGAGGATGTTGTTTAATGTACAAATATGAATAGCCAAGGCTATAAAAAAATCCAGGAACAAAGAAAAGCATAAAATTAAGCAGGCTGCTAGACAGTATCAGAGAGGGTATCATCTGCTTCATATAACAAAAGGTAGCAAACTGGTAATGAAACAGGCTCTTGGAAAACCTAGCGCTGGTAGAATACGCCAGCTAATTCACACTTGGAAGCACCAGAAGAGTCCATAGTTTACAAGAATCCTGCAAAAGCAGCTGAGATGGGTTACAAAATATCTCAGTATTGCATAAGCCAGAAGGAAGCAGTCATTTAACAACTCATCATTTATAGTCAGTAATTTGTGTTCTGAGGTGCCTCTCAGCAGCTGCTCAGCCTGTGTACAGTCTCCCCTATTGACAGGCCAGGTCCCAGGGTACCAAGACGCGTTAAACTGGAATGTTGACTAACCTTCAAAAAAACCCAAACCCCTAGGGTTTTTTTGTTTTCTTTTCATTTTGCAAGTAGCCATGCCTCTTCACAAACTGCTTCTCAAAGGCTCTTGACTAACTAGTGATAATAGGTCGTATTATGGGTTTACTATAGAGATTTCCAAAGCTTATTTTGATGCAACTACAAGAAAGACGAGGACAGTAAGGCTGGTTCCTTATTACCATGCCTTTCCAGGCACCACAAAACCTGAGAGGGAACGTGCAACATCAGCAGTCAAACAGCTCTACTGCTGGGCTGCAAGTTCAACAGTCTTAAAAGCACAAAAAAAGGTCAGTGTTTATGTAGCACACTGAATATTCCAGCCCAGGATATTTTTACCAGCTTGAGATGATTCACCAATTGAGTTTACTAAATGTTGCTGATTATTAAAGCTGGAATCCTGTCTTCTCTCCTCTAAGGGAACATGCAAAAGGCAGGTTGAAGAGGAAGAAATGCTCTGTGTACTTGTAGCACGAGACTCACCTGAACTTGCTTGCGGAGTTTGCTGCATTCATCTGTCAGAACCTGGAGCTGGAGACGGCTCTGTGCAGATTCCAGCTCTGCCTGTCTCCGCAACATTTGCTCCTTTTCTAAAGAGCTGGAGGAAGGAGAAAAAAGCAATCCTTACAACTAGGTATTATCTAGGATGCTTTTCTGGGCTGTCAATTCCTGCCCTCTGACTTCATCCCACCACAAGTCCTGTTCAGGCAAATCCACAAGTAACAGAAAACCTGGTACTGCACTAACCCAATACATTCACCTTGAGATATTCAGTTATGCAATTGTTCTGGATGATTCACTCAGGTATTGTTCCAACAGCCTTTCTCCTCACCCTCTCCAAAAGGACTAATTTAGTAGAGGAGAGTGAAAGAGAAATCAATTTTCTTTCCCCTACAGAAACACTTAAGCAAATCGTACGCCATCATGTCCATGTAATACACTGTGTCAGTAACACAGCACATCATAGCAGAACTATATAACAGCAAGATCTTCAAGCTTGCCTCTACTACCAGTAGCTAATCTTGTATTTTAGGAAAACATATCTGTATCAGAAAAAAGGATACAGATAAATTCTCTGTGAATATAGGCCCATAAAGAAGCCCTACTTACTACCTCACCTTGAGCCCAAAAGTGCATACACACTATTTAGCAGCATCACTTCTGGTAAGTTACTTGAATTTATTTCTCTTTCATACAGGCTTGCGTGATGTAATAGCTAAAGTTGAGAAATAAACACCAACACTCCTTAAAATTAGCTGTACACTTGGTCTATGTAGCCCACTGCATTCTGTACTTCAAAAGCTGCAATATTCCAGTTATTTCTGTTGTTCATGTGCAGGGAGCTCTAGCTTGCCTAAGCATTTTGCAAATGCACAGACCTAGCCTTGCATGTTCCAGAGCACAGAATTCTGTCATTTCCTTATAACTTTTTCATATGATTTTTTTTTTCCTGCAGAAGAAACAGGTGAAATGCCTATTTAACCATCACAAACACATTCTTTCTATCAGTAGCCAAAGCCTGAAGGCTGGTGAGTTTTTTTGAATGTGACAAACAAACTCCATGATCTTATACCTAATTTAAGACTACGTGCAAACAATACTGATGTATGCACACACACGTCTGTGCTCCACTCGTGGCTGTGTGCCACAAGGCAGCCACTGCCAGCAGCTCCATGGACCCACAGGCAGTCACTGCTCCCTGCCTTACAACGAAAACAGGAGGCAGAGGAGGGGCATGGCATGTGGGGAACGGCTGCAGTGAGGTTCTGAGACACAAACAGAAGTCAGACAACTACCCCTTGCCAAGAGATAATAAGATTTACACACCCAAATGTCTTCTGTGCTTTTGAAAAAAATATTATATATCATTTATTTTTCAGTGTTAGTCCAGTAAAAGAAGCATGACCCTTCTAAAGGTACACTTCAAACACCATCAGGCTGTGGCAATCTGGAGAGAAGAGAGATTCTTCTCTTCATGACTGTTACTCGTCCATCATTTCTGATCTATAATTACCACGACATTGAGGTTTCTGTTGAAAGACTGCCTTGAAAGAACAGCGGTATAGTTGTAGACATGTGAAGAAATCCCAATTAAATTCTATTCAACACAAGACTCAGAAGAACTCAGATATCTGCAGCCTTTTAATTTCAGAACAGTATCTGTGACAGCATCTTACTGAAAAAAAATGAGTCCCCATTTTCCTACCTGCTTTTCTCTTTTTCAATACAAAGTCTACATTTAAGTTGGAAAGGGAAGTGGAGTCATAGTAATGTTTGCTGACCTTTTGCAAGTAAAGCTACATGAAAAGTTTGACAAAGCATGATGGAAAGTGATTCATATGAAGTATTACTCTGTTAATGCATGCAGAAAAGATGGTAGAAAAGGTCAGCTATTCACCCTCCTTGCATTCCTAACTATGCCTTGCTTTTTCCATCTAATGATGAATTAGCAATATATAGCTTTTTGGCATCAACTCTGCATGTTCTCCCATGATAACATTTCAGGATACAGCACAAGATAGCTTTTGCTGTTTCAGGGCCACAAAATGCAAACTCAAGAATTCTGTTTCAAAGGAAAATTAAGACGTGCAACACAGCAAGGCCTTGGTTCTTTAAGGTAGCTACACTCCTGATAAACCCCAAGGGAATGCACAAATTGCTTTAGGCAATACAGGAAATGAAAGCATGAAGTAGAAGCCAGAATGCAGCTTTCAGTGCCAGGTGCCTTTACGTGGAGACTCTGTACCTTCTCATGCGCTCCTGCTCACTGGTATCCAGCGCTTTCAACGTGCGTGCGTACAGGATCACGATGTCGGAACGCTTGGCCTTCTTATTGCACTGAAATCAAACACAAGCTCAGTTCATCTACAGGAATTTAACTATCCAAACTGTGCATCCCTACAAGTCCCTAGGTATTGTTTTATTTAGCTCTGAAGGGAGGGGTTGTCTTCTGGAAAGAAAAGCCACAAACACTTACACAGCCTGTTTGCAAGATGCTCCTCATACAGACACCAGAGCTCTAACCGGGGCTACAACAACAGTTTAAGTTGCATATCCTATGGCACCTTAAATAATCCATCTCCTTGCTTCCCACTAAATGTATTCTGCTAATGCACCAGCAAGGCAGCATGGTCAGGTATGTTCCAGGGACCAAAAACCCCAAATCAGACAAAGAAGGGAAAACAAGAAGATCTGAAACAAAACACCAGCTCAATCTCATGTTTAAAAACACCAAGATTTGCTGCTTGTCCAACAGACAAGGATTTAGGAACCCCTGAGTACACTCCCAACTCTTATTTCTGTACTATATTCCTTTAATTAAATTCTACAGGCCCAAATCCATAAAAATGTTCCAGTGTCATATGAAGCACTGACATCTCACTGATTTCAGTAACACACAAGGAGTCAGATATTTCAATAATTTTGTGCATCTAGCTGCAACCATTTAGTACTTTATATTCACCTTAAAAAGAAGGCAAGTTAGAATTTGCAGATACCATAGTTTCTTCCAAGTTTACTGTTTTGCAAATATTCTTTGTTGACAAGAAAAGAGGCAGTGAATACTCAGATCAAGTAACCTCTGCTAAATATTAAATTACTGTGTGTGCTTCATATGCAGACTTCTCTATTACTTACTAGCACAAAGATATCACAAGCAATAGCCTCAGAGCAGACAATCTCCCTTCCTTCGGAAAGAACTGCCTTGCAGAGCAGTAAATGGCTAAGGCAGTTTTCCTGGCAGCCAGCAGCTGTCACTGGCAGGATCAGGAATGCTGCAATTTCACAGTAACTTGCACTCAAGCCACTTAGCATACAGACCATGCACAGCAACTCTAGGCTATTCAACCAGAGAAGACCCAGTTGCAAAGGACTGTGACTGAAAATGAAGGGAAGATGATTTAGCTTCAAGGTTCTCTCCAGAGCAAGTTCTCCCAGGAACTTTTCAGTATTTATATCATTGGAAGAGAAAGAGGGAGCAAGCAACCCTTGAGACGTTAGTGTTCAAGAAGAAAGCAGTCACAAAATTCCAAAGAGTAAAGATGCCAGGCAAGTCTCTCAGAATTCCGTCTGGGCCTGAAGTGGGGGAAGAAAAGCTTACACAGAATTGACAGCGGTAAGAAAAATCAACTTTGGGCCTTTGCTATGGCAACAGGGATTCTTTAGGTTTAGTCACAGCACACGTCAAGAGGAAGGGAGTCCTGCAAAGTCAAGCAAGAATACGGAAGCTCTCAAAGTGACACAGCCAAAGAAACCCTGGGCTTCCAGCCACCAACTTGGAAAGCAGAACTGAATCCTATTTACAAGGTACTCGTTGACCTATTTTTTGTCAACGTTCCTTCATGGAAAAAAGGAATAAGGAATGAAAACACATCACAGAGAAGCGCAGACCTCATCGAAGGAGATCCGTATTAACCATGGAAAGAAAACCTTCAAAAGCTGATTTACCACTTGCAAATAGACATTAAAAGATGTAACTTGGTTCTCAGTTTGCTCTCTGCCAGCTTCCTAAACTACCTGTACCTCTTCAAGGCTGCAAAAGCAGATGCAGCTCAAAACAGAAGATTAATCAATTGAAAACTAAATTAGATGATCTTTAGGGTTCTTTCCAACCTCAGCCATTCTGTGGTTCCAAAACAGTTCTCAGACAGATTTCTTGTCCAATAACACATTCTTTATGCTTAGTTGATTGCTTCTAGGAATCCATCTGCTATTTCCATTCCAGGTAGTTCTCTCCAGGACCAGAGTGGGGCATTCTGAAACCATTTCCAAGTTTAGCACTTGAACTCTCAAACTTTTGCATCTGCTATTCACAAATGCTGTACTTCAGGGAGAAGATCCAAGTCATAACCCATCCTTTAAAGTACTGCTGGTTTTTACTGGCCTAATAACACCAAAATAATGGTGGGGTTTGTTACTTCTGACAGCAGCTTCATGCAGCAACCAGTTGCAACACTTACAGCGATCACATCTGAGGCACAAGTTAGGCAACCCAATAAGTGCTTTCCGGTGCACATAAACACTCATTTTACCTGAGGGCACTTCCCTGCCTGTCCCTTGAGCCACCTCTCAATGCACGTGTAGCCAAAGAGGTGTCCACACCGCAGCGCAGACAGACGGTGGTCCCCAGCGTTGGTCCACTGCTCAAAGCAGATTGCACAGGTATCTCCTTCCTCCTCATCCAGGCGTGCAACAGGAACTGATGGCTCCAGTTTCTTTAGTGGAGTTGTCTAGGATTAAAAATTTTAAGAAACCAACACAATTGTTTTAGAAAATGCAGCACTTATCATATATAATCTGTCTCCAAAAACATTTAGTTCACCTTACTTGCTTTTGCTGGACTTCAGTCTCATCTTCATGACTTTCATGTTCTGCAGAAGCTTGAGACAAACCTTGAGGTGGCTCTGCTTGGACCTGACTGGAAACTAAAGAAAGCATTGCTTAAATAATCTGATTCATAATGGGGGGAAAAGGAGTTTTCCTGCTTTGATCTGAAATCATCGGGGCACAGGTTAAGTAGTGACACAGCACAGGTTACTTAAAAAGCTTCAGATCAGTGCCCTGGAGAGTCTGTGTGTAAGCCTTCTATACATCAACAGTAGTGCTGAAGAATTTTATGTTTTCTTTTATGAAAAGCAACAGAATTTCAGTGAAAAAGGAGAGGTCTTTTAAAGACAGCAATTGTTATCAGAATTTTCTGACCTGCACAAAACAAACAGACCTGGTCTATAGTTAGGCTGATGAAAGGTTATATCCCTGCATCATTATGTCCTGACAAAGACAGACACCAAGAGCAGAAGTTGCTTTGCCAAGGGATCTAAGCATGCATATTTCATGCACCAAGAAAGCATTTCCCGTATGCTGGCTGTCCATTCACTCTGACTTCAGCAGTTTTCCTGCTGGTAATTGTCTGAACTACCAGTTCTGCTGGTATTCTCCCTGTGCTTTTGTGGCAGGCCTCTGTCAGCCCATCTCTTGAGGCATGGGCACACTGAATTGCTACATGGGGATCACCACCACTAGCACAGTAAAAAAGGAGCAGAAATCACTGCCTCCCCTCTAGCTCCTGACAAAACAAGAGTTATTAATCACATTTAATAATCAAGGCAGATATTCTCCATCCAGTAGAAGTATCACTTAATCCTGGCTACTGTCAATAAAGTTTTCAGCCTGTGTGACTCTGGGCTGTAAGAGGAGCCACTGGCTTATATAAGCAACAAGGGAATTCCAGAAAATCCAACAGAGAGCATATGTTCACACAATGGTATACAGCACTTAACAGCTTGAGCTCCTGTCATGTGTAAAACTAGCCCAGAGCAAGCAGAATGGATCTGTTCAAGACACCTCAGAGATGTACCCTTTTAAAAACGGTAACAAGGTGGGCTGGCCAATCGAAACCAAAACTGAGGGCAGAGAGTGAATCATAAGGACATTCTGTAGAGACTGAAGTAAAAAGATATCACTCTTACATAAACTGTGCGTGTTCATCACAAACAATGTCACTGACGTGTGTGTCAGCCTGTGAGCATGAGTTTGGATAAAGAATTGCGAGACAGAAAGAGATGAGGAAAGAAAAACAAAAAGGATCTCCATCTCCTCAGGTAAGTGCCACGAGTTACAGGAATGAAAACTAAACTGAAGCAGATTGAAATCTCAAATAATTAAAAAATACTGAATCAGATCTTTCCCTGAAAGCACTTGCTGATGTCCAAACTGTGACCCGATGTCTTCAATAGCACTCCTTGATAATATATAACAGTGGAACCATGGCGAGCAATAATCCCTAAATTTAAATTACAAATAATCTTGGAAATGTTCAGAATAAGTAGCAGTCTGCAAACAGCAAAAAGATTGTATTTAATATTATGGTAGCAATCACCCACTGCTGCTGCTGCTGCTCTTAGGAGCTGCTTGCCAGGAAGCCGTGTGGCAGCAGCCTGCTCCTGTCAGCTGTGGGCACAAAGATCTCTGAGCACCGTCTGCTGTGAAGCTCGAAAGCATTTCCCTGCCGAGTTTTCAAACAGTAAGAAAAGTGTCTGAAATCAGTTTCTGCACAGCTCCAATACAGCACAAACCTCCTGAGCTCGCTGCTGGAGGTGTCTCCTGGGCTGATGGTAACAGCAGTGCTGCTGCCTCCACTGCTTCCTCCTCCTCCTCCTCAGAAGTGCTGCTGTCAGAGTCACTCACTTCTACTATCTCGTCTGGGTGCTGTTCCTGGGTGTCCCTTGCAATACGGGGGAACTCCAGGTGTGGAACTGGTCCTGCAGCTGGCTCTTGGGTCCTGCTGAGTTGGAAGTAATGGTCCAATGCTGCCCTGAGTCCAGAAAAGCAAGAAACAAAAGCCACAGTCATGTCAGGTAAGCTAAAAACTCAGCATGCTTTTCCATGAACGTTTGCAGGAAAATTCCCAGGCTTTGACTGCAGCAGGAAGGTGTCACAGTTATCAAGTCAGGCCTTCTCTGGTAGGGGGGCAATCACATAGGATAGCTCACTTTGTGAACAATCAGCAGAATCAGCAACAATTCATTTTGCTCAGTTCAGAGAAAATCCTCTCATTGCAACATGGATACTGCCTTCTTTTGGGGGAGAAAGGGATGGTGGGGTTGGAGAGGAGAAAAGCAAAGTAGTATTATTCACTAATAAGCCTAAGGAAACTCCTAATCTGTCTCTCCAACTCTAACTCAGCCCTGGTTCCTGGAGCCACTAGTACTATGAAATGCACACCACTTGGATCACAGCCTCATTCCATTGACTACTTTGTGCTTAGTTTTTCTACTTTCTCTCTTCTTTTCTACTGGAACTTCACCCCTAGATAGAAACATCCTCCCTTCTCCTCCCATCAGTTCAGCTATCAGCTCAATTATCCTTCAGATTCAAAAGAGTTTATTGGGTTGCCTTCCAGCCCTCACAACTACAGTGACCTTCACAGGCAATCCGAGGGCAAACAATACAGTGGTGTTTAATCAACTGGGAGGAGGAGCTCTTGGTCTCACTGAATTTAAAAGCAATGCTTCGGTTAATTATAATTTCACTCTTTGCACGTACGAAAGCTAGAAAGATGAGACAAAACCCAAATAAACTAGAAATTGGGATTTCCTTCTGGCTGGAAAGCATCCTCACTCATCCCCCTTTAATCCCATCACAAATGGTTTTAAATAGAGAGGATTTTTTATCTTGTCTGAAAGTTGAAAAAAAAAAAACAAACCCAAAAACCATCCAAAGAAACCCTACAGAAAACCATCAGTTTGTATGTTTGTGAAAGTTTCTTCAGCAACTGTCACCAGAAAATGTAATCAGGCAGCCCTCAAATCAAAGGTGAAATGCAAATCAGAGCACAAGCTCCACTGAGCTAAATGCTGGCTGGAACTGCCAAGAATCAGCACTGCTGCAGGAATCATGGACAGGAATCTGGCTGTGCAGAGGGAACAGTGGCAGCAGAAGCTCTGCAAGCAAAATTCAAAATGTGGAAGGGCTCAGAAATCAACACCACCCCTGCCAACATATGAAACGAGGGGATTCACTCAACAAGGGCAAAGAACTTGCCAGAAGAGACCAGAAGTTGCTGTGCTATTACTAAGCTTAAAAGGTAGGTGATGTACCCTGAATTTGGCCCCAGCCACATACCTGGGCTGGGCTCTGTAAGCCAGGAAGCAAGACAGTTTTGAACTGATGCTGTACTTGATCAGAGGGCAGTTCACACCTAATTTCATTTCTGCTTTACCTGGCACTGATTGTCCTCTGGGAACCACCAATTCTCTGCTGCCTGCGAGCTCTCCTCACTTGCGGACGCTGTGTGAGCTGTGGCACGGGCAGTGGCTGGTACAGATCAAACGCCCCTTGTAGCCTCTGCAGCCCACTGGGGCCCACGGCAGGACTCGGCTCTGGGTCAGGCTCTGCAGCTGCCTCCCTTGTTGTACCAGCATTGGGTGTGACAACAGCATCGTCAGCAGGAAGGGCTGCAGTGCTGCCTCCTCCTTCCCCAAGCACAGGAACGTGGGACGAGAGCGCTGCGTGACCAGAGGGCTCCTGGGCACGTGTCCGGAGGGTCTCCACTGAGTAACCAGCCACTGGCTGGAGATCAACTTCCATCTCTTCTTGAGCCATTTCTGCAAAGAGTTGAAGAAAACTAGCATTTACTTATAAGTGTACCCTACTTGTAGCCTGATAGTAGCAAGAACCAGGTACAGCACTCAGTGACTAAAAAAAGCTTTTAGAATTCAGAGTCAAGAGATAATTTGTCCTTTGCAGCAGAGCTAAACCACAAGACAATAATACATGTATGTGAGCTGGGAGCACCCTCGCAGAGTCCTGGGCTCAAAGTCTTTGGCTCAACAGCAGATAGCACCAAAGGCACATTGCAAAATCAACTTATATGAGCATTTAGATGAGTATGTAAAGTTAATGTTTTCTTGCTGCCATCATTGAACTTGCCAAGTAAATTCATGTGGATCTTGAAGAACAGTTGGAAATACCTGAGACTCCCTTGTGAGCAGCACTGCACAAGCACTGACAGATACAGCCAGAAACAAGCTCTGCGACACAGTCCTTTGCTGCACTGCTCTCAGGAAGTGGGCTGACGTTCAAGTTTCTCCAAACAAAATTGCCTTATCAAAACAGATCACTGTGACCCTTACCCACAGCTCACTGAACAGCCCTTCAGGTATTTACCAACACCGGGCAAACCCAGAAAGGGCATGACAGCAGTACACGTGACTGAGACATTATTTATACCAAGTTATCTGCAGCATCAGCATTTGTAGCTTCATATTCAGCCCAAGACTGGATAAAAAAGAAATTTGCAGTAAAACTGCAAATATATTAAGGATGGTTGCCCTTCTACATCTTTGGCATATGGATTTCAGGTTACCTCCTGAACAGGAGTACTACCTTAGGGTTTGAAGAAAAACAGAGGAGACAATAGTTTGTGCTGTCAGCCATCAAATTAAGAGCACTTTCGTAACACCATTCTTACAACACAAAAAAGTTCAAGATTATTTCATTAATTGAATAAACGGATGCACCAAAAATTCACAAGTCCTTTATTGGAAGAGGTGTGTGGATTAAATTCTGCAAGCTGCTGGAAATCATTCACATCCTCCAAAAAGCACTTAAGCAACCATAAACCTGAAACGCCTTGAAACTGCAGACCTTTAGCACTATTTAGAAGCCCAAAGCACAAACACCAGTTTCACCTGGCTGGTAAAACTTACCCAGTTAGGGCTGTATAAAGAGAACAAATGCTGGTTGTGTATAAAAAGTTACTAGAAAATGTATACAAGAAGTAATAAAAGAGGTTGTACTAAAGCTCAAATATTTTTATAGACCTTTTAAGAAATTCTAACTTATGAGTCACTTCATCATTCTTATCTTGATTACCAATTCAGCCTAAGCTAGGCAAAAAATAGACATTACCACCTCCCACCAGAACAGCTGCATGGCCAAGATATGGTAATATTCAACAATCAAGTACTGCATCTCTAGCATTATGTTCATGATAGAACTGCCACCTATAAACATAATTTATTTTCACCATAGATAGAATCATGATGTTAAGGGGTTGGAAGACATTGGTTAAAGATGCAGTCTCAAACCCTCCTGCCATGCACAGGGACACCTCTCACTAGGCCTTATCCAGCCCGGCCTGGAGCACTTCCAGGGCTGGGACATCCACAACCACCCTGGGCAACACGTTCCAGTGCCTACATTAACTGTGGGATTTATAAAAACGTTAATACTGGCATTTTCACGGCTAACTCTTGGAATCTGGCCCAAAGGAGCAGTGCTTCCTCCAGCCGGCCAGTGCCGTTCCAGGCAGTCCCGGCAAGAGCCCGCAGATGGAGGGTCTCCACGAACGGCCTTCCTGGGCACAAATGAGGAATTCGAGCGCTTCCAGGGGGCAGCGCTTGGCCGGCAGCCTCAGGGCTCGCAGCCAAAGGCTGAAGGCTGAAGCAGCAGCTTCCCCTTGCGGAGGGCACCCAGGCCCCGCTCCGCTCCGCACCGCCCGCTGGGGTTCTGCCGTACCTGCTTTACCATGAAATTAACCAAAACCACCCCGAACGCGACCCAAATGAAAGACACGCTCCACAAGCGGCGGTTCTCTGCCGTCTTTTTCACAGAGCCCGCATATTTTAACGACGAACCCGTCGCAAAAAGGGCACGGGAGCGGGATATCCCCCCTCCGGCAGCCGCAGGCAGCCCGAGCACTCGGGGGAAAGGAGCAGCACTGGAGACCTCGGCCCGGGCCCTGGGGGATCGAGCTGTGCCGCGATCCCGGCCCGGAACGACCCCGCTCGACCCCACCGCGCCTCGCTCACCTCCGCGGGGCCCAGCCGCCCGCTCGAGCGCCGCGCCGCCCCGCCCCCGCCGCCCTATTGGCTGGCCGCGACCCTCGGACCCGCTGCCATTGGGCGAGTCCGAGCCACTTCCCCTTTTCATTGGCCAGTCCCTGTGTCCGTCTGTTCAATGGACCCGGGAGGGACAGGCGCCAGAGAGGCGAAGGTAGAGCGTGCGCTGATTGGTCCAAGCGCCGCAGGAAGAGCCGGCTGATTGGGCAAGGAGGCCCCTGACGGCAACGGGGGCGAGGCAAGAGCAAGGCAGCGAGTTTTCATTGGCGGAGACGCGGCGGGGCGAAAAGAGCGGGAATGCAAGGGCATTCAAACCGGAGGGAGATGGGCGGGGCGGAACAGGGAAAACCGGGGGGGAACGGGGGAAGTCCGAGGAGAACCAGGGAGAACGGGGAGGAAGCTGGGGGGAACCCGAGGAAAACCAGGGGGCACCGGAAAGGATTTGGGGGGAACGGGGGGGAGCCCAAGGGGAGCCAGAGGCGGCCCCAGTGGAGCCGGGCCCCAGTGGAGCTGGGCCCCGGCGCCCCGTGGGCAGGGGCGGGGCCGAGGAGAATCCCAGAATGGGTCAGGTTGGAAAGGAGCGCAGTGGGTCATCCGGTCCCACCTCCCTGCTCATGCAGGATTGTCCTACAGCAGGTTTCACAGGATTGCATCCAGATGCTTCTGGAATATCGCCAGTGAGGAAAACTCCACACCCTCTCTGGGCAATGTTCCAGTGTATGATCACCCGCACAGTAAAGACGTTCTTCCTCATATTCAAGTGGAACTTCCTATGTATAATTTTCTGCTCGTTGCCTCTTGTCCTATTTCTGGGCACCACCCAGCAGAGCCTGGTCCATCCTCTGACATCTCTTCAAATAGTGACAGACACTGATGGGGTCCCGTCTCAGTCGTCTCTTCTCACGGCTGAACAGGCTCAACTCCCTCAGTCTTTTCTTGTACAAGAAGCTATGTTCCATCCCTCTTGTCCCCCCAGCCTTCTTGACGGCCTCTCCTCAAGTCACCTCACCCCCCAGCTGCCTCCAAGGTGACCTAGGCACGGCCCCTTGGCGAGGTGAAGGTGTCACACACAGAAACAAACACAGGTGTATTGAACCATCAGTCTCACTGAGGGGGAAGAGGGGCGAGTGGCACCCCTGGGCTTGCTGCCCCTGGTCACCCAGCCCCATTGTCCACAGTTAACTTCCTTGGTTTCTTCTTTTCTCCAGATCAGCCAGCGAGTCCACAATCTCTGCAAAACACGAGGATGGCATTAATCAACACAGAGTATGTGTTGCAGGCTTGTTTGGGTTTTTTAAACAGATGAGAAGATGGCTTTCTCTCACTGATGACGACCAGGACATGGAGTCACACTCTCCTCGGGCCAGCACAAATGCGCAGGGATCAGCAGAGGACAGGCCTGAGCAGACAGCACAGCCCAAACAGAAGTAGCCGTGTTTACGGAAAAACCCTGGTGAACAGTTGCAATAAGCTGTCCTTCCAGCTCAGCACCACGCTGTGGTGGGTGTTGGATTAAGGCCATATTGGAGTAATAAAGCCATCCTGTTTCCTCAGTGTGGCTTTGCCAACATCTCTAATGATATTTTGGCATTTTTGCTTCAGCCAGGGTGATTCCCTGTGCCAGGGTCTGCTAAGGGAGGTGCTGGTGGGAAATGGAAGCACAGAGATGTGACACACAGTTGTTTCTTAGGCACATTTCCCACATCTCTTGTATGGATCTGGTCCCATAGGATGGAGTGGATGAGACTGAAGGAAGTTTTCTCCCCTTAGACATGAACTGAGGAAAGGGTATGACCTCTGTGATTTCAAACACACCAGAAATGGTTCCTCTATTTTCCTGATGTTTCTGTTGTGTCTCCTGATGGAGACCAGTTACTCGTCTGATCAGACCCAAACCAGCTTCAGAGACAGTGAAAACTTCCCTGTCATAGAGCAATGCCCAATTTACTGCTCAAAGCCCAAGGCAGGGAATGTTCCTGCAGAGTGTTGTGGCTGCTCCTCCAGTTTATGGGATCTGCAGGACCTGAGCGGGGATTAACGCACAGACCCCTACTTCCAGTTCAGTACTGGTCTGAGAGAAAAAGCTACTTCTGTGTGATGCCAAATGAACAAACAGCCTGGTGACTATTGTCGTGGCATGGGTAAATAAATGTTCATGTGTGAGCTCTGAAATTGGGGGACCTGTTAGCATAAAAAGAAAGATCAAGGCAGAATCTCGAAACACAAAGCCAGGCAAATTCATATGGGAAATAAGGGGCAAACTGCCTGCTGAAGTAGCTGATTGAACAATGCAAAGGGCCTGTGGAGCAGAGTTCTGGGACACTTACCCTCAGCAGAAGGGCGTTGGGAAGGGTCAAAGGCATGGCACTGTTCAATGACTTTCCTCAGGTCTTCAGGACAGTCTTCCCCAAGAGGGTTCCAGTAATGGTGATTACAGATTTTCTCCACGATCTCCTCAGGAGTGCAGCCTAGACAACAAGTGCAAACAGGAGTGTCAGGAGGGAGCTCTGCTGCCACAGGAGGGTGCTGGGGAGGAAACCCAGCACAAAGCTGTGCCGACAGCCTGCCTGCAGCCTATGGCAGGGAGAAGCCAGCAGGGAAGTTACCCTAACTCCATCTGCAATGAATCCCATTGTATTTGGCATGACACTATTGGGCTCCAGTAGAGCAAGACGTGTTTATGCTTAAATGCACAGGACCACCCAATAGAAACAAAAATTATTTGCATGTTTGTGGTTTAAGCAGGTTGCTTTACTATAAGCTGTACTTTACTATATTGGAGTGTCAGGAGAAGCTATGAAGCTGTCATGCAGAGCGAGGGACATCAGGCACTGCCACTGGCACCTGCATGGGATGCCCAGGGAAGGAGCAGGGAGCATCCAATGCCAGACAGGAACCACACTGTGCCATGTGGCTTTCATGCAGGGAACCAGATACTTCTGTCTCACCTTCAAATGGGATTTTGGAGGTTGCAATCTCTGCCAGGACGATCCCAAAGCTGGAAGGAGACAAGCAAGAGTCTCAGCATTCATTCCACCATATAGTCTTCCTTTCTAATGGAGAGGACTTTTGGGCTATGCCAACTGGAAGCACCTGCTTATGTGTCTGATTAAACCTGGCCTCCTTCCATAGCTCAGCAGCTACTCTGCCAGACACCTGCCTGCTCACAGGCATCTCCTGGGAGGGACAGACACACCTGTATATTTCACAGGGCCTCTTGTAAGGGTAGTTGATGTCTTTCAGGTTCTCTGGAGCGATGTAAGCCAACATAGAGACTTGTTTCCAATCCTTCTTGGCTTTCCTCTTGATGGATGATTCTGTTTCACACAGCTCAAATCCTGACAGCTGATTGAGAGAATGAGAGAGAGAAAAGGAGAAGTGGAAACCTGTGGTGCAGCTAGGGACTGCCCCAAGATGGAGAAAACAGAGCGAGATGCCCTGGGCAGCAAAGGGTGGTGTGCAGCAGTGCGTGCTGCTCAGCACGCGTCTCTTCCTGCAAGCAAAAGCAGAGGGGAAGGCAGGTGAATTGCTCCAGCTTCAGCTCATCCCAGGCTGGATGCTTTAGGAACGCTCACTTAGCTGATGATAAGACCAAGATAGGGTGGTTTAAGTGCCTAAAGTCATAGGGGAGATGGCACCACCCCATTTTATCCTGGACCATCACAATTCCCTTCAGCGTTGGTGGAGGGAGCCATCCATAAAACCATTTAAAACTCCCCAAAGCATCTCCAAGTGTGGTTCTTACCTTCACACAGTAATCCCCGGCCACCAGGAACTTGCTACTGCAGATGCAGCCATGGAGTCGGGACTTCTCCCCTGTCTGGTGCAACCTGCAGATGGATGGAACCAAGGGCAACACTGATGATGATGATGACGATGATGATGGACCGACCCATGCCCACCTCTGCACTCCCTCCTGCCGTGGAGGGAATGACTGACATGCATCCAGAAAAGCCAGCAGCTCTCTGCCTGTCTTGGTGGATCAACCCTGCCAAGCCAACCTTTCCAGCAGGTGCTGGAAGAGCCACTGTGGGCAAAACAAGAAGCCTTGTGGATGAGCAGGACCCATAAGGAGAACTGGCCATGCTGTAGGGTGCTTCCAAATCTGCCCTGTGGATCTGGGGAAGGGGATTTCACCCTTCCAGGCCTTTGCAGGCTTGAAGCCAGATGTAGGAGACAGTGACCAGGGTAGATGGGTGCTACTGCATCCACATCCGCTGCCTACCCCTTCACCAGCCTCCCACCCCAGTGTTCCAAGGTGGTGTCACTGGGAATCAGTGTCTAACAGGATACCACTGCTTACCCTGAGATACCAGGAAGCTGCACACAGCTTTTTGGATCATCGGGTGGAGATACTCACTGATTTATACAGGAGCTCACCTGTAAAGGCCTCTGGCGGCTCCCAGGTGAGATACTCACTGATTTATACAGGAGCTCACCTGTAAAGGCCTCTGGCGGCTCCCAGGGCCATCCGAATGCGGATGTCCCAGGAAAGATGCTGTTGCTTGTTGAGCACGTCCCGCAGCGTCCCATGCTTACAGTACTCCATGACGATGGAGAAGCAGGGGCTCCCGTCTGCAAGGCAAAAGCATCCTGCCTTGTGCCAGCTCTTGGGAGGGGACCACAAAAACCATGTGCCACCAGCTAGCGCTGGGGATGGGAGGGGAGGAAAAGGGTGACATTAATGTGACACCCCTACCGTTCTCCTCAATGCAGATCCCGTACATGCGCAAGATGTTTGGAGACTCAAACTTCTTCAGGGTCTGAATCTCCTTCTCAAAGATGTCTCTCACCTTGCTGTGGAAAAGGACAGCATGGTGAGATCCCTGGAACAAGGCATGACATGGTGCTGTGCCACCCTCCTGGGAGTTCACTCGTTCCCACCCAGGACAACTCACACTGGGTCAGTGGTCAGTGGCCTCTTGAAGGTTTTGATGGCAACGGGATACTTGAGGTACTCGCCCTCATAAAGGTCGTAGCTCTCTGTGTCCTGCAGGTGCCTGTGGAAAGTGAGGTGGTCCCGCTTGATCTCAGTGATGTCTTCTCTTTTACCAACATTGACCTTCTTCAAACCTGCTCCCACCATGTGCCAGAAGGGAACAAGGGACACGTTAGGCAGGGCTTGGGGGGAAAGGACACAGTGCCCAGGGTGCAGGTGGTGTGGCACCGACTTACGCTCCATCTCACGAATGACTTTGTTCAGCTCACTTTGCATCCAGTCTACCTTGCTCTCCATACGCTCCCTGTCGATGTAGATATCCTCAGCCTCATCTTCAGGCTCCTCAGAACCTGGGGAGAGAAACAAGCAGAGGTTGGGCCACTGGATGAACAAGCATGACTGTGTGGTTTATTTTTCTCATGGTTTAAATGTCCCTTTGGCTCCCCATGGCCATCAAGCCAGAGCTGGGCAGCAGCTGGAGCAGCTGGAGAAAGGGGCCAACCACCAGTCGCAGGGAAAGAGGGTTTGCTAAATGCACTCACTTGCAATCACCTGGTCCAAGAAAGCTCTGTCATCCCTCAGGTCCTCAGCATCCTGCCTGCGACATGTCTTTGACTGGAAAGCTTGCAGGAAAGCCTGCTTCTGCTCTGCTTGCAGCAGGAGTGAGAGCCCCTGGGCAATATCCTCCAGGCTTTCGTTCACCCAGATAAACTCCTCGCCTGTACTTCGGGCTCGCAGGAACTTCTGGATCCAGCTGGTCTGGCTGTATTTCATCACCAGTTTCTGGGCTTCCCCCAATGCCCGGAGCAGCTTTTTCATCAGTTCCTCTTCATGGTGGGAGATATGCTGTCGTGGCTGAGCCCTAAGAATCCTCACAGGCTCCAGCAGGATCTGGATGCGCTCCACAAGGCGCTGGCACTGGTGCTTACAGCACTTCACCTGCTCGAATTGGGCATGAATGGCCGCGGCCACAGAGAGGACCCTCTCCACGATGTCCATGCTTGCAGCAAAGGGCTTGGCCACTGGCAATGTGGGCTGGCAGTGTGTGGTGCAGGTAAGCCTCCGGCGCTGCTCGAAGATCAGCTAGATGCAGTTCTTCCACGCCTTCCACCCTAAGGAACACTCCGATATGGCACCATCCTCCCACAGCCCCTCACATCTCCAGCTGCTTTGCTTTCTCTGCTTTGCCTGGCACTGCAGCTGCTCGTGCAGACTGGAGCAGGCACACACAGAGACATTGGTAGCAGCAATAGTGGCCCATCTTTCTTTGCATTAGCAAGAGATGTTTCGGCTTGATTTATGTACATTGATTTAGTGTGAGCCATCCCAGAGAGCTTCCACCCAGAAGAGCAGGGACATCCACAGGGTGTCTGGATGTGACACGAGGAGCATCCCCTGGGCAGCATTCCTGGCTCCAGCCCCACGTCACCCTGGGGTCCTGCCTTCAGAACCCGTATCTTTGACTGTAAAGACTTATTTTCATGTCTACCCAATGTCTCTCTCTGTGGTCACCCATCTAGTAAAGGCTTGCAGATCTTCACAGCCCCAGCATCCGCAGCTTCTCCACATTTTCTCCCCATAGCTCTGTTCTGCCCACTTAAGATTTTAAATCAAGCCCTTTCTATGCACTCAGCATCCCCACAGGGATGGTGCCTGATCCCCAGCCCACATGCAGACGGCAAGGACAGAAAACCACCCCCATTGCAGGGAAATTGGCAGCAGGCACTCTGATGCAGCCAGTGCTAAGAGAGAGGTGCCAGGTTCTACTGGCTGGAAATGAGATGGAAACGCACCCAGAATCCAGCTGCAGCCACTCTCCCGTCCTCTTCAGGCTCTCTCCAGCACAACCCCCAAGGAAGAATCTCGTCCGCTTGCCAAGAGAAAATGTTTGTTACCTGGTCCTGCTTCGCTGACCTCGGCTGCCTCCGCAGACTGGAGGAGCACGGCAGGATGAGAGCAGGTTTAAAGGGTGTCACAGCGGAAGGGACGTTGTGCAACCCAGCTTCCCACGCCATCACAGCTCCCAGTTCCCGGAAAGCTACTTGGGGCATTCCCAAGGGCTGTATGCCCTTGTGCTGGGTTTTACCTGATGGAAGAAGGAATTGCCCACAGGAAGTGCAGTGGGAAAAAGGGGATGGGGAAGTTGTGCCCTGCTTTATTGATGCTTCTGCTATTTAGAGCACCACAACCCATTCTGCTGTGCTGGCAGCTGTGGGAAGGCTTGCCCAGGGCACTGGAATACTCACAGCAAGGGCTCTGTGCCTTGCTGAACTTCCTGCATGAGCAGCGAGACCCTCCGGAGCACAGCCCAGCTCTCCCTCCTGCCCATCCGTGAGCCCCAGGACTCCCCAGCACCGAAGGAGGTGGGCTGTGGGAACCAGTGCTGGAAACAGCGCTTGACCTCTGCTGGGAGCACAGGAAGTTTTGCAGATGGCTTCGTCAGAGAGCCGGGCTGATTTTGGGAAGCTCTGGGGCGCATGCGACGCTATTGCCCAACTTCAGAGAAGTGAGTGGCAGTTTCTGCTTACTCAGAGCCCCAGCGTCACACAGGTTTGCTGTGAATGTCTCCTGCAAAGCTCCTACCTCACTGTGGTTGATGAGGGGAGCCAAGAACAGTGGCTCCAAGGGCCATCAGAAACTGGAAACACCAAGGGTGCAAGAACAGCGTTGTGAGCAGCCTCGGGGGATACATTTGCCAGATCCTTTCTGGAAAGTTTTATTTTTCAAAATATACAGTTTATTTACACTTGTAGTGTCTACAGTTTTACATATAAATTTATTTCAAACCTTTAAATATCTGCAGTAAACATTAGGGAAAAAAATAATAAAAAAATCACAGGATCAGCAAAAAAAGGCATCTCATAGTAATTCTTTTCATTGAAGTTTGAGTTTCAAGTAGCCAATGTCTATGAAAACCATGAACTTGATAAATCTGGCAGAGATATGGGTGCACTGGTTAGAAAAAGGCACAATCCAGACCTGCAGGACCCGCCCCAAAAGGGCTGCAGGCCAAGAAAACCCTGTGCTGAGATCGGGCCGGGAGAAGGACCTAGGACAGAGAATCCCCTCGGCACGAGTTAGGCGATAGGGTTAACTGCAGCATGTTGGATGCCCTGGGGAGAGGGCACCCCAGGAGAGACAGGGGCTCTGGCAAGGTGCCAGGGCAGAGGAGGGAGGGTGGAATCAGGCACTTCATCTTTCAGGCAGCAGATCTGCCTGTGCATCCATAGCCTGGAGTGGGAGGGCAGCGAGGCAGGGGCAGGAGTCCACCAGGGAACCCCACAGCTTCCTCCTCCCCTTTCCTCACCATCCTCAGCCCCACATCCCCTTGCCAGTGCCACAGCTGGACCACAGCACTCCACAGGGATGCTCCGCTTTGAAGTCACTGCTGTGGCACAGCCCCCAGGAAGGGGGCAGGGACCAGCTGGCTTCACTGGGGGCTGGGGAGGGACACCAGCCCCAGAGCAGGGGGTACGGAGCCGGCAGCTGAGCACTGGGCTGGGGCTGTCAGTCCTCTTTCTTGAAGGTTTCCTCAGGGATGAGCGTCCGGAAAGGATAATCCCAGAAGCGTGTGCTGATGCCAAAACCTGTGGGCACGGAAGAGAGAGTTAAGCCCACGGCACCACCTTCACTGAGGTGTTGCAAGAGCTCTCTGTTAACTGGTGATGGAAGAGCGTCCACATTTTGGGAAGGGAGGAAGGCAAAGTAAGGGCAAGGAAGAAGAGCAGAGGGAGCAGGATCTGGCTGGGCCATGCCAGCAAGCCCCATGGATAACAGCTTATCTGGATGGGGTGTTTTCTCCTAGGAAACTGGGCAAAAGGCAGGTTGAGCGAGCGCTGGGCTAGGGAAGGTGTGGGACGGATCTGGAGAAACCCTACACCCATCAATGCCTCCCAGCAGGAAGAGATGCTGCCCCAGGCAGGGACAGGCACCCACACCCCAGCACCGGGGGGTTTGGCCTCTGCCCTGGCGTCCCCAGGCAGCCCTGATGCCCACCAGTGAGATGGGCTGCTGCCTTCACCCCTGCGCTGCTCTGGCTCCCCATCCTTAACCTGGGAGCTGGGAAATCTTTCCCATGGTCTACAGCACCTCACATGCTGCTTCCCCAGCAATGCAGTGCTTGGCTTTCCTCATCCCAAATCCCAAATATTTTGGAGCAATCAGCTGCACACACGCGGGTAGACGGGGCCTTTGACAGCCCTTGCCCCTGCCAGCATGCACGGGGAACATGGCGCTACCTGATTTTTGGTGTTCAAAGTGGTGCTTGACGTGATAAGCCTTCAGGCCATACAGGTAGGTGCCCTTTTTGGGTGAGCCGTAGTGGAGGTAATAGTGCATCATGTCATAGATGACGTAGCCGCAGAGCCCCCCGACGAACACCGAGAGCCCCAGCACCTCGGGCAGCAGGAGCCGCAGGACACCGTAGAAGAAGCCGATCGCCAGCGAGGCTGGCACAGGAGGGAAGACCAGGCGGGAGCTGTCGAAGGGAGACTGGAAGCAGAGAGGGATGGTGGGACAGGCAGCTCCTAGCTCACCCTACCTCCCCCAGCACATCCCTGCCAAGCATTGGGGAAACCCATTTGGGAGAAGCCAACACCAAAAACCCTCCCCAGAGATGTACCCCGTGGCGAGAGCAGCCCTCCATGCATGCCAAGGGGGCCAGGCAGGTGGTGGCTTTAGCTGGCAGGTGCCCAAGCTCCACAGGGCCATTTCCTCCAGCAAAGCTAGAGGAAGCCTATGGCTCCTTTGGTCTTCCCCCTTGCCCAACCACAGAGCTTGCAAATTTAACTCCAGCTCCTCCAAGGCCATTTTGCAGCCCTCGCTGGTATTGGGTAAGTGCCTCGCTTGGGATACCACCAGTCACACTGAACAGGCACAGACAGGCTCCAGCAGGGCAAAGGCCACCATTCCCACAGCCCAGCAGGCTCCAGCGGAGGCGGGAGCTGCGACTCACCTTGTGATGCTGCCCATGCAGCAAGAAATGCAGGGTGATGAGATAGTAGTTACTAGCAGGTGGCTTCATGTGGAAGACAAAGCGATGGATGAGGTACTCTAGCAGGGACCACAGGATCATTCCCAGGAGGAAGATGAAGGGGAAGTAGTATTTGTGGACGGGGATGGAGTACTCTACACAACGAGACGTGCAGCGGTCAGCAAGGCAGGCGACATGTGGGTGCTTTTATCCATCACCATCCTCCCACTGGCATCAGGGTGATGCTCAGCTCTCCCTCCTTCCCACCTCTCATCCACCTCCTGCTCTGAGCTTCTCTGGGGAGCTGCCTGCCCAAGCATTGCTCCAAATCACATTTTCCTTTGATTCCCATTAATTTACAGAAACAGTCAGCTTCTTGCTGCCTCAGGAAGCCAGTGAGGGGAGTTCCCTGCATTCCAGATGCCAACAGGGGCTTGGAACATGCACTCTAGGGACTGCGTAATCCTTACAAAGCTGCTTCATCCATCAGAACAAGGCAGGACGGACCTTAGTTGCACAGGCAGCACTCGTGACACTAAAACAGTGCTGTTGGTGTTGGTGTTTATTTTTTTGGGGGAAAAAGAATAGATTTGTTGGGCACTTTCCCCCGCAGTACATTTTTCAGCCACCTCCTTCTTTCGGGGCTGGTTGCCAGCCCTGAGTCCTTCCTAGCAAAATTTAGATTCCCTCAAAACTTGTTTATTTTTAGGAAAAAAAAAACCACAAAACTTGGCAGCAAGGTGCTGAATGCCACAAGGAGCAAGGGTTGCCTGTGCAGCAGGCGCTCCCCACCCCGCAGCCGGGCACAGCTGGCACTGGGTGGCACCTTGCAAAAAAAATAGGGAACACAGGGGAAAAAAAAAAAAAAAAAAAGGAGAAAAAAAAGAAAACAAAGAAGACAGCCTGCCCCGGCCACACTTGTTATGCCCGGGGGAGCAGGGAGCAGACAGTGGGAGATTCAAGGGCAGGCGCTCCGGGCAAACAAGCCTCGCACTGTGCGGCGCCGGCGGCGCTGAGAGCCGGGTTTGTTCGCCCGCCACGCCGGCATTCAGCCGCGGCCCGGGGTGGGCGTCAGCGGCGATTGGAACACACCCCAGCACCGGCACGGCTCGGTTTTGAGGATGGAGGGAAGGGAGGCAAGAGGGAGCAGACTGCAGCCCAGGTCAGTGGGCTCTGTGCGTCTATTGATCTCCTGGGGTGAGAGGAGGGGATGGAGGTGGGCAAGCACAGGTGGCTTCATGCAGGGGACACACTGGTGGCCGCAGAGAGAGGTGCTGACCTGCTGCTCTTGCATGTGGCTTGTGGTGAGCACGTACAGAAGGAGGGATAAGGAAGGGATGCAGGTCTCCCCCCACCCAGGGCTGTCCTGCCCCTGGACCCAGAGTGGGGTCAGTAAGGGAAGCCCAAGGGCTTTGCTGCTGCTCGTACCTGTGGTGAAGGAGGAGAAGAGCCTGGTGTTGCCCTGAGCAAGGGAGGTGTAGCTGACCCAGCTGAGATAGAGCACCACGGGCGTCCATACCATGAACACCACGTACCTATGAGGTAGAAGGAGATATCAGAGGGAGTGTCCTGCTGGCTGGTGAGCCATTCCCCCCGCCCTGGGGAGGCACCATCCAGGGCACAGTGCAGACCCTGGGAGCTCACCATGCCGTCTTGGAGAGGAACTCGAGGAAATCCGAGTGGAAGAGGCGGATGGGCCGATCCACAGGCTGGTGCACCCACTCGTCATACTTCTCCCCTAAGTAGCCCACCTGCCACAGCAAGGGCTTCTGCCAGTCTACCAGGTCCTGAGGGAGTAGACAGCGGTTGTAGTGCTGTGGAACCCACAAACCATCCCAGTACCAGGCACAAAGCTGAGCTGCTGCTGCAGGATTTCGGGCTGCAAATCCCTTCCCATGCCCCAAGAGCAGTTGCTTCTGGTTCCAAGGTGCCCTGAGCTCCCCACAAGCACTAGCACGGGCCAAACAAGGGGTCAAACACACACCAGCCCCATGCACTGGCAAACACGGGGCTTAGCTGACCCCTGTGCCATTGAGTACCTGCCAGCAGATCAAGGTGAAGGTGGCTGTACCCAGATCTGGCTCAGCATCAGGCCCTGATAACAGAAGCACTTTGCCTCTTGAGCAGCCAAGATAAGATTAGAGCAGGGATATTCCCCAGCAGAACACCTCTGGCAGCACATGGATCCCATCCCCATGGCACTGCCCCAGCCAAGGACGTTTCTCCTTGTGCAGAGGACACATGGGGCAGCCACAGCTGTTCGGGCACCCCAGTGAGGAGCAAAGTGGAAAGGGATGGGGAGCAGCGATACAGGATGGGAACACAGACTCCAGCACTGCTGCCGTGCATGGCTGAACTCAGGTGCAAGAATAAGAAGGGACCTGTGTGGGCACTCACGTTGGCATGGCATGAAAATAGGGAGGCACAACTGGCAGCACCACCTCTGCCACTGCTCAGCATCCCTGGACGCAACTTCTGCTGACCTGGCGAGATGAGGTGGATTCTTGGTCCCACCCCTGTGCCAAGACTGAAACCACGCTTGCCTGGCCAAGCCCTGGGCCTGGCAGCTCTCCTTAGGCGGCTTGTGCCACACAGCACTGGCACAGCAATCTGGCACTTGGGATTGTGCTGCCAGTGGTGGGAATGGCTCAGTTTGGGGCATCTCAGGCCAAGGAGCCGGGGAGGCTGTGGGCATTTTGGGGGCTCTGCTGCAGGCAGGATGAACATGATCACACAGGAGGGGAAACAACCCCAGCTGGTGTATGGGATGGGAACAGAGCCATTCTCCATTGGGGAGGTAGGGGAGAAGTTAAAGCAAAAGGGTCACTTTGAAACAGCACATTCTCTTTTAAAGGTGCTCAGTGATAAAATATTAATTTGGGAGGTGAAAGATGTTCTCCTGCTCTAAAAAACCCCCACCTTTCTACAAGATAAAAGCGCACACCAACCAGCTGGGACCATGCAAGATGTGGCGACCAGATGGTGCTATGGAGGGCAGGGACAGCCAAAGGCACCTTGGGGACAAATCCCCACTGTTGTGGCATGCTTGGAAAGGAGCTGGCAGGGCAGGAAGCACCCTGCACGCACAGGGATCACCCTGCCCAGGCTGGGGAATCCCTTACTGCTCATTATGAATGCTCGGGCAAGGGAAAAAAAAAAAGTAATAAAATAAATAAAGCAAGAAAGAAATAAAAGCAAGCAAGGTGCGGCTTGGCAACATTTCCCTCCAGAAGGGCACAGCAGCTGTCAGAGAAGGCCATCTCTCTCATGCTGCTGCAATGGGAGCCTCCCAGAGTGGCCACGCCTGTGCAATAAAGCATGAGCAATGCCATCCACACTAGGAGAAAGGACAGAAGTGGCTGAATCAGTTTGGCTCCCTCACACCACCCTTTCCATCCACGAGGCCAGCAGAAATCCAGTACTCATGCAGGGAAGAGGAGTCCAAGGCTCTTACCGTCTCCACATCCACTGTTCTGTAGCAGAGATCTGCCTGCTCTGGAGTCTGGGCTGCAGCAACCACCTCCTTCTCATCCACTGTCTCAGAAAGGCTCTGAAAAGAGAAGGAAAATCCTGTGGTGAAGCATTAGTGGCAGATTCAGCTGGGGATGGTGATGGCTGTAGCACTCAGGGTGCTCACTCAGAGTGAGCTCTGGCCTACTAAATAAATATGGGGAAAATTCTGGTGAATTTAAGTCAGTCAGTTCCTGCAGAGCAGGTTCCTGAGGGAAGCAGCTGTCAGTAACCTGCCCTGCCTTTCGGACTATGTACCGAGCATCGTGGGCTCGGGGCTCTTTGGAAACCTCCTGGCGAGCCCAGTGTTCGGAACACCCTGCCTGCTGCCAGGACAGCGCAGGTGCTTCAGGGTGGCAGTGCAGAAACTCTGGGCCCTGGGCCAGCAATTCTCCCTGCAAACAGGCAGTGCCATAGCAGAGGTCACCTTGCTACTGCCAGTAAAGCAAGGGGCATTGCTGGGTTAGTGCTCCCTCCTCCCACCCCACTGATCTCCAACAAAAGCCCAGCTTGGCTTTTTGGTCCCTGAGAAAGCTGGGCTGGCACACCTGGGGAGTGTGGCACAGCTAGTGCCACCACCCTGGCTGTGGGAACAAGGAAAAACACAGAAGGAGGGACCTCATCCAGGGAAAAAGGCAAAGTGTCCTTCACAGGGTGACACTGGGCTGGGTGCCTTTGCCATGGGCTATGGAATTTGGGGAGTGGCGTTTGGTTGTGGCTCAGGAGAGCACATTGAGGCACACGGAATGCAGTGGTGCAGTGATGGCAGGATGAAGACCCAGCTGCAGTCCCACTATCAGGGCGGGCTGAGAAACAGGAGAAACCTGCCTTGTCTGATGCTTGGAAGCAAACACATTGCCAGCTGCCAGCACCAGCCTCCTTCCCGTAGCTGTGCCAGCTCCGGCGCCAGCCGTGCCACTGGTGGGGGGCTTGGGGAGGTTGCAGCGTGCCCATGCAAACCCCAATCCAGCCATGCCCCCCGGCAGCAGCGCCGGCTCCCCGGGCAGGACGTGCCAAACATGCCTTTTCTCCCGCTTTGTCACCTTTAGTTACCCATTAACCTGGAGCAGGGTACGGCGTAGCCCGGCAGCCGGAGCTCAGCTGTGCCCGACCGGGCTTCCAGCTGTGCCACTTCCAGAGAGGAAGGGTTTTCTCCCAACTCCTCAATGGATGCTCTCCCCACTGCTCCGAGAGGGATGCACTGCCACCCTACTGATGGGAATATTGCCCTGGTAGCTGCAGGAGGGCCTGGGATGCAGGAGAACCTTGCCAGGACATCAGGACTTTACTCTGTGCCTTGTTGAGGACACTGAGGCAGGGCTTGGGCACTGTTTGCCAACAGCAGGCACTCTTTGCAAGCTGTGTTCCCACCCCATTTCCTGGGCTAGCCGGATTTCAAGCCTCATTCTGCTGGTACAGGAACTGCATTACCGAGCTCTGAGGCAGGCCCTTGCCTGGGGCAGCGGGCAGGGAAGGACAGTGGATCTTTCCAAACAGTATTTCCAGGCTGGAATCCCACTGGCATTAATTTTACTGCAGGCAGAGCACCAATATGAGCTGATGTCATGTACTACCACACCTCTCTGTGAGGATTCCCACTGCTATTTTCCACACTGTACACTCTGTCCTTCAGCCAGACATTCCAAAACCCTAGGGCAGGTAGGATGCCTTAAAATCCAGCAAAGCATGGTGAAGTTATGGTTTTACCTCTGCCCTGCAGGTGCTTTGGAAGAAAATTTGGCTTTAAGAGAGTGAAACGGCTTATCCATGCCCTGAGAAATGGGCTGGTGCTCTCCACCTTCACGCTTGCATCACAACCTAGCCAGCAGCAGGAAGGATGCTTAAGAAAGCTGGGCTGATGCAACGCCCAGCACCTCTCCTCCCTTTTCCGATATGTTCACACACCTCCAGTTCCCCTGCCCATGGATGCCTGAGCACCATGTCACGGCTGGAGGCTTCCCGGTCCTCCCAGGTCAGGGAGATGGATTGGGGGGCTCACATCCCACCTCACCACTAGCAACTGGGCTGGGTGACATCAGTGAGATGCCATTGCCCTGTGTTCTATGGCAGCTCCCTCTAAGCACCTGAATCATCTCCTATTCCTCCTCTTCCTCAGCTGGGGAGCAGGAGGAAGGCTCTTCTCTTGCTCACCCTGGGTCTGGCACTGAAAGGACCGTGAGCTGTGTCGCAACCAGGATGCAAACCACGCTGGCATGTCCCGACTGGCTCCCCAGAGGGTGGCCTGTTCCTGCCTGCCCCAGGCACGCAGGGGCCCTGCTGGGATCAAGCCCCGCGGGACCCGGACCAGTGCTGAGGCTTCTGCCCATTCTCCTCTAAATAGGAGGTGGGTCGGAAGGAGGCTGAAGGGCTGTGCTGAGCTGGGCTCTGCTGTCACCTGTGGGTGGTGAAGATGCATCTGAGCTGTCCCCAGGCAAACAGGTCCTGCTAGGGAAGATGAACAAGGGGCCTGATGTAAGGAAGGGAAAGTTAACGCCTACGAGGCGCTGCAGCTGTAAGTGAGCGGCAGTCCCGGCTCTCCTGTTGGTAGACAACGGGGCCAAACACGCAGGGCACGGCATGATCCGGTGACTGGGTGACCCAGCATCCACCTGCCAGCATCCGGCTGCCTTGCGTGGGTCAGACGGGGAGCTCAGCACTGGTCCTGCACCAGCTGGGGAGCACTGGCTGTGCCACCCCAGTGCTGTCCTGCATCGGGGCTTGAGACATTCAAAGAACAAAATCCAGCCGTGATATGAGCAGATACAGACAGAAGAGGTGGTCCAGCACAGGGTTCAGTGTTCCTGGGACACAGGCAGAGAAGCTGGAAACCTCCCCCTGGTCCAGGCAGGGAGATGCTGCCTGCAGACAGCTGCTCTGCCAAAAGCCTGGACCCAGGTGTATTTTCCACCCATTTTCCCAGTGAGTTAAATCCCAGAGGAGCCCTGCCATACCTCTGCATTGTTCCAGGGCCCCCAGCACCCTCAGTGAGCTCCTCAGAGGCTCATTTTGCTGGTGTCCACACGGGACAGGCTCTACTGGCAGTGCAGGTACAGGCACGTAGCATGAGGACACCCCAGGAGGTGCAGAGAGCCCAAGCAAGGCCCTTGCTTGTGGGGGCACCCTCCCAGCACCACCATCCCACCAGCATCGTGGCCTGTGGGCAGCAGCTGGCAGAGCCCCATGAGGCTGTGCCTTAGCCCATTAAACACTGGGTGCAGCAGGACTATTAAAAGGAGGTGAACTTAACTCCTCCTAATCATAGTAGCAATATAAAAAGCCACTTCTTGTTACATCACCCTCAAAGAGGCGCCCCAGGTGTCCCGCCTACGTCCAAGCATGCTCAGGCTGGGATGCAAAGCCAGGGTGAGCCTGACGTGCAGCAATACAGGCAAGAGGAAGAGAAGGACACTAAACCTGAGAAGAATGGAGGATTTACTGTGACTCACAGCCATGTCATGCAAAGAGGCTGTGATGAAAGTCTCTCATTGCTTAAACCGGAGGGGTAATTAGATGATCCAGTTCCCTTCTAGCGAGACTGTTAAAATCCACTGTCTAGTTTAGGTAATTATTGGTAATATATTATACTCGCTTTGATCTCCCCTATATGTCCTGCTTGCATAGATAAAATGTTTGGGGATTAATTTGTCCTTAGCCAAATGGATTTGGGTGATGCAGAAAAGGGACCTGTGGCCGAAGGAGAGAGCCACAGGAAGGGGCATGGAGAGGCCAGTGGGATGAAGGCTGGATCTTATCTTCTTTATCTCTCCTGCATTAACACATTTTTCCCCCTTTCCAAAATCCTGGAAGTCCCTGGGGGAAGCGGGGCAGGATGCTGGACGCCTGTGGGACCACAGCATTCTGCATCCCTCAGTACAGGGATGATGCAGCCCTGGGACTGCATCCAACGGGCAAGGAGAGGTGCTGGCAAAGCCATGGGGATCTGGGACCAGGCTGGGCAATGTAACACGTCCTTTGAAGAGCTGTTTGGGCTACACCTGCCCCAAAGCAGCCAAAGCATGAACCCAAGCACCACAAAGGCCATCACCTCTCCCCAGAGAGGATTTTTGGGGGGTGGGGAGTAGGGCAGAGAAGCTCACACATCAGTGCATGCTGGACACGGGCTCACCACGCAGCAGGCAGCTCTAATCCCTCCCCTCCGTGTTACAGCCTGGGATGGTTTATCTGGCACCAGGCAGTGTCTGATCTCCCTGCGCCCTGGCGTTATCACGCCATGTATTTGCATTGGGATGGTGGCAGCTCCCCTCGGCGCGGGCTGCGGCGCGAGAACCCGTTTGTCCGGTACCTTCCTTCGCCCCAACCCGTTGGGCTCGTCACGCCTGCAAGGAGGCGGCGGCTCAGCGAGTGTCCCAACAGAGGAGGTGCCATCGCCGGGATCCATCCGAGGAAAATGCAGGCATTGCACCGAGGCTGAAACAAAGCCCTGTCTGTGGTGCTGGGGCCGAGGCTGCGCCCTGGGGAGGACACCCAGTGAAAGCAAACAACCAGCCAGAGGGACCGGCCGGTCACCGACCTCGCCGGGATGTCTAGAGGGGAATGCCACTGCTGCGCGGGTGAAAGGGGCTGGGCTGGCCTCGCTGCTCAGCATCCTGCCCACGGCGTGCTGGTGAGGGTTCGTAATTGGGTAGGAGTGCCCAGTGCCACCCAGAGGTAGCAGAACTTCCCCAGGGAACTTTCCCTTCTGCCTGGACAGCACGGGGCTGGCACAGTGGGGACAGAGCTCTGTCATGGACACGCATGCCCCACACCAGGCAGTCAGGGAGATGGCTGGGCTCCCCTCCCCAGCAGTGGCTGCTCACCACTGGAAAACCCCAGCGCCCTGCACTTTGGTCCCTGGTTGAGTGCTGACAGTGCCAGGAAGGGTGTCCTGTCCCATTGCCCACCCTGTGCAATACAGTCCTGCCGAAACTGATACTGAGCTCCATCTCCTGCAACCCTCCAAAGACCCCAACACCTCCATGCCACATTGACACCCCAGATCCACCTATCAGCCCTGCTTCCTAGCATGGCCAGGGTGGGATGTGGCTGTGGAGTGGGACCCTGTAGGTACCAGGCTCTGTGCACTTGGCACCCTATGGGCCTCAGGGTCTCCTGCACCTCAGGCCCCACAGAATTCCTGGGAGCTTGGCACCCTGCACACCTCAGGCACCAGCCATGCAAGATCCCAGGAGCCTCAAACACCCTCTGTCCCCTTCACCCCTCATGCCCTGTAAATCCCAGACCCTACAGAGCCTGATCCTATGGGTCCTGTCCTGCTCAGACCCAACACACACCATGTCCCATACACCTCAGACTGAGATCTGGGTCAACTAAACACCTTATATGCTACATGCACCCCAGAAACTTCCTGCCATGTACACCCCAAAGCCTATCCAGCCTCTGTGTGTCCTGAACAGCTTGGACACTGAGATGCCTGGACCTGGAGTGCACTACAGACCCTGTATGACTCAGATCCTGCACACTTTGGATCCAGGGGGCCCTACAGACCCTGCACAGCTTAGACTCCATGCACTCTGAACTTGAGATGCTCTATAAACCCTGCACTGCTCAAATTCCAGAGAGCACGGACCTGGAGCACGCTATCAAAACTCGACCTAGGACCTAGGGCACACTACAATCTCTGTACATCCCAGACCCAGGACATGGGGCGCCCTATAGAAACGCTGTACATGCCGGCCCTGGGACCTGGGGTGCCTCAGAGAGACCCTGTACACCCTGCATCAGGACCTGGGACACCCTGTACAGAACCTGCACATCCCAGATTAGCACCTGGGGCACCCCATAGCCTCTGCATCTGCCAATTCCGGGACCTGAGGCACCCCATAGCCCTTGTTCACTCTGGACCCGGCACCTGGGGCACCGCACAGAGACTGTATATGCCGTCCCCGGGTCCCCCTATAGCCCGTGCCCACCCCGGTCCCGGTTCGGCCCCGCGGGGGTACCTGCTCGTCGCCGGGTTCTATCTCCCCCACGTAGTACTGCTCCAGCCAGCGGCGGGCGTTCGCCGAGTGCCGGTGGGGCGGCCCGTCCAGCGCCGCGCTCACGTCGGTGCCGGCCCGGCGGCGCAGCAGCTGCTCCCCGCCCGGGTGCAGCCGCACGAAGCCGCTCAGGTCGTAGAGGCGGCGGTGGCAGGAGACCAGGCAGGCACCCTGCGCGCAGCGCGCCCGCACCTCGGCGGCGCTGAAGGACCGCGGCCCCGCCGTGGCCATGGCCCCGCCGCCGGCCCCCGTCCCTGTCCCTGTTCCTGTCCCGGTCCCGGTCCCCGTCCCGGTCCCCGTCCAAGTCCAGTCCCGTCCCGTCCCGTCCCGCCGCCGCGCTCTGCCCGCACCTGCTCATCTGCATACATGCATATGCAGCCAGGACACGCCCCGGACCACGCCCCGCCGCAGCCCACTGGGCAGCCATGGACGGGTGGGGCACGGTTGGGGTGGGGAGGCTCCGCCCCACCGCAGGTACCCGTGATCCGGGAACGTGCGAATGAGGCACCCATGGAGAGGCAGAACGGGGGAAGGGGGCATAGGGCACCCACAGGGTGAATGGGGAAATGAGGCGTCTCCTGGGGAGGGGCGTGTGTCCCCCAGGGGCCCGTGGGTACACTCAGGGAGGGGGAATAGGGGGTCTGGGCAACCTTGGACGGGTTATGGGGTGGCACTGGGGTACCCTGGGGTGGAACTGGAGTATGGGCATCCCTGGGACAGGGATGAGGCTGTGGGGGCATCCCGGGGTGGTAACTGGGGGGTATAGGGCACCCCTGGGGGCATCACCCTTCCCAAGATATCAACTCCCCTCCAAGGTCCTCGGTGGCCAAGGCAAGGGGAACCCCAGTCTTGGCTCAGAGCACCCTGGGAGAGCAGGGTCCTTCCTGGGGTCACCCAGAGGCCAACACGCCCCAGTGTCACTTGCTGCCAAGCACCACATCCCCTTCCCAGCTGTTTGACGAGGTATTTCAGTATTTAATTAAATTTGCAATTAGCCAGGGGGGCAGGAGGCAGCCCCAAACACCCTGAAGAATCACAGCCAGATAATTAATAAAGAATGACAAGAAAGGAGTTTCCCATGCATTTTTTGGGAAGCTTTCCCTCTGAAGTGGGGGGGGCTGCTTTGGGGTGACACCCTTGACCACAGGGGCTGGCCGCATGCCAGCAAATTTTGGCGTTGCCGGCCACACCGGGCTGTAACCAGTGATTAAGGTGGGGTTTGCCATCCCAGGAATGGGGAGCCCCCCGCCCCACCTGTAAGGGTGGGTCATCACACAACCTCAGCCCCCCGGCTTTGGGGTGCTGTGGGGCGCTGGCCAGGCATTCACTGAGGCTTTTAATCAAGGTGGATGCAAAACCTGCTGTGGCGGTCGGCATCGGCTCCACCCTCCCACCCGGCTCCCGCATAGCCCTGCCACCTGCCTGGGGAAAAGTCCTTTTTTGGGTGGGCAGATTGATTCTGCACCCTGATAGGAGCGGAAGGGTTAAGGGTGGGCATGATCCTGGCTGGGGCTGTTGCAGGGCACCTGGGGTGCATTGGGGGTCCCTTGCAGAAGTCTTCGGAGCAGAGGACAAAAATATTCTTTGGAGGTTGGGAGGGCCAGAGGAGTCCTGAGAGGTTACCGGGAGACCCCAAAGAAGGTGCTGGAGTGGGACGCCGTCCCAAGGCGGTTCTGCAATACCCTCAATGGCCAAGGTGGTCCTGATTGTGGTGGGTGGGCTCAGTCTGGCAGAACGCTCTGGGGCATTAGGGTGGCTTCTGGATGAACATTGGGAATTTTTTGATGAACATGAGGGCAAGGTGAGAGGCAGAGGCAGATCTGAATGAGCTGGGGCTCTCAGGTGGAGGCCACTGCACCCAATCCAGACCCCAAGAATGCTCAGGTGCAATGGCCACTATGCCTTTGTGGGGTGCTGGGGGAGATGGAGGGGACACCTGGCTGTGACCCCACCACGCAGTCCCCACCGGCTTGTCTTGCCTGTGCAGCCCAGCCCTACCTTGGGTTTTGGGGCCACATGCTGCCAAGGGCCACCCTGTGTAATCACAGCTCATGGCAGAGGTGGGTCCAGGCTTTGCCAGCCCACAAAGCTGCCAGGTGACCTGTGGGTCCCTGCTGCCATCCTCTCCCAAGCACACGGAGAACTGTGGTCCTCAAATGCGCCACACCAGGGCTGAGGGATATGAGCCAGGCTCTTGTGAGCTGACACCTCATCTGTCCTTGCTACCTCCTGCGCACTGCGGTGCGGCTCTGTGCCCCCGTGCAAGGCACAAGGCTGTTCCCACAGTGGGTGAGCCAATCCCCAGCTCTGCAGTGAGAATGGGGCAGCGGGAGGTCCCTGTCACCTGCAGAGCAGGAATGCACCGAGCACTGGTGGCACTGGGAGAGGGACGGTACTGGGATCAAACTGTACAGCAAACATAAGCGTAACAGCACCAAACTGGCAGCAGAGTGTTGTGCCAATGACCTGTCCTTGCTGCTGTCCCCATCCCTGTCCCTACACCATGCCAGTCTCAGGACAAGCAGGATCAGGGAATGTAGTCGGTTGCTGATCAGCCTGGCTGAAATGAGAGCAGCCGAATGGCTTTGGCTCATCAGTTCCTGAACTGGTTTCCCCGCGAGACAGACGGACAGGCGCTGGGGCTGGCACACAGGAGACAGCAGGAATGTGCTGCTGGGCTTGGGGCAGGATCAGGCCCTGCAGCGCTGGAGGGGCTGATGCTGGGATAATGGAGCTGTGGCCGCCAAGGAGGAGGAGGCCGATACAAACTCTGCTTGGTATTGCATCCCAGGGGAAAGGTTTTCCCTCCCTCCCTGCTAAACGCTCCTTGTTTCTCTGCCAAACTCGAGCATCAGGGATTAAACTTTCTTCTCCACACATGGAAAGCTTCAGTGGGGATAGGGAAGACACACCACAGTTGTTACACCCTCAGAAGGAAAACAAATAGGGTTTAAAATGCTGACAGTGGCCTTGAGGGCACAGCGTGGGTTGTTGTGGGAGCTCTCTCCCTCTTCCAGCCCTGTCCTTGGGAAAGCTAATGGATACACAGGTAACAGCCCTTGGGATGCACTTGCCAGGCAGCTGAAGCAAGTTTTGGCAAGCAGCTGTTCAGGGTCGGACCTAAGGTCTTCTGCCCCCAGCATCCTCCTCTGCACTGGCCTGGGAAGGGTGCCAAAGCAGGTGTGGGGTGCGTGGCCATCTCTGCAGAGCGCTGCTGGCTGGGCTCTCTGGATGGAGGTGGCCTGGGATGGAGCTTCTCTCCTTCGCAGTGTCCAGTCACTCCTGGAGCCCTGGCAAACCCGTGGCACCGGTGATGCCCTGAGGGAAGTGGTTTGACACCCTTCCCACGCGGTGTGCAAAGAGCTCGCTCCCGCCTCATGCACAGCAGCTGGTTTAATCCAATGCCCCCTTGCTCCTGGCTCCAGCAGAAACCATGGATGGATCATCCCCTGCCCTGCAGCACGACTGACCCTGCTCCTGAGCACTGTGCATCAGCTGAAGGCTCTATCCAATTCACTGCTTTGACCATGGCAGCATCCCGAGCTGGTCTGGTGCAAGCTCTGGCCCAGACTCACTGCCTGAGCAGTGCCTGCCTCCTCTCTGTTCTGTAAAACCTGCAATTCAGAATGGGATTTGGCCACACTGGGGGACTTTTTGCACTTTACCACGTTATTCTGAAGAGCAGGTGGGTGCGGAGACAGGCGGACAGAGGTGGGCAGCACAGAAGAAGGGGCTGGTGTGGGGCACCACCATGCCCCATTCCTGACCGTTTAGTGCTGCCCTGCACAGCAAAGGCAACAACGTTTCTCTCTTCAGCCGGCTCCAGGCAGGCAGGAATAAGCCATTCGTGTTTCCTTGCGATAGTCACTTCTGCATGGAGTGGGGCTGCTCCCAAAGGAACCACCAGACATGCTGCAGGGTGTGAGAGACCGGGAAGGAATTCCACCTACCTGTGCAGGGCTGCACAAACAGCCAGGGCAAGGGCTCTTCCGTCTTCCTCTGAAGTTCCGGCCATGCTCCGCCTCAGGGGCATTCACATACTATGGAGATGGACTGTAATGGACTGTAATAACACACTAAATACCACGATTTGTCGGTCCGTCACCTTTAAATAACAAATCTCCTTTCCCTTCCAAGCTACAGGAGCACTCGAGCATGGAAATGAAAATACTTCCAAGCTGAATGGCTGTCCCGTAGGAAGGCGGAGGGCGGGAGCCCCCTCCCTGCAGCTCCTGGCAAAGAGCAGCCTGGCCCTGGGGCAGCACCCCGGTGCACCCGCCTGCGTTCCTGGGGGGCAGACGCTGCCCAGGGCCTCCCCAAACTGCAGGATGTGGGCTTTGGCTTGCCGCAGCTCAGACGCCGCCCGGCTTCGCTTTCCCAAGGGGAGCTTCACAACCGCGGGCAGTTCCCAGTCTGTTCCCAGGCTGGGGTGGCAGCTGCCAGCACATGGTCCCAGCCAGGGCTGGGGGACCCAGCAGCCCCTCAGCTATTGTGGGGCTCTGCTACCACCGAGCCCCTGCTTTGGGGCGCCGGGAGAGGGCCACGGGTGCAACACCCACCACCCACTGGGAGGGAGAGCTGCTGGGGGCTCCCCACAGAAGGAGAGCCATCAGAGCAACATCAAATTCTATCAGAACAGCACTTAAAAAAATAATTTTAATGTTTTAATTGTTTCAGATACATCATCTGTTTATTCCACAGCAAGATCCCACAGCCTGAGCTAGCGCAGGGGTTGGGAGTGGGCATGGCACGTGGCCCCACTCAGCAGGCAAGCGTGGAGAAGGGATCAGTGCTGGTACAGGTTGGGGTAGCTCCAGCTGGCTCATCCCTGACCACACATTCGCCCAAATCCAAAGCTCAGGCTGAAGCCAGCCCTGGAGAGGCACAGGCTGCACGCTCCAGGTGTGCACACACTGCACAGCAGCGTCCCTGCGCAGGGAGCGCCCAGCAGGCGCAGCCCCAAACAGACAGATCCATCCAGTACATTCTCCAGTTGATGCTCCACAGAAACAGAAGTCCCTTTGCCTCCGTGGATCCCACCATTCTTCCAAACCCCGTTTTTCCCTAGCAACTGCTGCCTCCCTGTTCAAGAGCCTCGTCACTCCAGCAGCAGCAAACCTCATAGCATCCAGAATTTTCCCCATAGTGCTTGGAGACAAGAGCCAAAAGGAGCTATATGGAATAAGTGTCCTCTTTGTGTTTTCTCATTGAGGGAGCAAAGGCTTTCCAAAACACCACATCTATGGAAAGACAGTGTGGATCCCAAACTCAAAAGGCAGATGCCTCTACCAGTCACCAGGAAGTGTCACCAACAAGACAGGGACAAGTTAAAGTGCATTTTATCACCTGGTCAGAGCAGGAGATGGAGACACCTTAAAGCCTAACAGTACTAAAACTGCTAGAAGCAACTAATCCCAGGGACCTTGGGTGCTTGGCTGGGCTTTTCACACCAGCCACAGGTACTGACCAGTGAGCAGAAAGCTATTTAAGAAGTAATCTTGAAAAATGCCATTTCCTTCTCTTGCTTAATGGGGAAATCCAAACGATGTAAACAGCCATTCAAAATAAGGACCCTGCTGCTTCCAAAGAAACTCTGAGCACAGTTCCATGGACTATTTTCTCTTCCAGTGCCATTTACAACTCACCTTTAAAGCTTACTGTTGCTCGAGAATTATTTCTGCCTTAATTGTGTAAAACAACTGTTTTGGTCAGTTTGAGCCTATGTAAGGAGGCACCTGGAAAAGACTCTGGAGCGAGCTTGGCTCTGCCAGGTGGGCCCTTTCTAGGGGAGCTTTCAAAAACTTCCTCATCCCAAACTAACCAATATTCACACACCCTTCTGCAGGAGAGAGCAATTTTTCTGGTCTGGCATCCATTGCCAGCAATGGACACAGGGAATTTGGTCAAACTGGTCTGAAAGCAACCTGGGAAGCGTAGGAGTAATGGAAGCACTTGTAAACATCACCACAGCACATTACCAGGATGTCCTGCTTCAGCTCCTTGTGGCAATATCCTCCAGACAGAGCAGAGCTGACTCAGCATGGCTTGGGAATTAAATATTCAATCGGTTCCCGAGTGCCCCGCTGTCCCCACGGCTCAGAAGGTGCTCTCGAGCAGGCAGTGGCACCCACAGCCTGTGGGACAGACCTCCTGCGTGCGAAACCACTCCATCATGTGGCTGGTGTGGCCTCCGTGTCCACACGTCAGGCAGAAATTGGAGGAGCCCCGCACAGCCACGTGGCAGATGGCACACTGGAAGGTGAAGCCCTTGCAGATGGCGCACTGGGTGCCGCGCACCTCGCTGCGGCAGTGGCTGCAGTACACGCCGAACTCTGCCAGAGGGAACACACGGAGAGAGGGACAGTTAGTGCTGGCAGAACCACGGACAAAGCAGCCCTGCATGCAGCCCCTTGCTCAGCAGATGAACCCCTTAAACTGCCTCACAGCTCCATCAGCATGGGAGAGTGGATGGTGTTTAGAGATCTTGGTTTGTTCTCCATACGCAATTAAAGGAACGGGCAACCGGAGCACTGAGGCACTGACTGGGCGACCAACTCCCCTGATGGCTACAGCTGTCTGCTGGAAATGTGGGTTGGATTTCAAGCTTTGGAGACACTGACTCATGAAGGCTTCCTGCTGGTCTCATCTACCTCTTACCACTAGGAAGTGTCACCAAGCAAGCAAGAACAGCCTCCATTTCTCATCAGAGAGCCCAGAGCATACCTGATATCTCCTGTATCAGACTGTCGGCCACAGAGAGGCAAAGGCAGTGGGTTAAGTCACCTGTTTTCACTTCAGTTACTCCCCAGAAGTTGTCTTGGGTGACAAGGTGAGACTAGTGCTGTTTCTCTGGCATCCTTCACCTGTTTTTCTCCCCCCAGAGTCAATCACATCTGTTCCCAGAGGTTTGTGAAGACAATTTGGCATCTGTCCTTAAGCTGGGCATCTACGCTGCTGGAAGTGTTTTGGGAGAAAAGTTCTCTTTACCTATTTGTTGGCTAGCTCACTTAGTTAAGAGATCTTGCAGTTTTAACATAAGGACACTTCAGCCCAGGATCAGAGATGAAGACAGGGCATCTCAGAGGGAATAAAGGACATTCATTGGCACAGAGCTGAGCACTGCTGGCATGGCAGTATGTGCCTTTTCCAGCTTTCCTGGAGAGATGTTACAGTCTACAAAGCCCTTGAGCCAACACCTGCAAGCCTCACCTCCACCCAGAGCTGTGAAGTCAAACCCATTTACTGGCAGAGCTAACCTCTGCCAGAGGTTAAATGCCACATTTTCAGTGACATTTCAGTAACCAATGGACACTTCGTCCATGTAGCAGGATGCTCACCTAAGCAGGAGTAAAACAGCTTGGATTTTGCCTTACTTGCAAGCTATCAGTGATGGATTGAGCAGGGGGCCCTGCTGTTCTTAGTGCTGAAGGATGCTGAAACCAGCTTGATCATGCTACCCCAAATTAGACCCATCACACGGATAGGTAAGGCAAATGCTTCCTCACCAAGGCTGGCATCAACAGGGATGTGAAAGGGAAGGGAGAGGCAGATGTTTACAGAAGAAGAAACCAAAGAGCTGATAGCATCTTACTCAAAAATAAAGCACGTTCTGCTGAGCAGGCAGGACAACATTTTATCTAAAATCGTGTGACTGACAGTCAATCACTTCATACCATAAAGACCAGTTCCAATTTTAAATGGTGAAAATTTTTAACACACCTCCCTTAGGTGTGTGTGAAGATCTTACCTTGGGTGGGGACACCCCTCAAGGTCACTCCTCAAAGCTGAGTGAGAGAGATTTGCCTATGGTCATTGCTACACGTGAACATCAATGTCTACCTGATAATTATTAAGCTAGCTTTGATATTATTTATTTAACAACCAGTGCACTACATTACTAGTTTTAATTTTCTATACTGTGTGGTAAATAATTCTGATTAAGGCCTTTTTAGTCTAATGATTATCATTATATTAATCAATTTAAATAAACCCTTCATATTTTATTCATATTAAATAATTGGTTTGCCATCATTAATCCTGTGGAACGATTTGTGCCAAGGTTCTAATACACCTATATAACAATTTTAAACCCTCGTGACTCCGTTGCGTGGGTCTCCCAGATAGACTTTGTCCATTCTGTCCACGACACATCCCACACTGTGGATTGCACATTCCTAAGCTCCTGAGGCAGAGCTGTGGCTCTGCCTGGGCAATTGGACCAGACACTCACCAATTCCCTTGTGGGGATCAGGAGGACATGAGACAAACTTCAGAACCTCAGCCCGCTTCTCTCGCAGGCCCCAGCGATAAAGGATTTCTCCATAGCACTTCTTAAAGTCATCAAATTGCTGAGTGTTGGCAGGATCCAGCAGCCTAAAGGAACAAACAGGCTTGTAACTGATTGACTCTCAGAGACTCTGGTTGCAACCCTCTTTCCAGCAATGGCTATGCAACCAGCTCACATTGCTGGAAATGCAGCAGGGCACTTCCCTGTGTTGCTGAAACACTGCTGAACACAAACTGCTCTGGCCTTGATTTGTTCTACACTCCAGGGTGCACACTCCGTGGGTGGACTGTCCTTTGGGGCCCCCACCACGGCCTCTTAGGGATGTATCATGTGTAATCCCAGCAGCGCTGATCTGCAGGATGAAGCTTCTTCAAGTAATTGTGTGAATGACGAGGTCTAGGGGCAGGTGTGGTACTGCATGGCACCAACAGAGACCTGGCCATGGAGTTCCACGTGACTGAGACACAAGTAAGGCATCTCTGAATACCCCCAAGGCATGTGATAACCTACCTTTTGTTTTTCTCATGCTGGTCCTTCTCCCGCTCCCGATGATCAGGGTACATTAGGTTTCCGTAGCGGAAGTCATCCGGAGAAGACTCGCACCAGGGAGTGGAGGCCTGCTCCGCGTCTTTATTTGCTGCAAACACCAAGAGGCTGTGAGTGCATCTCACCTCCAAAACTGGGGTCAGGAAGGGATAGGAAAGACCACAGGTTTGCACTCCCGTGTTTCTGTCCTATCTCCGTCCTACCACTCTCTGCATTCCAACAAACACTGCCCCACCTCCAAGAACTAAGTGCCAGCCTCTACTTGCCAAGTGCTTCTACTGCACTTTCACTGACAGGACTTAATGGGGATCACGAGGCAGAGAAATCTGATGTGGAGGAATCCCTTTTGCTTTCTGCTTTAGACAAAAAGTAACCAGGCAATCAATCCCATGGAGTCTGCTTGGGAACGTTATCCCGGGCAGACCTGGCTTCCTCTTTCCTAGACAGGGAGGACTCTCATCACCAGGACTGCTGTTACGTAAAGGGGCCTCTGTATGCAAGGTACTGCCCTGGGGGCAGGGAGATGACTGCTAATAACTGCTACAAGAGATTATCCGCTCCCCTAACCCCCATCCTCTCCTCTTCCCCATGTCACATGTGCCTTGATATCACACTGAAAAGTTACAGTTTTGGTGCTAAGAGGGTTGATGCTGCCCATGCATATCAATAGGAATTGGCCAAAAGCTTCAACTCTGACACGAGAGCCCCTAGGAGTGACTGGTCTTTGTCACCTTTGCAGCTCAATGAAAAACTTCTTCGGATACTCACAGCACCAAGAACCCAGTCTTTCCAACTGCTGCTGTTTTTCCAGTGAAAGCACAGCACTACTTTTCCCCCGAACCCTGTGGAATTAGCTGGCTGATGACATTTTGAGGCCATTTTTGATACTCGCTGAATGAAGTATCTACTAAAGTCAGAAGGTGCAGGAGTCCAGGAGCCTCGACACAGATACTGCAAGGCCTGCTCACTTCCAGCCATGGAGTCACACCATGCTGGCCAAACCCCACAGAGCTGCTCTGGCAGAGCACATCTGCAATCACAGCCGGTACTAACTCTCTCCCTTCCCCACCACAGGAGCCATCTAAAACCTTGGGCAGAAGGGAGGGAGATTCCTTTATTTACTAGCCAGGTCTCATACCTATGCTCCAGCCTCCAGTGCCAATTCCAGGATCTGACATGCTGGAACAGGAGCCAGAGGAAGTAAAGCTGGGCTGTTGAGGGGGAAAGGAGAATAAATCACGTCACCTATGTGAGAGATGTTCAAAGATAACCAAGACAAACGGGAAAGAAATGGCGATCATACGTATCGGCTGTGGGAGGCCAGGTTGGAGGCACGCTGAGGAAAGGGGACACAAGAGCTGGGGCACCCCTGGAGCCTGGACTGGGCTTCAAACACACTGCAGAGCATGGCCAGGGTCTGCACGTCGTGGAGCTGTGAGTAATGAGCCAGCCTGGGAGATGAAAAAGAGAGTGTGAGACTGGGCAGAATTCAGTGGCAAAGCCACTGAGACTCCAGGGCAGCTAATTTCAAACCTGTTGCATACACAGGTTTGAGTGTCACAACTGCCCACAAGAGACATGTGCACTGAGGGACTGGCTTGGCTTTTCTGTCACACCTTTGAGGAGCCAAGTTCTCCTTCTCAAAATGCTCATGCCCTAACTGGTGGGAGAAAGATGGGAGCTCTGGGAAGCCAGCAGTACTCGTGCTCTGATGCAACGCTGGAGCCATTAGACTCACTCCCAGCCACAACATCTTTTGGACAAAGCCCTCTGGGTGCAAGCATCCTGCACCAAGATCACAAGGCAAAAGGCTGCTGCAGGTTTTCTAGAAGGCTAGGAAGTTTCCAGTTTGCTCTGAAGGCTGAGAGTAATAAAGAAAAACCTGTGCTGTGCTCCCACTGCTGCCATGCAGCAGGGGAGAGCTTGGCCAAGCAACAGTATGGAAAGCACAGCACACAAATCCTGCACTTCCAAGCAGTGTGGATTGACAAATAATATCAGTTACTAATTATGTGCCCTCCTGAGCAGATTCACCACCTGGAAGAAACTTGTAGCTAACACTTGGCTTTGAGGCCACTGGGATGATTACAACAGGGAATCTGAAAGTGAAAAAAGGGGCTGCACCAACAAGCTTGTTTAGTGGGGAGCAGGAAACCCAAATCTCCACATCAGGCATTGTGGGCATGGAAAGCAGAGCTCCGCCTGTGTGCCTGGCCTATTGCTCAATGCTGGCCAAGGAAGACCTGAGTGATAGGTGGAAGGTCAAGGGCTGCCTCTTCTATGTCAGAAACATATTTGGAGCTTCCCTTTGTGATGCATCACAGGCTTGAGATGGGAAAAAAATCCATGCTGTGGCACTACCCCAAATTTGAAATGACTCCTTACACACAGATAGTTATGGAGGGCTCTCCTTCAGCAACCATTCCCCAACCCCTCCCCAGCATTCAGACACGTACAAAGACTCCAGTAATTGACGTCCAAATGGATGTTGTGCCCAAGGTATCTCTAAATCTGGGTCAGACTTCGGTCCAAGACAGAGATCAGTGGCTACCATGGCCAGTGACCAAACCTGGCAGACAGGAAGGAAAAGCAGCAAAGCTACAATTAGGATTAACCACACTCCCAGGGCATAGGTGTGCACAAATTCACACACAGACAGATAATAATGGAGCTTGTCTGTTTTGGTTTTTTTTTTTTCTCCCCTGACAGCATGCAACAGTTTCAGTCTCTCTGTCACAAGTAATACAGAGAATAACACAAAACCAAAGCTTTTCCTGTCCCACTCACTTTGTGTTTGGGTTAAATGCAAAAGCAGAACAGCCTATAGTCTATTAGTGCATTTTATATTCACAAGTCTCAAAAGGGTTTAGATTTGACACAGTTCTTGGGTTCAGAGATGTCTGGTGGCAGAAAGTTTACTGGTAAATCATTATTTGCAAGAGAAGTATTCTTTGATTGGTTGTGTCACTGAGCACTATTCTCCTAATGCAGCCTGGTACAGACAGGACACGGTTTGCCTTTTCTACTTCAGAAGTTTAACCACTTCACATGAAATTTCTCCTTCATTTATCCTTACTCTGAAAATGGTTCCATCTTGTCAGTCTCTATACCACTGATAGAGGACTCTTTTTTCTGCTGTGGCTTTAAAAACAGGACAGTTAGAATATTCCAGGGAAAAGGAAAGCTCCTAGTTTAGCACGAAAAAAAAGAGCAGGAAAGGAAAAAGAGCCTAATGCTAAAAAGACAGCAGAAATTAGAGAACTGACGACACGGACAATAAAGAAAAACCACATTCTCCATGTACAAAGAACAGCCAGAAAAAGTAGCCACAAAGCCACTCCCCATGAAATCAGAGAGAGAAACAGGAGAGAAACCAAAACAAGGACTGGGCTGAGTAAGAGAGTGCACAGAAAGGAAACAAGAAAGATGCCACTTCCTACACCTGCTACAGAGCACATCAAACCTGTAACTTGCAACTCAAGCCTCCACATCTGCTGTGAGCTGCACTACAGGCTAGAGTTACATGGGACAGGGAAAACCAAGCAAGAAACAGAATTATCTCAGAGAAATCTTGCTGAAGTTGCTCCACTCAAACTCTGGTCCAATGTGGACAAACCAGACTGCAAGAGGAAGAACAGACAAAGGGGAACTGGACCTACTTTCTCTCTGCTGGTGTCGCAGAACCCACCAAGAAGCAAGACAACAGCTTGAGTCAGCTTCTGCTTAGACCAGGTAAGCCTATGCATGTTGCCTGTCCAGCTCTAGGAAGAGCCAAAAGCTGAGGAGATGTGCACAGCTCCTGTTGCACTGCTAGTTCCCATCTCTTTCAGGTGCTCCCATGTCCTGTCAAATGTTTGGCCTGTTGCAATGCACTAATCACAGGGAAAAGCATGGGCCACAATAGCCATTTTTATCCTATTTTTAGCTGAAGGCAAATAGCCAGCCCCATTTTGGGGCCCCTGGGCCCAGGCTCTCTTGGGAGAAGATAGCTGCAGTTAGCACCCAGTGCCAGCACAGATGAATGCCAAACAATGGGAACGATTACATAAGTATGAAAAAAATTACGGATCAAAATGCTGACAGCAGCTAGGCAGCTCTGTGCACAGTTACTCCATTTGATGACTCAAAAGCAGGCTGCATTCCTCACTTTGCCTACAGGAATTCCCTGAAAAATGCGTTTCACTCAGTTTGGCAAAGGGCATAAAATAATCCGTGTGCAGCCCTGGGAAGGACTCTCTCCATACCCAGAGTCAGCCAGGTGGGGACCACCTTGGCGGTGGTTCCACAGGCCTGGTTCACCAACCAGAGGNGCCAGGTGGGGACCACCTTGGCGGCCGTTCCACAGCTCCACTCCCTGGTAGAGCTGCTGAACCCCGGTGGCCGTTTGGGTGTCAGTGACAGCACAAGCCATTGGAGGGTAGCACAGCATGCTGAGGAAGAGGTCTGATTCCATGGCATACCTGTACGAGATCCCTCCTCCCCACAGCCAAGGCCGAGGCAGCATTCTTCTGGCAAGTCTCCTGAATGTTATTCACGTTCAGTCTGAAAAGAAAGGAAGTAACTCAGCTCCGATTTGCACATTACCTAGGAAGGTGGGGAGGAATAGGAGGAAGGGGGAATGTGGTTCTGGCAGCAGTGAGCAGCCCAGAACCTCCCGAGCAATATGAGCCTCTTTGCACGGCCAGGACCCCATCCCGCCCTCCTCTGTTATTCAGGGATCACTGCCATCCTCCTCACACTATTCACTTTTGCTAATACACCACACATTGAGTCCAGCTCCACACTAGCTGGGATTGATTCTAAGCAGCACCATTTCCAAGAGGATATCAGACCAAACTTCTGCCAGGATATCACAAAGTCCAGAATCATTCTTGTCCCTAAAAGCTAGTGCCATTGGCTACACGGTCCTGTTCCCATCCAGCCCATCAATCTGCTCTGGTTGACTCAGAGGGAGACAGGGGCACACTGGGGAGAACCAGGCTGGCCTTCAGCCTGTTCCCCAGGGGATAACACACCCACTGTGTGAAGCCTTGACAGGCTGGCAAAGCGGGCTGAGGAAGCCCATGTGGGCTTTTCTGACGGTCATCAGAAATCTTCCCAACGCTTCGACTGCTCGAGATTTTTACACGACATGGAAAAGGGTCAGGCTGTTTACACAAAATTACCTAAGAAGAAAGGTCCAACAGTTTTTTGTAAAGAATATTCTTTTTATTAACATAGAAAAAGAGAGAAGGAAGGGGTTTTTTCCTCTCTTTCTTTCCTCAGAAAGGAAACCTGCTACTCTCCTGAATGTCCATAGACTGGAAATTCCGTTAATAATCAGCCAGTATTACCAAAGCTAAGAAAGAAAAAATTTGGGAACAGAGGTTTTGTAACTATGTGATTTAGAAAGTCTGGAAAAAGGAAGCGTTTTAGGTTTTTTTTGTTAAAAAAAACCAAAAATGCAAAACCAACAAAAACACAGTAATGGCCGCAGAACTCCATCCTTTCCATTATCACACAACAACTTGCAGTACAGACCTGACATGTACAACAAAGACTCCAAGTGGGATCATATCAAATACTTCTGAAATGAAAAAGCTTTAAGAGCTATTAATAGCTTTACAGAATGAAAATGTACATTTACTGAGATTTTTAAGCCTGTGCATTTAACATGAGATTTGAGAAAGATTTTCTACTGATAATTTCTCTCTTTAGCAGGTGAAAACCTGAACCTGTAAAATTTGCAGTGATGATGCTGAAGCACCACTTCAAACTCTGTTTACCACACCCCATCACAAATTTCTTCCCTCACACTTTTCAGATTTACAGGAGACAGATCCCCTCTCACAGGCAGAGGGATACCAAAAAAAGCAGTGAGGCAAGAACAGAGGAAGAAGGTAGAGAAACATTCATGGATCCATGCTGACTGATGTCAGGATTAAAGCACAGCAATGCCAAAGACGGCTGCTTTCATTTGGGAAAGGATGACAGCCCACGTGTACTCACATGTAGAGCTCTCCCAGCAGCTTGTGGACAGGCAGCAAGCAGGAAATATCTTGGATAATAACTTTCCCAGCAGCTTTGATGGGTCGGTTGTTGGCATCTGTCCCCTCTCGTTTGCTTTTCCACCTCCTTGATTTCTGCAGAACAAATGGCAAAATGTTACTGGGGAAGAGGACAGTGGGCTGCTTGGGACAGGGAACAAAGCACTAGGGTCAGGAATAATGCAAGCAGCACCCAAACCTGCCTTTCAGAACGCTCTGTATTACCCTGGAAAACATCCATGACATGCCCAGGAGAACAAGCATCTCCATCTGTAGGAAGTGAAAAGCAGGTCAAGGCAGCGAGCTCAAGGTCAAACTCACTCAAAAAATATTTTGTGAGTTTCCCTGTGAAAGCCAATAATAGAATAAATCAGCATCGGGATGCCAATCAAACCTGGGCAGGTTTGGCAGGAGGACTGTTCAGTCTCATTCTCTGGGAACCCTTTGCAGATAGACCACTGCTGACTTCAGCCAGCATGAGCACAGAGACATGCTGGAGGCAGCTGCTGCTCGCCCTTCGCCTCAGGGCAAGCCCACAGCTCCAGGCTGTCTCTAGGTCTGCCCTCTCAGGGTGAGAACAGCCCTGTTCAGCGCCAGCACAGGGCTCCCACCTCCTGCTTTATCAACAGCTTCAAACAAACAACTGGCAGATGATAAAGCAGGGCCCAAGTTTTCCTAGCAAGGATCCCTAGCTACCATGCTCACAGCTACTTACAGCTGGCTCAGGACGTAAGAGGGGGGAGAAGAAAGGAGGGGAACCAACAGAAGGGAACATAAACAAGAAGCCAAGATTCCCAAAGAGGGGGTAGAAGAAAGGAGAGGAACCAACACAAGGGAACAGAAACAAGAAGCCAAGATTCCCAAATACTCCCTGTAACGGATACAGAGGCCATCTTAAAGCCAAGCTGCATAAAACTACCTTGGCTGTGTGAAACACTGTAGAGTATTTGTCTGGTATCCTGACCTCTTCCAGCTCCTCACTCTAGTAGAGAGGAGGATGGATGAGAGGGTGTGTGGCAGCACGACAGGCAGAAGGCACTGGAGCTCTGCTGAAGGAAGCACTGGCTGCTACGCAGGGTTCCAGTGTTTTGCAATGCTGCTCTCCTATGGCGTGTTCCCTCACTGCCACACAGAGCCGACCGACCAACACGGAAGCGCCTGCTCGTGCTGAGTTAGGGAGGCTCTCCTGGGGCACTCGTGCTGGGGCTTCCCACACACCTCATCAAAGCAGAGCAGCCCCTCTCTCAAGGGGCCAGCAAGGCAGCCCTGTGCTGATGGCTCTGCAAGGCAGGTGCAGCTCACGCAGGCTCACGTTGGTGTTCCTAAAGAGCAGACTGGGATACAGGAAAGGCAGGACTTAGATCTGCAAGCAGGGTCACCTTTACTGTGGGTGTGAGGCCAGCACTGGGATGGCTGAATGCCAAATGGCATTTCACCATGATCATGCAGTCCTGTGGGAACCTGGGCAGGCTTATCAGACACAAAATGTCCTGAAAAAACTACTCATGACCTTAAGAAATGCCACTGCCTGCCTGGCCCAAGCTTAGGCCAATGTGCTGAGGAGGTCTTGCCATGCTAAGCATACTACTAACACATGCCACAAGAAGCAAAGAGGATGAGCTCCAGAAGCTTCTCTGAACACTGTGCAGCTGAGGATCAGAGGCTCCAGCTTGACAGTAAGTGTAGAAGGCATTTCAGCCTCAAAGGAGGCAAAGGTGGGTTTTTCCAGGGATGCCCATGTTACACAGCATCACCATTCCCCTGATCTTCCACCACTCCCCAGCGTAGAGGAGCAGAGCTTGCATGGTGCCCAACATTCAGAGTGGTGAAACACTGGCAGAAACAGGGCTGTCAGCATCCAGTGCTCTGGAAAAGCTGACTGACTAGTTCTCTGCCACATCTCTTCAAATCCTAATTCATCCAAGAGGAATCTGCCTGCAGTACTTATCTGTCCCCTGAAGCTGAAAAGCACTACGCAGTGGAAGGTGGCTAGAATGGGGTCAGGTGGGAGACCCACCTCTCTTCAGTCCATCAGTTCCTAATCAAGGCACAGTCTGGGATCAGCTCTGCCTCTGTTGATGCTGGGCAGGCTAATCCTGTTTTCATAACACCTAAAAGTTGAGCTGCCCTTCCCATGCTGAAGGATGTGGGCTGTATTACAAGGTTCCCAGGTAACAGCGGTACCTGTACCTCATTCCTTCTCAGGACAGCAATGCTGTCTCCTAGGTGCAGCGAGGAGCTGCTGATGCTACCAAAATCAGTATATGAGTGAAGCTTGGGAGCCCCAGCACAACGACACCCCAGGAGGAAAGAGCTCAGGCACTGTCCTGGAAGGGCTACCAGGCTTCTCACAGCAAAAGCTGTTATTTGTACTGTGTCTGAGCAGGTGTTTGAGCCCAGGCTTGCAGACACAGAACCACATTCTGCAGGGCTATCAACAGAGCCTGGCAGGTAATTTGGAGAGCAACTTGCCACCTCCTGACCATCTGTAAGCCAGCTGCCCCCAGAACTCACGGTCGATGGAGAGCTCCCTCCGCCCAGTCTTTGGGAACAGATTCAACCTGCTCCTGCCCCCTGCAGGAGCAGACTGAAGAAGCCTCCCAACAGGCATTTCAAGACTAGAAACATGGACAACACATACCACTTTCCACAGGCAATTGGGTCTTTTTTTGGTTTGTGTTTTGGAGGAGAATGACAACAAATGAAGATGAGAATGAAAAAGAGTTCTCATGAATGGTTTCCACTGCTTGCTTTTAGCATATCACCAGACAAATGGAAACACTAAATGTATCAGAACCCCCTGAAAACGTGGACTCAAAACAAAACTGTCCTGTTTTCTTCCTTTTAACACTGCTTATTGACTGGCAAAAAAGGAAACCCTAGTTCTTTACTGGTGCAGCTCCTGTTATGGTGTTACTTGATGGCCACAGGCCCTGCTTGTACTACACTTCCATGTCCACCAGTTCTAGCCCCTAAAGCTGTGACAGAAAAAAAATCATAAAGCTACATGTAGAGTCACCATTAAAAAAAGTCTGGGTCTTTTGCAGTTCAGGTTTACCTCAGCTACGGCAAATAAGAGTTAGGAAAGAATCCCTCACAATCAGAAGTATGGGAACCATCATGGATGGGGTAAAGGTTCATCACCATTGACAGCAGAAGTTCTATTTTGAATCTAATAATTGCTGGTGTTAATTACAGGAGTAGCTCTCCACCAGGCAGTATCTGAGCGTTTTTAACAGGGATTACCAGAGACAAAGAAAGCTCTAGGTTGGGTTTGCCTGGCCAAGATCCACCTCTCTCCTGTTCCGGCTCTTCTCCCAGGAGGAGCTCCTACTATGGTGTAATCAAAAGGTGTCACCAAGGCTCAAGGGCATTAGGGTAGAGCAGAAAACACATCTCTTCCTAGGGACTGGAGCACAGGTCAGGATGGGGAGCAGGGAACAGAACAGTTGGAGCTGAAGCAGAAATCAACATGCACCAAGCTAGCTGCTGGCAGCTGAAGGGCAAAGGCACAGGTCTTCTGCACTGCCCACGACATTTCTAGCTCTTTCTGAAGTCTAGAATCCATGCCAAGGAGAACTGCATCTACCCAGCTGCTCCTCAGTTTAACGAGAGGAAGATACGAAAGAAAATAGCTACAGTGATAAGTAAATTAAGACTCATCAGTTCCTCAGAGCACGAGAAGGAAAGAAACCAGAGCATTTATGGCAATCATGGGGTTGGAGGTGACAGCAGGGAACAGCACTGAATAATGACTAAAAAAGCCAGCCTGCACCTGCACTACTATACCCAAGGCTGTAATTTGCTGCAATCTGAGGTGATAATGATGGCAGTAAATGGGTTACATGTAGAAACAGATAGCCCAAGAATAAGCCACCAACTGCTTTGTAGCAACCACCATCATCACTGCATACTCAGCAGCAGGAGTTGCAAAATGCTGCGTGCCCTCTTGGAAAGGATGCTGAACACTTGGGTGTGTGTGCCTTTGGATCCTGCTGAGGCAGGCAGTGCTCTAAGTACGATCCTGAAATGTAAAGTGCCTGTTTCACATCAGCATATGCAGAATTTCAGGGTTTGTGGTATAAACTGGCATTAGTAGGGCAAAGGTAAAGGTTGTGAACAGAAAAGAACAGACTCAATGCCAAGAGATTAAGCTGCAATAAGACACACGTACAAAATAGTTAAATCTGCTCAAGTCAGGTTCAAGCTGAATAAAATGCAGAAATTGCTTCCTCCCTGTAGAACGCTATGCTCCTTTATTCTGAACAACTGCCTACAGATTAACTCCCCCGTGTGGCTCATGCAGCACTGCCTGGATTTTCTCTTCAAAATAATCAACATTTACTATTTACAGCATCTCCCACAGTATCAGGCACCTGCCACAAAGGCGCTAAAGAATCCAAGGCCCTTTTGAATCAAGTGCCCCACAGCAGGAATATTTCTTTATAGCTTCCATCAATCAATAGCTGGCACCTGCCCTGAAGCATAGGCACTTCAAAAGAGGAGGCTAGAAAGAAAGAGGAATTATTGCTTCTTGTAAGCTTGCTAAGCTCTTGCTTCCCCAAACACCTTGAGCAATGCTGAGCTCTTCTTCCAGAAGGCAGGCACGTGATTTGCACTAATAACCTATAACTCTCCTTGCGTATGCCTGTGTCTTCACCTTAGGCACTGCTGCCCACTTTAGAGAGTCAGTTTAGCCTCTTCCAAAGGTTATCCGCAAATACAATCAATCCTTCAAGGCTTGGACTAAACCCTGTATCCCTTTTAAGTATATGTTACACAAAATTGTAACTTTATCACATCGCCACTTGCTCTTCCTTCCAGGCCAGTGGTAAGGGAATTAAACTGTGGCCTTTGTGCTCTACAATTTACCACACAAGCTGGCAAGTTCCTTGATTTTCTTTCTTTCAGTCTGCTCCTGATTCAAGACAGAACTTCATTTCTTGCCTCTGCAGCTCACATATCTTTCCTAGCTCTTTGTAAAAAGCCTTGATGGAGTCAAGTAAATTACTTCTGGTTTCTTTCACCTATTATTTGCTAGTACAGGCTTAGAACTGTTGCAATTAGGAAAATTTGATCCTATTATACCAAGTTAAATTAGGTGTTACAGGATTCTATTTTATTCCCTGCTGTCTTACGAAGAGGTAGCATGAAGGACAGCAGCTGTGAAAAAACAGTTGTTCGTGCAGACATTAAGACAAACAGACTTAAAGAGATCATCTTTAAACTGAAATGGAGTTTTCTGAACTTTGTCTATGCTTGGAAGATGAGTGATGACATAGTAACTGCCCACATGTACAGCACAGCGTGAGCAACCCTGATATCATCAAGATGTTCATGAATGATGTTGGAGCTTGAGGGACACGTGGACCTGACTAACAGAAAACAATTGTCAAAGCAGACTCGGAAGGGCAGGTGCCAGGAGGAGGCAGTACCTGCCAGGGTGGCTGAAGTGCAACCACTCTAAATGAATGCAGGGTGGTGCAATTCCAAGGGCTTCGAGAAGATCACAAGTTAAGAAGAAATTCTATTTATTGATCCAGGAAATAAGACTGTGTGGTAGATTGCACTGAGAAGTGACAGCTCATTTTAATGAGATGACAGATTGTTGTCAGAAACTCAACCAGTTTGTTTCTTCCACAGCTCCTAAGTGATTTTCCCTCCCTCTCCAGCAAGGCTTAGTCTTTTCAGAAATTAGGTGCTCTAATATCAGTCTCATCAGTTGGTTGATGATGTATAATAATCACTCAACTCCTCTACAGTGCACTCTGTTTCTTAGACACTGATCTTTTCTTACACTTCAAATTACCCCTTGGCATCCTTTCCTGACCACAAGGCCAGGTGAAACAGGCATCTTTGTAGGTCAGTAATTGCACCCTACAAACTACGGTCTGCTCCTGCCCACTTACACGTGCATCTGCTCTTGTGAAGCCCTAGGCCCTGCGTGGAGTGCGAGTCCCCCAGCTCTGTGCAGGTTACTCAAAGGCAGGCAGGTGGCATTTTATTCTTGGGCCCTTGGGCAGAAGACAGGGTCATATCAAGGACAGTATTAGCACAGCACACAGTACCGGGAAGTCGTTAATTGCTTGTATGGACCAACGTCGCCGGGCAGAGCGAGGAGACATCTGTACGCGAAAACATTATACCCAGGAAGAGGGAAGAAAGACACCAAGAAAATTAAAGACATAGGTAAATAAACTGAAATGAAAAGTGCCCTGAACCAGCAGAGTAAAAGATACTGTTCCCAATGGTTCTGGTACACAACGAACAGTTGCAAACCACGATCCCCGCTTTCATCCTCACACAGTTGTACTACGCAGCATTACCTATGGCCCTGGCAGAGGAAGGGCTGCTGTGTCTGTGCCCAACACCAGCCTCTACAGAAGGCTTTGGCAAACACAAATCTGAATAAAGTCTTCCACGTGGAGTTGTATTACTGCAAGAAGCACTGAATGGCTTTGTGTGATCTTGTTTGTACCATGAATTGAGCAGAGGACAACACCCAAGTGCCCCACGTGCCTAAACTCCAAACAGTTTTACTCCTCTTGCCTGAAGAGGAAGGCAGCTAAGTGTAAACGGCATCATTTTTAACACAGCTGTCCAGTGCCATGGCACAGGTATCTGCAGGAAGCTAAATAAACACTCCTGCTTACTCAGATTCCCTGTAACATCCAGCATCCTCCAGAACTTCATTCACTGGAACCTGTTGTAACTGTTCACTTTCATTTTAAACAATAAAAGCCATATGTCAGGATGTTAGAAGGGATGTAGAGACACTGCTACTTGGCAGGGCCACGTGGATATTGTCATAATGGGTGGAGAAACTCATTCAGAAATTGAGTGAGCAATCAAATTCACTGACTGACTATGCCAAAGAGCTCCAAAGTAGGCTTTCCTTAGGGACTTCAAGATATTTCAGTAGGTACTCAACACAGTATTATAGCAACAAAAAATGGAATCTTTCAAAGCACATTACTGTACACTCACTTGAAAAAAAGTTCTGTGTACAGATCTTTAAGAGTCAACACAGTATAAAGGGCTATTTGGGTCAGGTCCAATGTGTTCTGCATTTGTTTTCAGCTGATGATAGGCAGTCAGGACCATCAACCATGCCTTCAGCCTCTACATCCCCTCACATCTCACTGCTGGGAGAGCCCTACAGCCAGGAAGCCAATGCTGGCTGCAGGGCCCCATGGAAAGAGAGAGGAGAAGGCTGCAGCCATGTGCTACAGGTTCCTCCAGCAGGCCTCAAAGAGAAGGAGAAAAGGGTTAGTTAAAGGAAATTCAGTGTAGCGGAAAAGCAGCAAAACTAAGCTCAGTCTCCCCACCAATTCCCTGATGGGAAGCACAAAGACACCACTGTCACCATCCCCATGTACAGGTGTCCCCAGGTCCCCACTGGGACAATCCTCTAACTGCCGGGGGAAAAGAGAACTCCATGGCACCTTCTTTAAGAGACACCCAGGTTCAAAACACTGACGGCACTGCCACGGTATAGATAAAGCTCCTCCTTTCTGCTGACTACTGCTCTTCAGTGGGGTTTTTTTGAGAAGTGAAAGAGGGAGGAAGAAAGGAGGAGTGTGCATGTGTGAATAAAAAGTGAGAAAGATATATATGTGTGTGTATGTATATATATATATATATATACACGTATTTAAATGAGCACAGAAAGGCTCAGTGCCAGATTTAGTTTCATTTTGGCTTACTAAGGAGCTCTCTGCTGGAATCAGCAGCTCCCCTGCCTTTATGGGAACATGACATCTTTCCTGTCTAGCAATGGGCAAATTCCATTCGTTTGCTAATGGTAGTGGATGCCAGTGGTTGCTACATTGGATTTAAATACTTGGTTATGGCTGATAAATTCAGTTTTGGGGCTAAAGTTGGCTGATATCACAGTTCGATGCACAAAATTTCAACTTTTATTTAATGCAAACACAAAATCCCAAGCTTCAGAGCAAGGAGTTAACTAAACTTGGAGTCTGGGCTTTTTAAAACTGCCACAATGAAATAATAAAAATATGTAGTATTGATCTAACAGAGGCCATGACATCAACTCCTGAAGAACCAGAAAACCTCTGCTGAAGGGAGATACAGGCTTTCTGGGGTGTTTTTTAAGACTTTCATCTGCAAGAACATTTGAACTAGCTCCCTACTAGGGTTCTTACATTTATTCCTGCATGCGAGGAGATAGCTCGGCAGGGGAAGGGGAACACAGGAATTTCCCCTGGCTTTCAGCAGACATGGCTGCACACTTGCTTTGTTCTGTTGAATTCTTTTACCCTGTGACAAAAATCTTGTTGCCATCAATACAAGGGCTGAGGAGACAGGTCACATGAAATTGCACCAAGCTGGTTCCACATGTTATTTTTAGCCTTGTCTGTCATCTTAGAGAGGCTGTGTGTCGGAGACAAGCCTGCTGCAGAGGACAGAGGTAGCTCTTTAAATAAACTCTCCTACAAAGACTAGGACAGGCTGTAATTCTTGTACCAGGCAGCACCATTTTGTCTTTTCATCAGAAAAAAAAGTTCATGTTGGGAAAATAAAAACAGAATGGGGACTCAGAGTCTTCTGGGGTCTGTATGGAAGCAGAACTTCTACTGAGGACAGGGGCTCTCCCCACAGCTGGGAGGTGTAATGACATCACATAAGCAGGACACAGTCCCAGAGACAGGGCTGGCTGTCATGCCCAGCACCACCAGAAAAACAAGACTTCTTTTGGTGCCCAGGAAGGATGGGTGTTCAAAGCTTTGACTTCCTCTGCTCCTGGGACACAAGTTCCCAAACTCTTCTGCCAGCAGAGTGCAGACAGCTTTTGGCTTTCCCTGGGTTACCTGGAAGCTCTTCATGGCTGCAGCAGATTCGTGTCCTCTACATGGACAGTGAACAACCTACTCAAATGCCCCAAATTCTGAGGCTCCCAGTGGAAGCTTACTGCATTTTTGCAAGCCATTTCACTCCCTGCTGAAGCACAGTTTGTTTCTAACAATCTGCTCAGCCTATTGCTCCCACAGCATCTGCTCCAGGCACATCGGGTCCTCACAGCTGCTTCACAACTACCCTGTGGCCACCCTACAATTACAACAGGTATTCCTCACCTACCATGTCCCAGAAAGAAACAATCCCACTCTTCTCCAAAGCCTTGTAAACAGGAACAACAGCAAAACCTGCACCTAAACCAGAAGCATGTGGATTGGAAGAACTTCAGAGAATCATGTAGAAATTAGTTTTGTTTAAAAAAAAAAGGTTCAAAGGGGCACATATCCATAAAAGAGTCACCTGAAATAGAAATAACCAACCACATCCCATAGTCCAGGAGAGGTTGGCAGAAAGCTGCAGAGAGCCACAACCCTTTGCAGTTATATATATCAAGGAGTACCCAGAAGAGCAAGAGCTACCTACATGTACTTATCTGAAGACTACAACTTCTTAAAGGGTGATATTTTAACCCTATATACTGCAAAAGGAGACAGTGTAATGCACTGAAGGGAACTGTGATGGTCAGCATAGAGAAACATCAAAATAAGCAGGTCAAATGCTAGAGAGGATTGGTAAAGAAGTTACTAATAGGAGATAAAACCATTTGACAGAGCTGCCTGTAAAAAGATGTCTTTTTGAGAGGAATATAAAGCTTCTGTTACTAGCAATGCTAAATGAAGGGAAAACAGATCATGAAAGCTGAAGGGCTGGGAGCAGTGTTTCGGTCTGGTACTTACCCTCTCTTTGTAGTAGAAGGAGCTAATGGAGACCTGCTCCTTCTCGCTGCGTGTTGGGCTCCCACTGTACAAACGCAGGTTGCCCGGAGTCTCCGTGCGGATCTTCATCGGAGTAATGAGGCCACTGTGGTACGCTGATAAAGCTGAGAGAGACCTGGAAAAACGGGAATACACTTTCAGGGGCTTTTCCCACCAAAACATCCTGCAGGCTTACACTGACATCCACACTAACCCAAGCGGCCAGCAATGGTTCCGCTGTCTCAAAAGGAGTCTCTGCTGAGGCCCAGTGACGTAAGGGCCCAGGCTCTCTGTGCTGAGGGCACAGCTAACACTACAGAGGAATAGCTCCACTGCAGGACCTGGTACTTTCCTGCTTTCCTGCCCATGACAGCAGCACACCTCAAACGCCACACAGGGCACTCACCTGGGTGTGGGCTCCATCGGGGACACAGCGCGGTGCATGGTCATGGGTCTCGTGAAGTACACCAGGTACCCTGAAAAGACAGGACATGGCTTAAAGATCATGCAACAAGGAGTAGATTACTCAGGGGTGGTTCAACTTAAATGACCAAATTTCCCCATGTATCAGAGGCAATGGGCTGGGTTCTTATTCACTACCCTTAGTAATTTTAAACTAAAAGCAGACAACCACATTCTCTCAACCCAAATCAACTACCTGCAAACCCACTACAAAGCATAAGGTTTTTGAGATGTTTCTCTCAAAAGCACAATTTCAAGTGGCTTACAGCTGTTAGAGAAAAGACAGGAAAAGAAAATGAGCAAATACATGCTCATGTTTTAACTCCCCACCAGAACTTGCCAAGCACTGTTACTCCAGTGGTGATGTTTGGCAATGCAGAGAAACCACTGCAGTTTGTACAACTCTCTTCTTCAACAGGAGAGCCCCAGCCATCTGAAGCCAACTCCAAAGCATGATCTCTCAAGCCTTACCTCGTTTGTTAGCACCTCAAGTGTCTTCAGCCACCTACTCTTGCAAGAATTTCAGCACTCAGCAGGTTTCACTGAGCCTATTCAATGCAGTATTATTCTGTTTTACTTTTGCTTGGGAATTTGGTGAGGCCCTTATAGAAGGCAGCTTTCAAAACCTGCTCACACTGGGATGCAGTCAGGTCCAGAGAAGGCATGTGTGCATCTGAAACAGCTCAGTGAAACTTAACAGCTCTTACTCAGATCTTAACCTGGTTTTTAATGACCTTTACGCTCTATGTGCTCTCCTGGAAACCTGGGTGTAATTGTACCCCATCTCCCATTTAGGAGAAGTTTCTTAATGACCTTGGGAAAGCTATTTTGGCCAAGAGAAAGAGTGTAGAATGAGAAAAGAGTGGTTAGTAATATGAATATGGTTTCAGCAAGGGGTAAGTTCAACCCCAAATTACAGGAATTTTGTGAGGACTGAGTGCCCAGTAATGTGATGCTGGTAGGAGAGAACTAGGCAAGGAAAACAGCTTTTCCCAGTGTTCTATGGAAACAGATCTGTCAATGCCTCTGGCATGTCACAAGCCAAAGGGTATCTCTTTAGCTAGCCCTGCATTTCCAAATCCTAGAGCCCCGCATGCAACCCCAACTGCAAACAGTTGCTAACTAGTCTCATCTTTGAATTTATCACAATATCAGTACTTTAACACCATTCCTTACTCCTTGCATGGCAGCGACCAAAGCCTCATCTTGTTCAGAGGCAAGTGTTCCCCAAAACATTTAAAAGGACCATTCCCCGGGTTGCTGTTTTAATGTATCAGTATCAGTGACAGGGCTGACCTGCACCACAGAACCTGGCTCCAGAGGTCCGTGGAAATGGGATGTTAGAGTCCTGGTAGGAGCCATAGGCATTGGAGACCCGGGCGAACGTGGGCAAGGGGGGTGTTACGGAGTTGGACAAAGCGTAGGGATTGCTGGACGTGCTGTCCTCTTGGTTCTGAAACAGAAGTTACCCAAGGTCACACTCCTGCTGCCACAGGAGAGAAATCCAGCTGGAGCACCGGACACGGCAGTGCCAAGCAGCCTCACAGGAGGTGCTCATCCTTTGAGCCAGAGCAGACCAAGCTCAGAGCACAGTTACTGCTTCAAGTGCAAAGGCACCTGCAGACACGTTTGCTTTTGAGGAAAAAGCTTCTCTGGCTGCTTGTCCAGAGATTCCTCTCCCACCATAATCATGCTGAAATGCAGAGCTTAACTTGGGGAGGAACAGGAGGAAACTAACAGAAAGTCTGACCTTCATGCTCTGGATCTGACTCTCTAGACAGCAAGCTGAGCTGAACATGATACCTTGATGCACAAAATCTCATTGAATGGGAATACCACACAACTGTGCGGTGTCAAATGCAGGTTGAGAGTCTTCAAGTGAGGAAGGCAGGTGGTGTGAATTACTGGGGGACCTCAGGCCTATCCATAGGAGTTTTGGCAGAAATTTGCATTTATTTGGATAAAGAATACTACAACTTCGGTCTAAAGGAACTCTTTGAAAGCAGTGGTGCCTCGAGTCATCAGATTTCCATACAGCAGAGAAAGTTCCCACTCTTACAATATTACTGCTGAAACCAAGCAGAATTAAGCCTTTACATGTGAAAAAAACCCCAGCCCTTTATTTGTGATGAATAAACAAAACTTCTCAGAAAAGAAACCTGAGGAGACCCTCCAATCTTTTCCTGAATGCTAAAAACACCCACTCCAGTACACTTCACCCACACAGAGACCTAATACCTGACACTGTGATGCTGAGTAGGTATCACAGATCTCTCAGCTAAGAGCAGAGTGTGACTTGGATTTATCTGCAGTATCATCCCTACAAAACCTCAGCACAAGGCTGCAGAAAAAAACCCAGATTTTCACAGTTTGGGTTTTTTTTAGGGAGGAAAACAAAAACCCTAGAATAGGATTAGCAGGATCTTTGACTAAAACTAAGGAGGTAAAGACATCTGCCACTGCCTTTCAGACAAGAATGAATCCATCAACAACCTGAGGCCTCTTATCTTCTCTCACAGATGATAACCATGCCCTGGCAGTCAGTGAAATATATTCTGAGCTGGGAAGCTACCATGCAACACTAAGATGCTCCAATCTCCAGTCACTCCTTGTAACCTAGATATCAGAGTTCCCCAAAGCAGCAAACCTTCAGGGCCTCATTTGTGGAAAACAAAACACATCTCATCATTCACCCAGCTCTCTTCAACATTAACCAAAAGTGCTCACACAAATGTAATGGCCAGTCACAGGGGTCTATTTACACATCTAACGAGGCCAGACTCTCACTGCAGAGTCAGAAGTGTGGGACATGGGAAAAGACAACAAACTAGGGCAGAGAGCCCACACAGTTCTCCATACCACAACAGACTCCAGCCACGAGACCAGCTGACGCAGGCAAGGCTCCAGGCAGCTCTGGTTCCGCTTCACTTTCTGCAGGGAAGTGTCTTTCAGTATCTGGAATACAAGATGCAACTTGAATCATGGTTACCTCCACACTTTGCCCACATCCTTTTTGTCTACAGAGCAGCTTAGATGTCGGGACTTGAACAGATCACAGACATCCCCTAACGTCCACCGGAGCCACTGGTGTGCTGTCTGCTCTGAGGAATGGCTGTGTGCTTTGATCAGAGCACTGAGGTTCACCTAGCACCACACTGAGCCAGGGTTTAGGCTTCAATATTACTGCAGTCCATATGTTTCATACCAGTTTGTGGCAAACTGGATCAGGTTTTTTTCAGGAAGAAACCCAAACTGATCCATCAGTGTGCTGCTGGGAGAAGGATTTCATTAGCAATAGGATTTGCTACACCAGATGATCAAACACCTGGTCTGAATTAGCAGGGCCTGTGTAAAAAAAGTCCCCTCATTTTTAAAGCAGCTTGTGTAGTAGAGCAGGAAGCAACATCCCGGCTCAAAAATAGTATCATTCTGCAGCTGGATGCTTAGCTGGTCATTTTGTCTATTATTGGTTTGAGGGCAACTGCATGAGAAGGATGTTAGGGATCCTCAGGCAATACACATCACACTGGAACACAGCAGCAACGAAGAAGCAGTGGAAAAAGGCAAATACTGGGCTGCAGCATCAACAAAAACCTCATTGTATGGGCTTCACAATTCATCAGTTCAGCATGACCTGTGGTACGTCTTCAGCAAGGTCTGATGTTTGGTTACATCTTGAAAACCCAGACATCAAGTATCCATCATTTGTACATTTATAAAGACACTCTATACTCCTCACACACCTTCAGCAGCTTTGCCTTCATGGAAGCTGTGATGGAGGTTGGGTTGATGAACTGGAAGGACGGTGCAGCATTATTGGGATACTGGACAGGGAACATCACCAGCATCCTGACTCTGTGGTTGCCGCAGTGCACCGACACCGTACAGCTGCGACTCACCGCATCCATCTGTGAGGAAAAGCAATTGCTCTCTAGTTAGATCTCCCAGGACTCTTACACTTACAGTGGCTTAAATTCATGCTGAGGGACTGATTCCTCTGCACATAAGACGAAGTCATGCTGTTCTCAAGGGCAGGGAACACAGTGACAGCAAAAAGCCCCAGGCAGATGGGTACAGACTCAGCTCACACCCCCAGACTGACATTGCAGCATCCCAGCATCTGGAGACTGTGGCCAGCCCAGGTACCACCAAGAAAGGGGCTCTGCTCCCAACAGCCACTGCAACCCAGCCCACTTCACTTGGCCATGGAGAGCTCCAGGCCCAGTGCAGCAGTAACAGGCACCTTCTAAGATCCTGCACCAACTGTCTCAGAAAACTACATCAGGATCATGCCATGCTGCGAGACCACAGGGGTGGGGAAAGGAGAGAGGCAGCTGCCTCAAGCCTCCCAGCCCAGGTCAGTGCTGTGCCTCCAGCCAGCTTCCACACACAGAAGAGAGTTTGGGGTACAAGGGAGAGGCCAAAACTGAGGGACAGAGTTCAGGATAGGGAGGGCTCAGCAGATGGGATTCAGAATCAGTTGAAATGAGATCAACTGCATGGAACAAGTCACCTTCCACTCTGCAATCTAGGCAGAGAGGAAAACACCATCCAGCCTTCTCAAGATCAGCCAGTGTACTTACTGTGCTGAAACATTTCTCTCACACCAGTGTTTGGGATTATCCTCTTTCTTACTACCCCTGGCCAAGAGGATCTCTACAGCTCAAAATAAAACTTCTTTACAGACAGCAGTCACTGCAGGAAAGAAGGTTCCTCTCTAAAGGCTCCAATAAGCCAGCCTGCCCACATCCCCTCCTAACATGCCAGCAAAAGGAAACTCTGTACCTCCACATTGACATTTCGGATCTGCACATTGATCAGTGAAAACTCCTGCTGCAGTGTTTGAGGCAGCCCCAGCTGGTCCGTTTTCTTTCCCACCAGGGGGTCATTCAGGAAATCTTCTTTTAAGGCTGACAGGAAGGATGGAAAACAAGTTGAGACAAGCTACAATAGGCAGAGTTTTTCACATGATGTCAGGAGGCAGCCAAGACAGCAGGTTTTCCTCTGCTCTTCCGACACATGGAGGTATGAGTTTTACCTGGCAAAGACCTGTAAGCTGGAGGGTCTCAGCTGTTGTTTAGAGACAAATTTCTGACCCTTCTCTTAAAAAAACCAAACCTGTCTGCACAGAGGATTCCCAGGAAGGTTACAGGACCTGCCTGTACTCTGTACAGTCCTAGATGGTCCTTCTTTTCGCATGTGAGACCCTTTTTCCTCCCTACGCAGCACTGCCAGAGTCACGATCGGCTGAAATGGAGCATCTCAGTTCAGCAGGAAAGAACTGCAGCCCTAGCAGTCTCCAGGAGGAGCTCTGGTCTTTGGGACTAACACCCAACCACTCCTGACTTTCACGGAAAGCTTCCAAAGCATAATAATGCTTTGGGAGAGAGCAGGGAGTATTTCTGGTCCTAATAGAAGCTCAATTAATTTGCAGCAGCCGTTTACATTTAATGTTGCAAAGCACTCTAGTGCTTTAACAGCCTTTAAAGACTCATCAGAATACTGAGCCTAACTCTTCAGTTCCAACAGTTTTCAGGAGGACAATAACCCCTGAAGGCCAGAACACATTTAAACTGCCAGGCAAGCACTGCAGGACACAAAGAATTACAGTTAAGATAACAAACCTCACTGAGTCTCAGAAGAATTGGTCTCTGCCTGTGGCTGTGCCTGGCTTTTGCCTCGTTTCTTGCTATGTACCTCCATAAGGGCGTTTTGCTGTGGCACCACTTCTTAAGAAGGCCAAATATACTTTCTGATGATGGTTCCAAGGACAGAAGGGAAGTCCTGGTTTTTCAGCTGTCATTCTCACACTTGCACTGTCACATTGCACAGACTATTCCCAACAAAAACAAACAAATGAAAAGAAATGCAAGAAGTTGACCTTTTACAGGCATTGGCCTAGAAGTTACTGACTTTGATACAGGGACAAATATCTGGTACTACCACTACCCAGTGGGCTGCTGGATTTGGGTAGGTAGGATGCTTAGCCAATTATTTTTGTTTGCAATTCTATTACAGCGCTTAGATATATTCCAGAAAAGGGAGCTGAAAAGGAGATTAAAGGAAGATCAGTGGCTCTCAGGGAAGATAATTATTTCTAGCTCAAGACACCACATAGCTTACTGCAAAGCCATGTCTGAAGTTCCCAGTATGGGCAGTACCCTCCCTTTGTCTTCTCCTCCCACTCCCTTCCAATTGGTTTTTAATCCTCCAAAGCCACGCATTTGTACAGATTCCTAAAGCTCCTCTATAAGCAGCGGCAAGAGCTGCGCAGCGAAGGCACAGCTGGGGACTCTCTCATTCACCTGCAGAGTGCTGATTTCTTCAAAAGATCCCCCAAAGTGCTTTACTAATATAACATGGAGGCTTTGTCTGCAGCTGAAATGCAGCCACCCCCAGGGGGAAACATCAACAGTCCACAACAGCTTTTTGGCTAGAAAGAACTGAAATTCCTACCTAGGGATTTGCTTGTGCATTAATTCTGCAGTCATGTTATTTGCAGTAAAATCTACCCTGCTACAGAAAAGCCATATTCATTCCCTTTGGCCACAAGGAAAACCACACCAGTCTGAACCAAAGAAGAAACCACACAGAAACCACATGGGATGTTTGGATGTGCTTCATCAGGACAGTGAAAGAGTTAACTCTCTCCTGTGGAAAAAGAGAGGTCAGTCAGCCAGAATGAGAATGCTCCCAGTTACAGCAAGAGAGGTTGTGCTGCTCCAGAAGTACTGCTCATGGGGAGCACAGGTAGCCGGGGCTTTTTCTATCATCCTATAAAACCCTGACATAGACAGAAGTTCTGATGTCTTTCAGAAACTTGTTCTGTTGCCACACAGGACAGGAGGCAGAGAGGAGCTTCACTGGCAATTGCTGAGCAAGAAACTTCCAATTAGAAAGAGATGCTTTCAGTAAGGGTCCTCACAACTGTTTCTTTATTCAAAGGACAGACATTAGACCACTTTCTCCCCTTCTCTGCAGTTTACTGGCAAGCCAAAGGGAGAATCAAATTGCTTCCCCATAAACCCATCACACGGGGATCCACTGTGGCATGGCTACAATATAAAAAGGAGCTGTGAATTTAAACCCAAACTGGCAAAGGCATTGGTGCACCCAATTCTTCTTCCTCAGTGTAGCTGTAGAAATATCTTTTTTCTCTTTTTGCCTTACTTTTGGCAACAAGCCACAACTACAACCTAAAGAGAACACAATTAAATGAAAAACATGGCAAGGAAGAGCTTCATCTTACAGCCAGAATCATTGTGTTAGAAGAGAAAAAACTTGGGAGGACCATCCTAAGGAACCCCTAGTGTTTTTCCTCCTCCCTGATAAGGAATCCATTAACCTTTGAAACAGCAGCAAGTTGTGCTTTGCCTATGATGTTTTCTTATGACACGATGTATCTTCTTCCCAACAGAAAGATGCTGGTGTTTGAGGTTCCACAAGCCATCACTTCTCTCACCTTCCTCATCCCCATGTCCAGAGTTATGCTGGGGCTCCGTGTCCTGGGGGTGAAGGGTCTTGTCTGGCTCTGGCAGATGAGAAATCCCATCAATGAGGTCCTCGACTCCATCCAGGATATCATTAGCACAGAGCTGAAAAGAACAAACACACCCACATGCTGCACAACAGAATCCAAGTTGTGGGAAGAGCCACCACTAAACAACTCACTTTTCCAGACAGATGGATTTGCAAGGTAGGTCTATCCACGCAACAATCATGACTAAGACTGCATTGTTCCTGTGACAAAGACAGGTGATCTTCCACTTTCCAGCACCCTCAACTCGGTCACCTCAGCCTGGCCAAATCTCCTGTTCACTTAAAAAGCCACTTAATTGTCAGGGCCAGTCTAAGTAACACAGGTTTACCTTTAGTCAAAACTAAGAGTGATATTACTTTAATTCCTTGAATTAATTTGTTAAAACTAGTTTAATTTTTTAGATCAAATTTAACACTAGCACACTTTCTGCATTTGGTATTTACACTCCAGTAGGATCTAGAGACCCAGGTACATACTTGGCACCCTATTGTTCTAGGTCCTGTATCAAAATGATACTATAAAACCATGGATTTTAAGTTCAGCACAGGAAAACTGGGAAGATGAAGGGAAGAGAAAGGATTAGGGTGTGATGTAGCAAATTACAGCATTGGTCACCAGCAACATGCCATCATGTGTGTAGTTTGATCCAGACAAAGACAAGGACAAAAGAGTGGGAACCAGTAGAGGAAAATTAAAGGCTCTGACATGAATGAACAATTGATTTAAAGACAGGAAAGAAATCAAATGTTCACAAATATATCAGGTAGCAGAAAAGGGTCATTTTTCACAGAGAAAGTTTGTTACAGACCTGCAGGACTCCTGCAGGATCTGTGCTGGGACACATGCTTCTCAACATATTCATTAAAAACCTGGAATAGGAGGTGAATAGCGACATGACCAGGTCTGCTGATGCCACCAAGTTTTTCAGGGCAATAACAAGTGTGGCTGACGGCAAACACTCACAGAAGGACCTTACAAGAGTAACTGTATTAAAATGAAAGACGAACTTCGGCTCAGATAAATATAAAGCAACACACATTGGGAAAAAATGGCAAGTTCAAGCTGAGGGAACAAGATGTAGAAGCCAGATTAAGCTGATGATTTAAGGGAATTATGCCAAACAATTTAAAAACTACACTGGGTACTGAGAATTCTTTGGAAAGAACAAAGCTCAGATCCCCAGCCCCAAAGGTATATAGTAGAACTGAAAAAGGGTCGTGAAAGGCAAAAAGACAATCAAAGTTCTAGTACAAAGGATGAATTAAATCAAGACCTTTTGACTTGAAAGAGGCAGCAGCTGAGAAGGATATGATGGAGGCCTACAGAATCATCAGTACCACAGAGAATATGGATCATTTCATCTTCAATGGAATGAAATTAGGTGGCAAAATAAACAAAACTCCTTGTTGTTACGATGTTTAAGGTGACAAAAATTTACACAGGTCCAAGAAAAAACAGAACACGTCTATGGAAGTGAAACTCATCAAGCTCTATCAAATGCAAAGATGCCAAACTCAATGAGCCTCTAAGTTGCAAATAGAAAGAGGCTGACAAGGCATTTGAGAGAAACATTGCTCCATGCCTGCCTCGTTCTTATCCCCTCCCAAGACATCAGCTGAAGATGTGACAGGGCCCTGTGGCCCACTGTGGCTATATGAACCTCTGGTATGAGCCAGCACAGCTGTTTTAGTAATTGCATCAGAATCTGTAACTGCTGCAGATCCACACACTCACACCATCCACCCCAGGCTTAGAGGCAATGGACATAAGGAGAGATAGAGGAGGGCACAATCTTTATATTTACCTGGCACCTAAACCACCAAGAAACACAGTCTTGCAGCCACAGAGGTGGCATTTTAGAGGCAATGCAGGCAGTAACTGCCCTCTACCTTCTCCAAACGAACTTCTGCACTTAATGTCAGACAACAAAGCAGCCTTGCACAGCCACAGAAAGTTTTGAGACACAGGCTCAAAAGAGAAGCCCTATCACAGGTCTCCTTGGGGATGTTTTTGGGCTGGAGCTGAAGAGGAAAGTGAGGCAGCAGCTGGCTGCTGTGTCTGCAGCTCTAGGATATCAGAGGAGTGACTGGGAGTGCAAGGAAGGGGAGGTGAATCCAGCCTGTAAGAAAACTGTCTACTGTTCAAGAGCCTGAGTGTTCACGTACCCTCTGCAACTGAGAGTCAATCCGCCACATCCGCAGGGTCTGATCCCGGGACCATGTCACCAGCTGGTAATCTTTAGAGCCTAAAGAGGACAGAAACAATTAGAGACTCCCCTGGAAAACAGAGTATCTCAGCCCTGTGTTTAGTGTAAACAGATTCAAACAAGCCAGCACACATATACAATGAAAAAGGCACTAAACTTAAAGGCAGAGCAAGTCTTCTGCTTCGAATTGACCCAAGTATGTCAGCCTTTGGGCCTCCTCACACCACAGTTACCACACCTCTAAACAGGCTCTGATTTACAAGCCAAAAGCACAAAGTATAATGAATGTGACACAACCAGGAATAAATAAGATGCACAACAATATCTATTTAAATAGAAGAAATAGTATGCTAAAAATAAATGTTTCTCAACTGTAAGTGAAAATATCTTTTAGTCCATCAAATCTGTTTCAAGAGGCAGATGTTTTAAAACATTTCTAAGCAATGGAGAAGGTGGTTCTGCCCTTCCTCTTCTTGCTTCTGAAAGAGCTGGATGATGCCAAGTTCAGGTTGTAAGGAAATAGATCTAACCAGATACTATCTATCAACAGGCAGAGGTACACAGACCTATTTATGTCCATGTTTAGGTCTTGTGATACAGTTTTAAGTTTCCCTTGTCAAACAGCTGCTATGCTTAAGAATTTGCTGTTGCACAGCTGCTTCCTACACCCCTCTGCTGAGGCACAGGGGCTGTCTAAATACAGCGCAACAGATTCTGTGGAAAGAAATTCGTGCTATCTTGGTCATCTCCACTCTGAAGCAGACATGGAATGTTTGTGTGATTGATTTATGTTGCTTGAGACAAGCAAGATGTCCAGCCCTGGCTACATATCTATTAACTCAGCTAAGACAACCAACTGTAGCTCAAGCCTGCTTTTAATGTTCATTCACAAAGTGTCTTAGGCTGTGCCTCCAAATCCCAGCACAGTTCTCCACAGCTCTTCTCTTTTTGAAAGCGGAAAATCAAGGCACGGAGAAGGAGGTGCCTTAACTGAACGGCCCCAGCAGCTGGTGGCAGAGGGCTGGACCAGCACTTTGACACAGCACTGCAAAGCTGTAGCACAAGTGACACCAAAGCCAGACACGCACATTCTGTCAGTGGCAGCTGAGATGCTGGAAACAAAGCTGTGCTCTGTGTGGTTATGCAACCTCTGGTATGGAATCTCCTATTCTTAGCTGCTTACACTAGAAAACTTAGTCAGGACTGAACTCGAACAGCAGACTCTCTATCCCACGTCATTCCTCCCTTGCCTTGCCAGCATACAAATAAGGTGGGCTTGCTGGGTCTGTGGTCTGGGATATGCTGGAGGCTGCTGATCCAGGCCATGATATGAGGGGTTAACTGGTTAGCCTGCAGCTCTGAGCAGAGAAAGATGCATGAATACAGGCACCCTATCTAATAATTTGCACAATTTATTCTGAAAGATTCATTTAAAAAAGAGACTCCCAGGAGAGTGGAAGCAATGAGAGTCACCACTGACCCACTCAGCATTTGGTAGATTTGCTTTGTTAGCATGGAAACAAGGCAGTGCTTCTGTGGGCACTGCTATAAAACCAGTACAGAACAGCTGTAGTTTGAGGGGGGCAGTGGGGGGCAGGAAGGTGGGCAGGAGCTATTTCAAGGAAAGGCAAGAGTCACACAGCAACAGCATTGCAACCAGGAGCCAGGCCTCCACACCCCTGGTTAGCTGACAGCCACAGTGTAGGGAAGAGAGCACATTCAGCCCTGAACTCACCTTCTTTCTGCTTCCTCCACTGAAACTCCAGCACCACATCATCATGTCCCACAAAAGTGTGGACAGGCGTGTTCAGGTCAAAGACATTCCAGAGGAGGAGACTGTTTTCCCGACGGAGTTGGGGGACCATCACTGTCACCAGTCCATTGCTGAAAGGCTTGAGAGAGAAACACCCTTCCAGTTAGGGAGAGTTACGATCCCACACTGCTATTGTCATACTCTCATTTTTCCCTCTTCCCACCAACGCAAATGTGAAGGTTTTAAATAAGCTCAGCACAAAACAGAACCAGGCCAAAACCTGGGAAGGTCCAAGGCAATTGCTGTGCAAAAACACGGAGTTTCAAGGGGTAAGATGTAGTACACTGAGATACTCAATGCAGATCGCTTAAGATGAAAAACTTCTTTCTGATGCTGCCTCACTTTTCAGCTGTGAGGCTGGAGGGATTTCACCACTGATTTTTCACTGGGGATCCTTACTGAAATCTGCCTGGAGCTGCAAGAACTGCTACCTGGGGACTGAGCCCCAACAGCTCCTCAGGGTCACAATGGTCAGAGGAACATGGAAACCAGTCCTACACCCCTCACTGTCAGGTCAGGGAAAGGGGATCAAAGATTGAAGGTACAGCACCGGCTTCAGGCCACATTCACATGTCTGAGGAAGAAAACAGTTATGACTGATGTTAAGAGCCTTAGCTTCACATGGGTGGGTGCTTGCTCACTCCTTCTCCTGAATGTCCCCACTGTGGACGCTGCTTTTCTACGCCTTTTAGGCAGCAAGAAGGATTTTTAAAATCAACTTAATAATGTCCACAAGTAGAATTGGTGAGAAATCCTTTGGCAGTTCTTTATTTAATGTCTCTTTGTGCATTCTTCTCAGAGCACAAGTAGAGCTGGTGGGAGTTTCTCACTCACCGTGTATCTTGCCTTCCAGACAGGAACCTGGCAGGGAAGGATATTGAGGTATTTCCGAGGCTGACGGTAATCCCAGAACTTAAAAAAAAACAAAAAACAAACAACCCAGGAGAAAGGCAAGCAAAGGCAGGAGTCAGCTGGCTATACTTTCAGGCTGTAGTTTTCCATGTGGCTTGCAGATAGAACAGACCAAAAAGCATGCCAGGGTGCCCACAGCATCATTAGTAATCCCATTCATTAACAGCAGAGACGGCCCCAAAGGACAAATGCCAAGCTATCAGCATCTGGCAGCATCCCTTAGAAAATGAGTGACTTGGGGTCATATTCACAGTGATCATAGCTTGAGTAATTAGAGCAGGGAGACAGGCAGCCTGCTTGGGCTTTCAGAGCTACAAGGTACCCTGCAGGCTGCCAGCCAACGTGCCAGTCCAGGCTGGAGGCAGGCCCACCCTGCTGTTACTGCTAATTTTCTAATGAAGAATCTAACCTTTTGCTTTGCTAGAACACACATCAATTGCATTTGCCTCAGAGCCTAGCTCAATGTGAATGAACTCCATTTGGCTGACATACAAAGCACACTATTTCCCCCCAAGTAAGAGGCCCAGCACAGCAGTGCTTGCAGGCAGTCTCTTATTGATAATCCTGTTCAACATGAGTTTGGAAACTCCAGGGGCTGAAGCATGTCTCCCTTCAGGTTGCTGTAATCAGCTTAAGGCTGGCAACACACATTTCGGGAAAAAGGCTCCTCTGGCCTGTGTGGTCTGTTCCTTTCTGGCAAGCAACAGGCAGAGGCAGTTGTTTTCAGCTTCAATACTGCCCTAATCACCATAGATATGTAGCAAACATATGTGCACCCATTCTTCAGTGACCTCTCTGCCTGTTCTGAATCCTGGCTCAACACACCAGGTGGCCAGACACCAAATAATAAAGATCCAGATCTTGCCAATGGCAAAGCACTCCCCAAAACTTCAGGAGCAGCAGGGGATTTGCTCCACCATCCTTCCATCTCCCTAGCAGGAATTGCAGAAACAACACTTACCCTGACAGAGTTGTCCTGGCTGGAAGTGGCCAGTGTATACTCATTGTCAGGATGCCAGTCCAGACCGTGGATTTTGGAGAGATGAGCTGCCAAATACTCCACTGCAGTGCTGGGTTTCTGCAAGGAGAGACACTGTCCTTCTCAGCACAGGACACCTGAAATTCGGTCTAGTTCTTCTGCATAAAAAGAGACACTTTAACCAGGGCAAGACAGTTGGAACAACCACCCCTGCTGGGGAACGGCAAATAGCTTAGCAGAAGTAGTTGAATAAAAAAAACCTGTGAAGGTGTGGCAAATTCCAATCACCAAGTGCAGCCCTAACCATACTTTATACTCAGTTAAACAGTTAAGTACTACGAGATCAAAACGAAAATGTTAATGGGCACAGTCTCTGGGGAAGGAGGCTACCTACATACTCACTTTAGGCTCTGGGACTCCCAATTCTCTCTAGTTTAAACTGACCCACAAGAGAGATCTGGGATAAAGTAGTACATTTCCTCAGTATTTATCTGTCACCAAAGGAATATCTGTATTAGGTAGGTGGGAATATGTACAGACTGCTCAAAAATCCCTCAGCTTACCCTTTTGTCCCATATTCGGACATCTCCATCGTGGCTTGTTGCTAAACAGTTGGCATTTTTCTTGTTCCATTTCACCTGGGAAGCACCAGCTGCAGCAGAAACAGAGCAGGCCAAAGCAAGCAATTAAAGAGAAAACAGCACAGTAGTCTCATCGCCTGGGCCTAGAGCTGCTCTTAGCCCAGGAAAGGCAGTTCAGACGAAGGATATCCCAGAAGCCAGCATGAAGGATGGCATGAAAATTATTAACTCCTGGTTCCTCAGTGTATCATTTGTATCCTCAAAGACAGCAAAGTGTTCCAGTTGCATGCCTAGAGACCTTTAACACATCTTCTGGCCAGGGGCTGTACCTGATTAAAAGACTCATGTCCATTAGCTCCGATGGAGTAACTTCCTCCAGACCAGAAATGCAGGTTCATCACCTCCTTCCCAAATCTCCTCTCTTTTTATTCAAGTTACTTCCAGGTTCTTAGGGCCTGCTTCGTCTCCCCACCACCCGCCATACTATCAGCTGCTACATAGGCAACTAGTGCTATTGATCTATGATTAAAATACAGGTGTAGGAGAAGGCTGCACTGCAGGTGACCTTGGGTGTGGCCAGCTGGAGGGGGACTCACTGGATGGACCAGAAGATCCATCTGTCAAAATACACCACAGTAGTCAAAGATATCAATGACAGTGTAAAGAAACTGGATGATGGTCCAGATATGACTTATATGTGATATCATGAGGGACTCAGTTAAGTCAGATGATTAGTGGTTATTTCTAATAAGAAACAAAGCACAGCTTCAGTTAATGTGGATTGTTCAGCTACTGTAAGCATAATGCATCTGTTCATCCTTATTCTGCCAGTATTTTCAAATCTTTTGAGCTATCAGAAAGGTGAGATCCATGAGAAAGCTAAACAGATCTCAGCCTGCTGCTATTCCCCACCTCCACTACCCACCTCCTGCTGCATGGTGAGCAGATTCATCCTGACAACCTGGCAAAAAGCTATTCTGGGGGATAAAAAGCTGCAAATAGACTGCCAGTTGATTGATTTGATCCACTCACTGAAGGGTACACAAACGTCTGGACCAGCATTAAACAGCATCAGGCACAGGAGGAAGGAAGGAAGCAAGGAAGCTTTCTGGGGAGCAGGCTGCTGGGCTGGCTCAGTCGTGAAACCTCAACTCGGACACCAGAACCGAGCACTGCTTCTCTCTGACTCAGTAAGGTTTTTTCATTTCTTTGACAGAGAGGTTTGCTGGCTGGGAGGGGAATGGGAGCTGCTGCAGATATGTAGCCTAAGGAGATGTAAGCAGCAGAGCATGAGAGTTACACATTGTGAGGATTGCTCCAGTAGTGGGGACAGTAACTCAGGGAAAGGACGTTTTGCTCATCATCCGTGCCCAGTCCCAGCTCCAGCCAGTGAGGATGGACACACAGCACCTGCCAGCAGTTGGTATTGCAGGGGCTGGACACTCACCCTGCCAGCAGCCAGGACAAGACCCTTTCCAGAGCAAGCACAGCCCAAAGACAGCACCTTGTGTGCTCTCTGCACGTTGCAGGTGCCCCAGGGAAGCGGATACAGCCAGCTGCTGTACCCAACCTTCAGTGAGCGAGGGGACAGGCTGGCACAGTGCTGCCTGGGGTGTGGCTTAGCTCCTCAACTGATTCAATCAAACATAAAAGGACGTAAGGAAATTACAGACAGGCAACCCAGGACAAGCAGTGCAGCAAGGTGGTTAAGAAGGGAGGAAGCTCCATGTGGCTGTTCATCAATATCAGGGCATCAAGTCCAAGTACCGTAACTGCCCTCCGTGCCTGGGAGCCTCAAGGGGCTCCACATCTCTTCTGAATTCTGCTTCTCTAAAAGGAGTTGCAAACTGCAGCCTCTCAGGCTGCTTCTACACGGGACAATCACACATGATGGCACTTCTGTACTTTGCCATGCCTGCCCTTGGAGCATGAAGGGAGGGAGGAATAACAGCAGGGGCATGCAACAATAACGTTGTTTAATGCCTGCATCACACAGGTCAGACTTACCAACTGCGGAGAGTGAGACCGTGGGCTTCCTGGTGTCTCTGAAATACAATGTGGCCACTGTGAGTACACACAGCATAATCCAGCCTTCCCAGTAAGCTCCCTGCTATTCCAGCACTAACACTACTGCTGCCTTGGGACCTAACATACCTTCTGCTTACCAAAATACACCAGCATTAAATGGAATAAAGGGGATGAGCTGCAGGACAGCAGCCATCCTGGAAGTGTTCAAGGCCAGGTTGGATGGGGCTTGGAGCAATCTGGTCTACTGGGAGGTGTCCCTGCACTTGGCAGAGGGATGGAACTAGATTTTTAAGGTCCCTTCCAAAGCAATCCATTCTATGATCCTGTCTTGCCATCACATGCAGCAGCAAGTTTAGGACAGAAGACAGAGCTGGACTGGACTAGAGGGAGGAGAAACATACACAGTGTGGCATACTGCAACTGGGTAGGCAAGGAAATGGGGCTCACAAATTATTGCTGCAGGAAGCAACAAAACAGCCTTTCCAAGGAGGATTAAAGGAACAAATGGAGCTGTGGAAACACTCAACAAGAGCCACTGATGTGTTCGTCGAGCCTTTGCAGATCCTGATTCAAAGCAGATGGAGTAGTTACTACAGAGCAAAAACTTCATGTCTAGCATGTAATAACAAAATTAGTAGGAAATCAGCCCAGTTGTGTGCAGATCAAATTCTGTCTGTCTACAAACCAAATTCCACAGTGGCAGAAACCAGTGCGGCACCATGACAACTCCTAGCAGCCAGGGCATAGATCAAGGCAATCATTTACTTCCCGGCCTTGCTCCTCAGGAATTCACCTGCTCTTTCATGAAAAGTGACAGTGAAAATAAGGAGTATTGTCTTCAGCTTCTTCTGTTTGCTGAAAAGTAGAACATTTTCTGGAATGGACTGCACCTCTCCCTCTAAGAATTTATGCCTAATCAAAAAGTTATTTTGTACGAAAAATTAAGTGGGGAATTTCCAGCTGCCCTTACTGCAGGGCTACCTCCCTAGGGTGTCATTAGAGACAGACACTTCAGCAGGATGTTAATTTACTGGAGGCCAGCAGCTCCAGGACCTCAGTGCCACAGCAAGCTCAGAGCCTTTCGTAGCAAAAGTGGGATGCAGAGGCTTTCAGAGACTGCCTAAGGAAGCAGTTCTGGGCAAGTGTTACAGGCAGACACAAAACAATGGAAGGGCACAATAGAGTTAAAGGAGGACTTCTGGTAACAACCTTCAGAGATCTCTATTTTTACTTCTTGGTATTAAGATAGTATCACAGGAAAACAACCAGCAGTTATTGTATCTCCATGTCTTTTAATTACACATTAATAATATATTGTCACTCTCAAGCACCATTTAACCAAGGATCTAAGTGCTTGTTCAGAGGAGTTAAGCAAGCCTCCGGGTAGCCTGGTGCAGTGGGGTTATATAATTATCCTCCTATTATAACTGAGCAAGGGAGGCAGAGAGGAACAAAGTGATTTGCTGGGGGTCATAAAGAGTTGTACAGCCAGCAAGAGAACCCAGCAGTCCCAGTTCCAGCTCCTTACTTCTCAGGTGTAAAATCTGGGGCTTAAATTTGAACACATAATTGGAAATATCTGCTACCCTGAAAATACTCATGGCAGAAAGCAGCACCAGGAAACAAGGGAAGGTACAAACAAGAAAACCTTCCTGAATACCATCATCAGTCTTCCCACCACTGAGGGAGAACCAGCAACAATCACTGAATTTAGTAGAAAACAGCTATAGGATCAGGAAATGATGCTCATTCACTCAGCTAAAAAATCCAACACGCTGAGGAACATCCTTGGGGTCCAGGAAAAGCCCCCAAGGAAATATCTGAAGTGGGCAGGGAGTGAAGTCAGACAGTTGTAGCTTAATTGTACCACTCAACTGCCCATCACTGACTCTGAACTGGCCTGAAAACAAGGGAGCAGAAGCCATTTGGAGACAATGGGAAGTAGCTGAAGCCCCTGGAAGCACAGCTAAACAGCAGCACCCATTAGGGCGTGCTTTGCCCTGCAAGTTGATAATTATGGAGAGGAGTCCCAGTGACTTCCCCAAAATGCAGAAACATACTGATTCTTACTTGATGTCCCAGATGTAGATGTATGTGTCCACAGAACTGGTGACCAGTAGGTCTGGCTCAAACACTGCCCAGTCCAGGTCACTACAAATGCAAAACCATATCAGTAAAAAAAGCACACACAGAGTTTTCATCAACTTCTCAAAAAACCACCAGTACATTCTCCAGCAAATTCACAGCAACTCCATGACATCTACTGAAACTTTTAAAGTAAAAAGCAAGATCTTAATAATTTCTCTAAGTAAATTCCAAGAAGCAATGAAATGCTTCTGAGTAAATTCCAGTGAAGCATCCTCCTAGTCCTGAACTTTACAGCTACCGTGTGTGTTCTCTTTCCCCTCCAGGCAAAGGGACACTGTCTCAAAGAGTTCTCAGTAACCACACATCCTTGGCATCAACCCCTCACTCTGGGATGCCTCTCTGTTGAGAACACCAAGTGCACCTGGGACACAAACAGCCTCCAGTCAGCCCAAACAACTGTCATTTCAAGAGCTGTAAATACCTTCCACAGTCAGGAGCTTGAGTAAAAACAGTCCTTCAACTGCATTTCCAACCCAGCACTGAAATATGACCTTAAAACAAGAGGCAAAAATCTCCCCTGCACCACTGTAACACTCTCTAAACTTGGTCTTTGGGATTACCTGCCTTAATTAAGCTGCTATCACACAGAAACACAGCTGGGATTCGATTTAATAAACATGCTATCTGCTTCCCAGATGATGGCTGCTGCTCTTTACAAGGACAGCAGCCTAAGGCAATGACACAAGCCATCAAGGGCTAAGTTGATATATTGGGGGAGCCATGAGAGGGTGAGCCACTTCACACATGACATCATCACCAAATGGGAAGGCAGTCCAGTCCAGAGAAGTGAGTAAAAACAGGCTCAGAGCAGAGCCTGAGTGGGGCCACGACCAAAACATTCAGCTTCTATGAAACAATGCATGATTTTCCACTCAGCAGCCCAGAGCATTGCTTGTTCCTCACCTGATCACACGTGTGTGTCCTTGCAGAGATGTGCAAACTTCCCCATTACCTTCCTTCCACTTATACAGGTCAACGCGCTGATTGCTCTGCAATTAGATGGAAGAAAGGAGAGAGTCTCAGGCCAACGAGGCAGGACAGGGATCTGAGTGTTAGGACCAGGTTCCCTTCACTTTGAACAACCTCAGTTAACAATGAGTCACGCCATGATTAGCAAAGTCCTTGCCCAAAGCAGGAGAGCAAAGATGAAATACAGGCTGCGAGGACTTTCAAAAGCTTACACTTTAATTATATCCACTTAAAATTGGAGATAAACTAGAATAGGAGAAAAAAATCCCACATTGCAAAATCTTTCCACAAAATCATGTTCTCAGAGCCTTTATTTCCTAACAACATGCTGTAACTGCAGGCAACAGGCAGACAAATTCTCTCTGCAGGAATACCCTGCCAGTCTGTTAGATTCACAACTGGAGTTTCTGGTGAGGGGGATGATGGATTACAACTGGTCGTCCTCAGCTCTCTCTCAATTCCCTTCTGGGATAATCAGGGCCACTGCCAAACACAAACAATACAGTCTAATGGCTTCAAGGTCACCTCCTCAAGGGTACTCCCCCCATCCTTGCCAGCCCAGGAGAAAAGCTTTAATTGTTTATCACTAACTGCAAAAAACAAAGGCAGATGTATCAATGACAACATTACTTAGGGTTCCTTCAGTCATTCCAGGAACAAATCCTTGGCCAAATGCAGCCACACACAAAGTTACTTGAAACTAGTTATTGTGCTGTAAGTTCATGTTCTGTCTCAATCAAGGTTCACTTCAGGCCAGGCCAACTCTAATTTTTCTGGGGCAGGAATTGCCTTTGTGGGTGCATAGAGTGCCAAGTACAATGGATCATGACTGGAAATTCACGCTGATTTTGCAAAACCAGAAAAAACACAAGCTTAAAATGTTATCTGCATTAGCCCCTTGTTTTCAGACTTTTAGGTAGATGAGGGGAAAAAAAAGAGACCTCACAGAAAGACACAGTGGTTGAGGTTGGAAAAGACCTCTAAGATCACTGAGTCCAACAGTTACCTTACAATTTCTGTGGCAATTTTTTTTGTGGTGGTGGATTTTCTTCCTACCCCAAAGCTGCTTCATGTGAATTTCAACTTGCAAATAAATAAAACATTATGGCCTTCTCTGAAATGGAAGGTCTTGTCCCAGCTCAGCAATAATATATGGCATTTCTCTAACTGCTCACAGCAGGGCTGCACAAGAGCTTAGGGCAAGAAAAAACTCTTTGCATGTTTCTCATTGACAGAAGTATTTAAGGGGTAGAGTGAAATCACCCAATGGGATTTCTCCAGGACTCCAGAGACAAGATACAAGATAATGATCCCCAGAGAGAGAGCTCCTCCCAACAGGAGCATTTTCTAAAAAACTGTGATTTTCGTAAGTATCAGTATTCACTTCCAACAATTTCATCACCTCCTTGTTCAAGAATCTGTGGCCACACAACAGAAAAAACATGGATCTAGGATTGAAAACAACAGCATTTCTGAAACAACAGCTTAGGAGTCCTCAGAAACATGCTTGAGCCAGAGGGCAGACACAGCCAAGCACAGTAAAAGGACTTGCTCCAGCTCTTCTGGAAAGAAGCTGAACACAAGGACAGATTGCTCTCTGCCTGCACCACTTCCAATTAACAGGACTGCAAACCAGGTGAGGCTGCTGGAGAACAGGATGGAAGCCTTTTACATGCCTTTTCCTTCCACAGGGATGGAGAAGGATGAGACCCATGGCTGGAAAGGCGGCATTTTTGACCCAAACTGAAAAAGCTGCCTGATCTCATCTTGGGGATTCCTCAACCAGTGTGTGTCAGCAACTATGTTCAAATGCCCAGAGCATCACAGCATCTTTGCTTATAAACAGAAGCAGCAAGGTTTGATGCCAGCTACACCTGGTTTCAGTCTGGAACAAGATGGGTTCCTGCATCCACTCAGAGTAGCAAGAGGCACGAGTGCTCAGATGGGCAGGATGGGTACAGCTCCCTTTTGCAGCAGGGATCAGCATGAACTCATCACTGGATACTGTCTTCAGAGCGTGTTTGAAAAGAAGATTTCCTGCTCCATTTGTGGCCTGCCCAGTGCATTTCCTTACTTGGTTTTGATTTCCACAGACTGTACTCAGAAGTGGAACTGAAGAACACCTTTTTGCCAGTTTTACTAACTCTCTGCTCAGAAGCAGACTGCTGCTGAAGGCACTTTTAAGGCGCCAGTCATGTGCCAGAGCTGGGAAGAGACAGGCTGGGGAATGTCAGAGAGCAAACAGGCAGAGGCTCCCAGCTGACAGCACCAATTCACTTTTAAAATTGCCTTTAATTAAAATCACAGCAAATCCAGGAAGCAAAAAGAACAAAAATCCTAAGAAATCACCTTCAACTAGGTGTTCTCTCAAAAGAACAGATGAAATCTCTCCATCCCTAGCTAGTCCAGGATTCTCAGGCTATAAAAGCAGACACAACACAGCAGAAAAGGCAGCTCACCCTGGAAACAGTCTGCACCTGGCTGGTGCCAATTGCCACGATGCTGTAGGTGATGGCTGAGAGTTCCACCGGCAGAGCTCAGGGCTCTGGGTGAACAAGCTGCAGAGCATGACAGACCAAGTACAGAGCAGAGCCAAAAACTGCACTCGGTCTCTCTCACACAGCCATTACTGCTTCTTCAGCCCAATCCACTGCCCTCATGGAACTCCTCACTGATCCAGTCCATGCCCAGCTGCAAACCCCAAGCTGCAAGCACAGTATTGACCTGTGCTATTTACAGGCTGCCTGGTGCACCACAGCCAAGCAAGGCAGGGAGGTGAAAATAAAACAGCACAGAGCAAGAAATTCAAGAAGTGCCCAAATCTCAGAAGGGAAATCAGAAAGAGAGCACTTCCCTCCAGAAAAGGACTGTTTGGATGCTTGATTTATTTGGCAAAGTGTTTTGTAAATGACAAGCAAGCAAAACTAGATTCAACCCTGACTGCCCAATAACTGAGAGCCATCAAGCCGAACACCTCGCTGGCAGTAAATCAGAGTTAGGCCTTGATCTTGCAATGTGACTTGCAGAAGCATGCCTGTGCCAGCTCCACGCAGTCTTCCAGCTCTGCAGAGGCTCACCCATGGAAGAAAGACCAGGAAGACGATGAGTTACAGCTTTTAAATGAGTGAACTTACCGAAGCTGCAAAGTAGTAGGCGTAGCTGTCGTGGGGGTTCCACTGCACCGCCCCGATGTCCCACTTGCTCTGCCGGGAGATCTTTCGATGACCCTCATTTGGTGCATCCAGGTTGACGATGTAGAGGAAACGGCGGCTGCAAGACACACAAAGGGGCTGCATCTCACAGGACTGATCCCAAAACCCCAACTCACATGGAGCTCACAGCCTTGTGTCTAGAGGCACAAGAACCAAAAGAAGAGAAGCACTTCACAAGACAAGTGAAAACACTATTCCTGAAAATGCTACATTTGACTACATACTTCGAAATTGAGTTAAAAAAGAAACAAACACAACCCCCCAACAAAGGCAAAACAGTGAAAGTAGACAGGATCTGCAAATGTAATAGATAACTTACACCACAGAAAAACCCACATAACTTGGATACAAAAGGAAGTGCTGGAAAATGGTGCAAACACATTCAAATAGGTTTTGCTGGCCTAATGCTGCAGTAGAAGAGCCTAAGTGGCATAGGTCTGGGACTGCAACACAACAGCTTCAGCCTGGATAGGTTGCTCTGAGCAAGAGTTAATGAGCCTTGACAAAGATGATTCTACGTGGGTGCTTCTTTCCACACCAGTCTGAGGGCTTGGTTCCACCAACGGTACAAGAACACCTGCACAGAGCTCATGCTCAGCTGCAGCAGCTTGTTAACGTGGGTGGACACAGTCCTGCACAGATTTGGTTCCATTACTTACCTGAGCTAACTCTATATGCAGTAGAAATAATTCTGCATGATGGCAAACCTGAGCTCATTCATCCTGCTGGACGCAGCCAACTCCCCAGAAAGCAAGGTATCATCTTGTGTGATTCATCTTACAAGCAAGAGAAACCACCCAGAAATAATTGTGAGCCAGCTGAATCCTGTGGAAGACCAGCATCAAAACATATTGAACCCTACATAATTAACCACACGAGCATCATCTCTCAGCTGCAAAGTGACCATACAGCTGCTCCGGGCACTGGCCATTCCTCCTGTTCTTCCTGTGCAGCGCTGCCAGACTAAGGGTTTACATGGAAGCAAGCACCGCTCCGAGTCGTACCAAAGGACTTGGTTCCTTGAAGGCTGACCAAAGATCAGCTACATTCACATGATTCTGAAATGAACATCCTAACTGGTGCGGCAATTGTTTCACTGACGGAGGACAGGAACAGCTGTTAGTACTGAAAGGCAGGAGCTGGAGAGGCGCTGCTGAGCTGGTTGAAGGCTTGTCCTGGAGGTGGATACATAAGACCAAGCTCTCCTGGAAACCTGGGCAACTTGGAAGTCCGTGGCACCTACTGCTCTTTGTGAGCATCATCCCACACTGAACCAGCAGAGAAGCACATCAGAGAGCCCCATGGGAATATCTGGGGCAAATTTTGCTAGGAAATAATCTAATCCGTATTTCTAGACAATCCAAGTAGTACTTCATGATGCTCCATCTCCCATATAAAGATTTGGGAAGGAATTTACCAGGAAACCAACACCAGTATTTTATTGTGCTCTTGTTGCTGTCTCTCCACTCTGTATCACATTAGGAACATGACCCAGAATCAGTTTCATTAAGCCTTCAACAGAATTCAGCTGCACCTTTCTGAAACAATCCATCAACCCTCCAGCTGAGGTCAGCCTGAAGGTTGCTGGTCTGCCTTGTGGAAATGACTGTCACACTCACCCCGAGAGCACAGCGCGCTGTCCCAGGCAATCCACTGACATCGCAGTCGCCTGTTAAAGAGAAACACAGAACAAAACTAAATAATACCTATCAGGTCAGCTGCTCAGTCAAACACACAGCTTTAGCGAAGTGTTCAGGAAAGTAACATCCCCTTAAAGTAGCACAGAGAGGCAACGGGGTGTAGTGGTTGATTTTGGGATGCAGGACAGCGCACCAAAAACATCTTTGTTAGCATGAACTGAAGACAAAACCTGGCAGGCAATATTATAAGCACTAAGACCTTGCTCCCTTCTCCCTGCTATGGCAATCACAGCTGCAGCCTTTCAATCAGCAGTCTCTAATAATCTGTATTAATCAGCCTCTGCTCCTGCTCAGGAACTTTCTCAGTCTCTCTCTTTCATTGCATGGCTAGATTTAATTATATATGTACTGGGAGATAGAAATGCAACCATTTGTGTATGGCTGGTCTCCAAAAATGAGAGATGGCCAAGAGGCATCAGAATTTACTTTGGCATTGCTTGTAAAGAAGGCTGTGAGATAACTTAAAGGCCATTAGAAAAAAAAAATTAAACAAGAGGACTGTTTGGATATTGTCTACCCCTCTTTTTGTGCTGAATGAACTGGCTGATCATCCTGTTTAAATGCCAAGAGAATAGAGGAAAATTTTACTTGGAAAGCTGAACAGTTCAGCCCATAAACATAGATATGACTTCAGTAGAGTTTTGAGCATTCACAGTACAAAATCAGAATATGCCCCACATTCTTCACGCTAACTGCTGTCATCTTCAAAGCCGCCTCTCTGAAGGCTCAGGATGTATCTCCTGCTGCTGTTCAGGATTTTAAGTGCTCTCAGCATGGATGTAACAAGACTTCAGGATGTCCCACAGTTACTACTTACAAACATCACTAAAACCTGACAGACAATACAGAAACACCACTCCATTTCAGTCAGATCTGGCAGCAGAATAACCACCACAAATTCTGAGCTTTTTCAGCCAGGTTCCATCCCCTCCTTGCAAATACCTTAACTGAAGGAAAAACAGCATCACGGTCCCATTCTTCCCTAGAGACCACATGGCAAAGAGCTACAGCTGCCTGCAGAGTTTCAGCAGGAGCTCATGGTAAACCAAACCCAGTTTCATCACTTTTACTGTTTCAGGAACAACCCCGTTTCACTACTTTTTCCTAGGCAGCAAATCCAATCTTCTGGCAAAGTTTCCCTAGTTCTAAAGCTAATGCTGTAAATAAGCAGCTAGTTTTGAGATCTCTAAATGATAAAGAAACAATTCCAGCTTTCTAGACTCCACAGCACCTTGCAAAACACAGAATAAAACCTACAAAAAAGTAGGTTACTGAATCTATTAAAAAAAAAAACAAACCAGAAACAAAAACCAGCCAACCAAACAAAACAAATCAACAGAAGAAAGAACTTTTCCCAGATGTTACACATTTTTCTTCTGAGAAATTAAAATGAGGATCACTAAAGCCACTACAGTAACCAGAGCTTTCTCATATGATGAAGAGCTAGTCAAGAGACATATTTCATACAGTTGGGGCCATCTTTCCGCAAGACAGAAAAAACCCGTGAATTTAAAGTGATTGATAATTTCATACACAAGTTTATTTCTTCTGGTGTTGGCACCAGGATCTCATAAATCCTTCCAAACTTTTTGGTGTTTTTTCCAGGCACCAAACATCATAAAATGTAATGAACAATCAGAATGAAGTAAAAAGTTTCACGTGTCAGGCTGCTACTCTGATGGGTCACAAATTAAGTTGCTTTACAACAACAAACGGTTCCCTATGATACAAGTCTTATCGAGGCACAGGAAAAAAAACCAAACAGCTGTCATTTAATGTGCTTGGCATAGTGATATGCCAGCCTTCACAGCACAACCTTCCAGAAGGGGGGAGTTGAAACTGAACAAACCAACCTGAAAGCAGTTTTTATCCTAAAACAACACTGTGGATAGCTAGAACTGCTGTTCATGAATAACAATAACATGAGTAAGCACAGCAGGAACATTGCGCATTTGAGAACCTGCTCTGAGCCCACAGCTCAGGCAGTATCTTTTCAGACTTCAAGCATCTACTTTGGCATTTCACTTGATTTCTGCTAAGCAATCCAAGGAAAACTCCTTTTCTGGTCTGAACTTTCATTAGTTTTCTATTTAGCTTCATTCTCTCCACCTGAGAGGCAACAGACCAACCCAATTTGACGTGGCTATGCTGCTTTTCAAGAGCTGCAAACTCTTAACAAGCAATACCAGTTCCCTGCATACCTAACCTCCCATTCACACACTGAGTTGCTACAAATGGTTCTATTTCAGCACTGCGTGAGTTTTACTCTCCTTTTGATAGTGCCAACAGCCCGTGAAGAACCTGTGGGTCAAGTCTGAATCAGAAGAGTATAGAAACTGCCACCTCTGTCAGCTTGTATAGAAAAACAACACTTGTAGGTAACACTGGCCCCAAAACACACAGTGATTTTCTCACGTGTTACAGGTTAGGTGCTGTAGCTTTCTCATGACACACTCCAGCATGGTGAACAGACAACTGCAGTGCTCGCAGAGGTGTACTGGCTATGAACGTAACAGCTGCCCACTCTTTTGACTCTTGTTTCCATTTAGGTTGTTTTTAGGGTAGGGATTTTGGAGATAGTGTGGCCTAGACGCAGAGCTTAAGCCTTAGTACTGGCTGTTTGATTTCAGCCAAGGTGCTCCAATTTCTCAAGCTCGGGTTTCCCACCTGCAAAAATGTTCCTGCAGACTCCTAAAAAAAAAAAAACCTCAGACACAAATATATAAATGAGCTTAGCCTGAAGCAGCAGTCTGGCAGCCCCAGCCACAGCAGTTCTCTGGTTTCACAGGGGAGAGCAGGCAGGTCAGAACAGCTCTAGAAAGATCACGCCAGAGTAAAGCAAAGTAACCGAAACCCCTGTGCTCGCCCTCCGCCAAGGTTTGTGCCAGTGCAGGAGGGACACTGAAACCAACTGCTGCAGCAGGGGATGGCAACACCTGTCCCTCCTGCTCCCACACACCAGTCATTATGAGTAAGCAATAAAGTCATGAGGCCTCCTATCTCCTGAGCCAGAGCAATGTGAATCTGTGATGTGGGAAGATGTACCCTCGTATCTCATTACCGGTTTCCTGAGGGCAAATCCTCAGTAGCAGACGAGGCTGCTTTAACGCTTCTGGGAGGAAAACTGATACAAAGCTTCTGAGGTACAAAAGCAAAAAGCTTTGTGAGCTTACAGACAGCAGGCTGGATGAAGAGCTCAGGATTCAATGCCTATGTTTGCATTGGTGAAAGCAGAGCTGTTACTGCTCCAGCACAACGGGACATATCAGATGAGAAAGCTTCCAGACTTATTTTTTTTAATCTTTCTGGGTTTCCTGCTGAAGTAGTTCATAGTTAACCCACTGTATCTAGCTTTGTTAAGCTACTGCCAACACCTTAAAAACCCCACGTTTCTTAGAACAGAATCACAGAATCCTAGAACGGCTTGGGTCGGACGAGACCTTAAAGTTCATCTCGTTCCAACCCCCTGCCATACGCAGACATTTTTCACTAGAACAGGTTGCTCAGGGCCCCATCCACGCTGGCCTTGGGCACCTCTAGCAAAAGGAAATGAGAAAAGACGTGCGGGAAGTGGCAATATCGCATAGTAGGCCTGCCAATATATTTTTAAAAAAACATACAAGGCCTAATTAACATTAGAAATTAAGTGTCCCGTGAATTACGGCGTTACTTCGGCGCAAACGACTCCAGACCGCCTCAGCCCCGGCCATCGCCGCCGAAAGGCCCCGCGGGGCCGCCGAGCCCTCCCGGGCCGGGACCTCCCCCCGCTCCGCTCGTCACGGGCCGGCCGGGGGCTGCCCCCGCGGCGCGGTGATGCGGCAGCCCCCGGGCCCCCCGACCTGGGCGTCGCGGAACTCCACCACCACATTCTCGCTGCTCCAGCGCGCTGCCATCTTGGGCCGCCCCGGCGGAGCCTGCGCGGCGCCTGCGGACTGTGGGGCGCCGTGTGGGGGCTGCTGGGAGATGTAGTCCCGCCACTCAGCAGCCCCCACCCGCCCCCGTCCCCATGAACTGGGGCGGCGAGTCCCGTGGAGCCGGTGGGGGTCCCCCGGCCCGAAGGGGGTCCCCGTGCGGGCCCGGCCTCCCCGGAGGGGCTCCGGCCGCGGAGGCCTGAGCGGGGTCGCAGCCCCGCTGCAGAGCAAGATGTGTGCGTGGCGTGGGTCGAGGGTTGTGTTCCGCAGGGCAGCGCCCGCTGGTCGATGCAGCGGCGGCTCCGCGTCCGCCGGCGGCGGCGAGCGCAGCGCCGAGTGGCGGCGGTGCAGGGGTTAAGGGCGGCGGGCCGGGGGGGCCGG
>VWPU01005278.1:54082-86236 GCA_013398955.1 Callaeas wilsoni | reverse complement strand
GGTTTGGGGATCCACGTGGGGCAGGTTTGGGGATCCACGTGGGGCAGGTTTGGGGACCATGTGGGGCAGGTTTGGGCATGCAATGGGGCAGGTTTGGGGACTCACGTGGGGCAGGTTTGGGGACCCACATGGGGCAGGTTTGGGGACCATGTGGGGCAGGTTTAGGGACTCACATGGGGCAGGTTTGGGCACCACATGGGGCAGGTTTGGGCACCATGTGGGGCAGATTCGGGCATCACAGCTCCAGCTCCAAGCTGGATCCAGCAATGGAAATTCCAAGGAACATCAGCAAAACAAGGGGTCGACTCTGACCATTGCCCGTTAAAAATTATGGCTGTTGCTGGTATCAGGGATCAATCCTCAAATCCATAAGGAATCAGCAATAAATTAAGAGGTTCGTTGTTTCCTGTAGGACAGGGATGGTTACAGGCACAGGAGTGATTAACTGAGCCATGGCAGTGTCCCCCCGTCCTAATGAGCAGCTAATTAATCACTCTTTGTGCCTGCTTATGAAACAGGGATCTTGTGGCACTACCAGAGCAGCGTTGCTGCTGGAATCCAGGGGTGATCTTGGCATCTCCGTTCATATCCGCAACTTTAAAAAGGTTGGTGGCCAAAGGGAAGGATGGAGCCGAGGGAAAGCCTCAGTGTTGGTTTCACTGAAGGAATTACAGGCAAAGCAAACTCCAGACTCTTGGGTTTGACCTCAAGGACAAACCAAATCACCTAAAAGTTACTTGTCACATATTCCATTAGCAAATCACTGCGGTTTGTAGGGATGCACGGGAATGGGAGGATCCAGGCACACGGAGCAGCCGTCCTGGGAAGCTGGAGCTCGCCCCTGCTCCCATCCAGCAGCTGAAATCCCATCCCACGGTCCCCATCTCTGGGATAAAATCCTGCTGCCATGACAAACAGATCAGATCATCCCGTCCTGCAAGCCCTGCACCCTCCCAGCTCTGCTCTCCTGCCGCGGTGTCCAGCTCTCCTCCGGAGCAGCCGGGCCAGCTCCAGCTGCAGGGACCGAGGGGGAGGTGCCCACCTGGCCGGGCGCTGGGCACGGATCGTGTCCGGCCCCGCTTTGCTCGAGCAGCTTGGGACTTCTGCGGGGCTTTCACACTGAAAGGTCCTGCAAATCCTCCCGATCCAGCCTCCTGCCAAATCCCGGGATCTCTGTCCTGCTGGCCACGTGCACCCATTGCAACTGTCCCTGTGATTAATCGTGGGATCGTGGGATGGTTTGGGACCTTAGAACTCCTCTCATGCCACCCCTGTCGCGGGCAGGGCCACCTTCCACAGCCCGGCGTGCTCCAGTTACATCTGTACTCATTACCCTGGAGGCTTTTGACAGAGAAAAGATGCAGAAAAGTGGAGTTAAATCATTCTCTTGTTGCAAATCTGCCCAGGGGAGCAAGAACATCCTGTTTGCACTGTTATGAGATAATAACGGCATTAAACAGGACATAATTATGGCCTCGTTAGTTATGGCCCTACACGTTTATGTGGGGGATTAAATCTCCCTATTCAGACCACAGACTCGACCTGGCCTAAAAATTCCACTGAAATTAAAAAGTTTTCCCTTTAAGTAGTGTCTAAAAGGTAATAAAATCCACTGGTGACCCAACAAATCCCGCAATTCCTGCCGGGATCTCAGGTGCCAGGGCTGTGGCAGCGTGGACATGGCTGGGACGAGGTGACACTTTCCCCCTGGCCAGCTGTGGGAAGGGTTTTCACACAATCGGGGTGGTTTGGGTGGAAGGGACCTCTCAAAGGTCCCCGTGCAGGGACCTGCAGTCACCCCCCTGCGATGGCATCTCTCAAAGGTTATTTATGTCCTGCTCTGGCTTTTTTTAATAGAGGAGGAAAACTTCCCTCCCTTCCTCCTCATTTATTACAGGCATTAAGTTAAACATGGTTTCCTCTTAAATTCGACCTAATCCAATTAGTATTAATATTGCCCTGAGTCAGGCTGATCTCATTAGTGTCGATATTTAATATTTTTTCTGCGAGTTGTGCTGAAAATGAGCTTCTTGCTTTTCAGCGCGTCTGGAAAGAAGGAGCAGCGTTTTCTTGCAGTTCGAGGGTGTGGACGAGATGGGAATAAGGAACGGCCTGGGGCAGGGAATGCTGGATCCAGCGGCTCCTCTGCACCCCGATGCCCCGGGAGCTGCGAGGGACCGGCTGCCCGGGCAGGAAAAGTGTTTGGAAAATAACAGCGACCTGGGGGCCTCGGCCAAGGAGAGAATCACGAGGAACCACCTGGATAAGGTGCACCCTCCCAGACCTCCATCCCCGGCGGAGGGACAGCGCTGCGACCCGGGGACCCTCCCGCAGCTCCTCCTGCTCCGGCAGGGATGGATCATTAACGGGGCACGGCTCATTAACACGCCAAAAGTCAGGGATTCCGTTTATTCCCCTGAAGCCCCGCGCGGACCCGAGCTCTGTGGTCACCGGGAAGGAAATCCGGGAAATCCAGGATTCCTCCAGGCTGCTGTCCCGGGAACACGAAGGGCTCGGCAGGAGCTGTATGAGGAGTTTCAGCCCTGGTTGCTGCCATCTCCTCTCCTTCCCTTCCCTTCCCTGGGCGGCCTGGATTCAATCCGCAGCCCCTGAACGCCACGGCCGCACACCGGGCTGGGCTCGGGGGATGAACCCCAACCACTGCAGAAGGAATTACTCCTGGGATGTGGGAGGGAGCAGCTGCCGAGGCCAGGGAAAGGGTCTGGAGCAGAATCACCCCAGATTTTGGTTGTAGCAATAGCAGCAAGTGAAACAGGACCCCTGTTACTCAGAACAAAATTCCCTTTTTGTTTTGAATCCAGCAGCAAATAATTGGGACCCATGGAATGCCATAAAATCATAGAATGGTGCGGGTTGGGAGGGACCTTAAAGAACAAGATGATCTTTAAGTCCTTTCCTATCCAAACCATTCCATAATTTACAAATAATCTCCTTTCTTGTGCAGAGCCTGTGGAGATGATGCAATGAAAACCGCCCAGGTCCGGCCCCAGGGCTCAGTGTTAGATGTGTTCAACCTCCTCCTCCTCCCAAGCCACAAAATGAATCTTTCCTTGCCACGACCTCATGGTTTTAGGCCAGGCTGCTTTTGTTCACCTCTGCCCGCTCCACCACATCCTGGCTGGTGCCCAGAACAGCCCCGGTTTAGCACAGAAACAGCTCCATCAGCGCTGGCAGGAGCAGCAGCAGCTCCCGCCTCGGCCCTGCCCCGGCTCAGCAAACCCATTTTTAGGTAATTTAGTGCTGTGCCCCAGCCCCCCCGAACAGTCACCAGTGAGGCACGCGTGGGGTTGCCCCACCCGAGATGAATAATCAGGGTTTTGTTTGTGGCTTTTCATAAAATCGCCTGGTTTGGATTGGGAGGGACCTCAAACATCACCCCGTGCGGGTCACCCCTGCCATGGCAGGGACACCTCCCACCGTCCCAGGGTGGTCCCAGGGTGCCCTGTCCAGCCTGGCCTTGGGCACTGCCAGGGATCCAGGGCCACCCTCCCAGGGAACAAGTCCTTCCCAATATCCCATCCAACCCTACCCGGAACGATCCCGTGCCCTGCCCAGGGGCAGCCCCAGCACTTGGACGGTCAAACCTCACCGGAGTCCCTTGGGCCACTCGTGGAGCTCACCCAGGTCCCCGGGGTGCTAAAACAGAGCTGGCAGCGGTGGGATTCGAACCCACGCCCCCGCAGGGACTGGAGCCTTAATCCAGCGCCTTAGACCGCTCGGCCACGCTACCCTGGCTTGGCATAGCGCGGGAATGGGGCTGGAGGCCGGGAGCTGCCCGGACACGGCCCTTTGGCCATCCTGGCTCTCCCCCGGACACGGCCCCTCGGCCACCCCGGCTCCCACTGGCCAGCGCCCCGCGGCCACCCCGGCTCCCACTGGCCAGCGCCCCGCGGCCACCCCGGCTCCCACTGGCCAGCGCCCCGCGGCCACCCCGGCTCCCACTGGCCAGCGCCCCGCGGCCACCCCGGCTCCCACTGGCCAGCGCCCCGCGGCCACCCCGGCTCCCACTGGCCAGCGCCCCGCGGCCACCCCGGCTCGCACCAGCCTCGCCCCCGGACACGGCCCTTTGGCCATCCTATCTCTCACCAGGACACGGCCCTTTGGCCATCCTGGCTCTCACCAGGACACGGCCCCTCGGCCACCCCGGCTCTCACCGGGCTCGCACCAGGCCGCGGCCCCTCGGCCACCCCGGCTCTCACCGGGCTCGCACCAGGCCGCGGCCCCTCGGCCACCCCGGCTCTCAGCAGGACACGGCCCCTCGGCCATCCTGGCTCTTCCCCGAACACGGCCCCTCGGCCATCCCGGCTCTTCCTCGGCCGCCGTCTCCCGGTGCGGATCCTTTCGGTTCCGCCGTGCTCCCCAGGAGCTGCCCCGGAGGGTGAGGCCTCGGCTGCAGCCCTCCCAGAGCTCTGCCCTTCCAGTGTGCAGGTGCTGCTCTGCCATCTCCTCCCCTTCCCGTCCCTTGGCAGCCCGGATTAAATCCACGCTCCCCGATGCACCCGATGCTTCCACACCAACCTCCACACCCATCCCTGCGGCCCTTGGCTCCGGGAATGAGGACAACCCCTCCATCCTGCTGGGAATAACACCCAGAATCCGATTCTCCTGTTGGATTTGTGCCTTTCCCCCGTGCCCGTGTCCCAGTGATCCAGAGGGATGCTCGGAGGTGGCAGTGCTGCTGCTCTGCCTCACAGTGGCTGTGTGGCCAACAGAGATCCCAAAGTGCCCACTTTGGGATCAGGGAAGGTGCCAAAATCTGCAGGAAACTCCTGCCAAGCGTTGGGAGCCAGGCACAGGGAAGTTTTGGAGTTACGTAAATATTTTTCTTCCCTGGTTAAACACAGCCACTTTCTCCTTCCTCAGCACGGTGATAAAAGCACATTTCAATAAACAGGGCTTCAAAGGGATGTTTGCATTTGGCTCCTCTTCCAGCCTTTTTCATTCACTGGAACAGCTCCTGGCTGTAGGAACTGCAGAGAGACCCCCCAGCTCCCTCAGCTCCCTCTGGAAACTCGGCACCTTCTCCCAGATCCTCCCATTCCCAGCCACTTTTGGAGTTAAACTAGAACAATAACCATTGATAAAAACCAGGTGACTGTAATTCCTTGCTCCATGGGTTTTCTGATCCGTTGCTCCGATCCTAGGAGTCCCTAACCCAAATCCCAGGAGGGATCCCTGTCAGAGATCCCCTGTGGAGATGATGAAATTCCAGGAGTGAATTGGTTATTTGAGGATAATAGTTGGATTTTCGTTAAGGGGTCATTCACAAACTGCTGCAGATTTCTGAAAGTCCATTTATTTCCAGCCAGCAGCTGCCAAATCATTCCCAGGTAAACTCCAGCCCCACGCAGGTTTTCCAGCTCCATTTGGGATCCCGTGGATCTGGGGATCCTGACCTGCTCCAGGAGAGCTGGCAAAGTGCAGGATTTGAGGCATTTCGCACCTCATCGTGTGGCAGGGGTTGGGAAATCTTCCCAATAAACACCTTGCAGGGCTGGGGAGGTTTGGAATTAAACCCCAAATCACTTTAATAAATCCGATGGGATTATTTCAATTAAAAAGAAGTGATTACAACGGCCTTTATTTTCTTACTAGGGCATTTAAGAGCCTCTATTAAAAGATTAGAAGATATTGAGCCTTTGTAGGGCTCTCAAGAACACTGTTTGGAATATCTCTGGTTAAAATTATTGCTGTTTAAATACTTCTGCCTAAAAATTGCATTAATAATATTGAACAGCCCTAACCAAATTTGAGGCAGCAGCTTTGAGAAGCCCTGAGACCTCCCCCAGGGATCCCCCATGGCCGTAGAAAACCCACCTGGCTTTGCAGAAAATGTTTTTATTCCCCTGAAACAGAAGCAAAATCCCTTCAATATTCCCTGATCTGCTACTTCTTGTGTTCTCCAGCAGCCCAGCCCAGAGCCAGGAGCTGCCAAGAGCAAATAATTCCCATTTCCATAGATCAGGAGATGAATCATTCCCGGTATTTTTAGCAGGTCATTAAGGGCTGGCAGGGATATTTGCAAACTGCCTTGTGAGGGTTTGGATGGGTGCGAGCCCAGCCTCGAGAGAAAACATCAACTGGGAGTCAGAACAGAGGGAATGGGAGGACTGGGAATTGTGTCTCCAAGTCTGAAAACGACAGGGAGCGATGGAGATAAATGGGTTTGAGGGAGCCTGGGCCTCACTCCACTGAAACACGGGAGTAGAAAGGATGGGACAGGGATTTGTCCCCATCCCACGGATACTTACACACCCTGGGGAGGGATGCTGCAGGCACTGGGAAAGCTGGGTCCCCCGGGATTGGATGGAAAGGGAGTTTTCCTGCTGGTTTGTGGGCAGGGGAGTTCCTTGGGAGTTAAGGGGGGCACCAGGGCACCTCAGAGGAGTCACGGAATGGTTTGGGCTGGGAGGGACCTTAAATCCCATCCCATTCCCACCCCTGCCATGGCAGAGACATCTTCCACTGTCCCAGGCTGCTCCAAGCCCCGTCCAGCCTGGCCTTGGGCACTGCCAGGATCCAGGGGCAGCCACAGCCGCTCTGGGAATTCTATTCCAGGGCTTCCCCACCCTCCCAGGGAACAACTCCTGCCCAATCTCCAGTCTCAATCTCTCCTCCTTAGTTCAAAGCCATTCCCTCTTTTCCTATCACCATCTGCCCGTGCAGAACTCACTCTCCTGGGACAGGGGAAGAGCTGCTCACCCATCAGCGGAGCAGAGCTGCCCAAAACCTGTCTTTAATAAAGAAATAATACTCTACATATCAATATTCATATTTAACAGCTCCTTCTCCTTTCCTGTGCTGTCGGGAGCACCCTGAGCACGGTTCAGAGGGAAACCCAGGAATGAACCCAGCTGGAAGGATCCCAGGGAGCCTCTGGCCAGCGGGAGGGCAGCTCACACATCCCAACAACCCCGGGCAGCCCAGCTCCGCCACGGCCCAGGCTGACAGGGCTGCACATTCCTTCCCAAATGTGGAGGGACTTTGGGAACGGGATCCCAAGGCCCTCTGTGCCAGGGCCCTCAGCCCTCAGCTGTCCTGCATTTCCCTGGAAAACCCGATTAATCCAAAGCACCAGCTCACGTGTCCGGGCAGGCTCTGCCGGCTGCAGCGATGTGAGGGCAGCACTGTGGTGGGACAGCGCGGCCATCTCCGCAGGGCCCAGGGCCCGGCGCCTTGGGGTCCTCTCTGCAGAAACTCCCTCCACACCGGGAACACTTCTGCACTCCTCGTCTGTGATTCAAGGTTGGAGGTGCCGCTGCTGTCCTGAGCCACTGTTAGGCAGCGCAGCCCATCCACTGTCCATCATCATCCACCGTCCACCTCCATCCATCATCCACCACCATCCATCGCCATCCATCATCCATCACCGTCCATCGCCATCCATCATCCATCACCGTCCATCGCCATCCATCATCCATCACCGTCCATCGCCATCCATCATCCATCACCGTCCATCGCCATCCATCATCCATCACCGTCCATCGCCATCCATCATCCATCACCGTCCATCGCCATCCATCATCCATCACCGTCCATCGCCATCCATCATCCATCACCGTCCATCGCCATCCATCATCCATCACCGTCCATCGCCATCCATCATCCATCACCGTCCATCGCCATCCATCATCCATCACCGTCCATCGCCATCCATCATCCATCACCGTCCATCGCCATCCATCATCCATCACCGTCCATCGCCATCCATCATCCACCACCATCCATCGCCCTCCATCATCCATCACCATCCGTCACCATCCACCACCATCCCCCACCCACCACCATCATCCCCCGCCATCCATCGCCCACCACCACCTGCCACCACCCACCACCACCCTCCGCCATCATCCACCGCCATCCATCGCCATCCACCATCCATCACCCATCCCCATCCATCACCGTCCACCACCATCCATCATCCACCGCCATCCATCGCCATCCACCACCATCCATCACCCATCCCCATCCATCACCGTCCACCACCATCCATCACCAGCCACCATCCATCACCCATCCCCATCCATCACCGTCCACAACCATCCATCCTCCACCGCCATCCACCACCCATCGTCCCTCAGCAGCCAGAGGCACCTGCTCCTGCAGAGCCAGGATAAGTGGAATACCAGCAAGGGGAGGTGGCTCTGCCTGGGCCAGGGTCACCCCTGTGTCACCCCCAGGGCCACCCTGGCAGCAGGAAAGCGGCCCTACATCTGAGGTCTCTTCAGGAGCTGCTGCTGCTGGAGGGAAAAACCATCAGGAAAACAGGAGCAGGCACAAGGACTCTCGCTTTCCAGGGAAACAGTGGATCACAGGAGACAGGAAACCCCTGCCTGGCTGCCCGTCCTGAGCTTTCAGAAGCCCCAAGGTACAGCTGGAAAAGGACCCTCACTCCCAGCCCAGGCTCGGCTCTGGCAGCAGCCCTGGAAGGGCTAAATCTGGCTCCAGCTTTGTCAGCTCCCACAGCACTTGTCAAATTAAGGGCTCTGGTTGGAGCCTCAAAGGCAGAAAGGCTCTGCAGCAGCCGGGGGAAGGGAGCACAGGGAATTGCAGGAGTTGGGATTGCAGGAGATGGAGTTCATGTCTTCTCTGAGGGGGAAATTTGGTGTCAGAAAGGAACAAGGCGATAAAACATGAGGTGCCTGACTCCCTGAGAGGGGAGAGCTGGTGCCTCGTTATCTGCCACTGAACAGAATCCCCAGGGTCTTCATTCCCAGGATAACAGAGCTCATTTCTCACCAGGGAACGAAACAGCTCCATCCACTTACACAAAATCAGGGAATCAGGATCGGTTTTTGGACCCCCACACATCCCCTCGGAGCCCAGTGCTTTTGTTTGGATTTTACTTTGAGGAATGGATTTAATATGGAGTAAATTGAGTCAAACTTCTGCTGTAAATGCAGGCATTTGTTTCTTGGAGTCTCAGGGGAGTTTCCATTAATTATCCTGAGCCCCATGGCCAAGCTGGGGAGGAATTTGTTTCCGGGGGAGAAGGAGCCGGTCGAGGACAGATGCAGGGTGGGTTTCAGATACAACAGAAGAAAGGAACTTATTTCAGGATTTAGGATCGATGGTGAGATTTCTCACCTGGGTGAGCTGCCTGCAGGGAGCCAAGGCGGGCCCGAGCTCGGACAGGGACAGGCTGTTCCTGCAGGATGGCAGTGCCCAGCACGGACTCAGTCCACTCCTGCTCATGGTCCTCCCACCCTCCAAAGCCACCCATGCTCCCCCTGCCCAGCCTCCTGTCCTGGAGCTCCCCTGTCCTGGAGCTCCCCTCCAGCCCAGCCCAGGGGCAGAAAAGCTCCTTTTCCACATCCCTCTTTTCTCCCAAGCAGTGCTGAGGTGGAGCTGAGTCCATGGAGTGCTCCATGGTCCTTCAGCTTCTGCTTTGCTCCAACAGGGACTGGAGGTGGAGGGAGGGCTCTGGTGGCACCGGCATGGTGGGAAGCACGAGGCCTCCTGCCAGAGAGAGCCCGGAGCTCCTGGGAAGAGCTTCCAGAGACATCCATGCTGGATGCGGGCAGCAGTTCTGGGAATGCAAAGCTGTGGCTGCTGGCAAAGGCACGGCTCCAGCTGAAGCTCCTGGGAATTGCTGCCTGTGCCTCCTGTGAGATCTGGTGTTGGGAACCAAAGCGAGTCCAAAATTAACCTTTGGAAAAGGCAACAGCATCAAAGAAAACCTAGAAAAGGAGAAGACCAGCACAGTTCTCCAAGTTCAGACATTTCTGGGAGAAAGGCAGGGAGCAGAGGAGGGAGCTGTGGCTGCCCCTGGATCCCTGGCAGTGCCCAAGGCCAGGCTGGACATTGGGGCTTGGAGCAGCCTGGGACAGTGGCAGGTGGCCCTGCCATGGCAGGGGTGGGATGGGATTTAAGGTCCCTTGTTACGCCTGTTATTTTGGGGAAGGGGGGAAGGACAAGGGGTGCTGTCCCCCACCAAAGGCAGCGCAGAGCTGCCGGGCAGGACACGCCCCCAGGAAACCTCCTGAATCTGAGGAGACCGCAGCACACCCGAAAAGCAACCACAGAAACCCAAGGTCAATGAGCCAAATATCTGGAAACAAACAGGAACATCTCCGTGTCACATTCCGGGATACTTCCCTCTTCAGACAAGTGTTTGTTGTGCAATCTCAAATGGTGGCGTCTCAAAATCTTGGATCCAAACTTCCCATCTCCTGATCCAAGATGCTGCAGAAATGAGTTGAGAGCCGGCTGCTTGGATGGAATCCCTCCCCAAAAGCAGCGCATGGGTTTGACACGGAGCCTGGGAACAGAACACACGGCTTGTGGCTGGAATGGCTCTGTTTCTGCTCTTCCCTGTGTGTCCAAGCGAGAGAATTCCTTTTACGTTCATCTGTCCTCATGAAAGCCTGGAAGAGGAGAAGAGATAAATGATTATAAATTATTAACATCATCTAAATATAATTCCCTCATTCTCGGAGCCTTTGTGACACACTCCCTTGGGAAATATTCCCAACTGAAATGGAATCTGCTCCGTTCCTCACAGATCTCCCATTGCCCTTGTGAAACACACGAGGCCTTAAAAGTCAGCAATAACAACGTTCACAACGCTGTCCTGGTGAGAACCCAACAGGCAGCGCGGAAGTGCAGGCAGGCAGGGAAACCCTGCAAAAACCCACCCTCAGGGATAAACCTTCCTTCCCAAGCCCTGCGGCTGCTCTGGGTAAAGACCCACCAGGGTGGGATGTGTATGAAAAACGGGGTTTGCAAGAGAAGGAAAATGAGTTTTCAGAGATGTTCAGAGAGCTAGAAATGATGGCTGAAAACCTGGGAGAAGCACCCTTTGATCCCCGCCCTGCTGCAGCATCCCAGGACCCAGCTGGTGGCACGGTCTGGGACGCAGGGTGGGATTGTTGGGGGTCTGTGCAGGGCCAGCAGCCGGCCTGGGGGGTCCCTGGGGGTCACCCCAGCTCCGGCTATCCCGTGATTCTGGCAGGCTGCCAGGGTGGGAGCCACAGCTCCAACGCCACTTCCCAACATCCCTCGGCAAGACGGGAGAGAATCGATGTTTTCCTACAGGGAGATGATAAAAGGGAGGAATAAAAATTGCCTTTGTCAGTCAGCTACCGCACACAGCAGCAGATAAGATAATTATGGAGCACTTATGGGGCTCGAGCTCATTCCAGTGATTCATGGGGATGTTGGGAAGCTCTGCTGGAACCGAAGGGCATCTGGAGTCCACTCGATCCATAAATATGTGGGATAGGAGTCGTCACTCACAGCCCTGCTGGGCCCTGCAGCAGCAGCACCCCCCATTCCCGTGGCCACGGCCAGCGGGACAGCGAGGGGCAGTGCCAACGCTCCCGAAGTGGGCCTGGATCGGGAATTGTGAGCAGGATCAGCATTCCTGGACGGCCGAGTTCCTCTCCCGGTGACACAGAGGAGTGCAGTGACAGCAGCTTTCCTGTAAGTGAAAGCCAGAGTTTCTAAGAACTCTTCTGACTAATGTGGCTCCGTCTTGGCTGGAGAGCACAAACCCTTCATCAACACAGCGAGAAACGCCAGAGAAAGCTCAAATCCAGGGAATGTGAGGCTGGGAGGGAGCAGGCTGACCCCAGCACTCGGGCCAGGAGCCAGGCCCTGCCTCGGGCTTAGCTGGGCTGGATTCAAGGCTTAGTGCTGATCCTTCGTTTCCCGGGGACGCAGGTACCCTCAGCCAACACGAGGGATCTGCGCCTCAGCATGGAAAAGGAATTCCCCTGGAAGTGCAGTGAATGTGAATCCAATCTGCAACCCCAAATCCAAGGATAAAATGCACCCCCTGGGCTATGGAAAGGTGGAATATGGGAAATGCAACCCAGATCTGGGGTCAGCTTAGAGCAGGGGCAGAGGGGTGGCTCCAGGGAAGTCATGAAGCAGGATGTATTTGAGAAGATCCCAAAGGATTCTCTCCTGCTCAGAGGGATGGAATAATGGAATATCCTGAGCTGGATCCCACAGGGATCATCCAGTCTGAGCCCTGGCCCTGCACTGACATCCCAAGGGTGCCACCCTGTGCCTGAGCATTGCCCAAGCACTCCCTGGGCTCTGGCAGGTTTGGGAATGCGAGATAAACTCTGGATAATCAGTGTATGAAGAGCTTGGTGCCTTCTCCCAAAACCTCCCTAAAAAGAGACCAGGTCCTGGCAGGTCCAAGCTCAGATCCAGCCTCAGGCTGATATGCCATGTGTCAAGAAAATCATGGAACAGTTCATTGAGAATTTCCTTGCTGGCGGGGGTGGCACTGGGTGGGCTTTAGGGTCCCTCCCAGCCCAAACCACTCTGGGGTTCTGTGGAATGAGGTGCTTTGGGTGGGAACATCTTTACCTTGGTTTTGTCAGGATTTGATCCCTCTGTGCAGTGAAGGGCAAAGCAAGAGTGGTTTGGGTTTCCGTGTCCTCGTCCACAGCCGTGTCCAGTTCCAAGTTCCTTTTGACCCTCAAGGTTTATGCAAACTGCAGGGAGGAAAGGGAGGGATCATTGTGCTCTGCCCCTCTATCGACCACACATTTTTATTTTTCTTTTCATCAATAAAAGTTACATTTTAGCATTAGATTGTCTTCGTGCTCAGTGCTGGCAAACAGAAATATGTGCAGGTACTGATGGTAAGTTTCCCTATCAGAAAAAGACCCAAAAACCCCCAATAAACCTTCCCTCCCCCCCAAAAACAACCCCACACACACAGAAAACACAGCAGGAACCTTTCCTGCCTGCACAGAACATCCAACACCTCCACAGCTGCTGCAGGCTCTCGTTTCTCCATCGCCCCCAAACCCTGCACATCCCCTCCCACGGCCCAAACTCCCCATTTCAAACCCCTTTATCTGCCCAGCTCTTCAGCAGGGTGCAGGCTGACTTTGGCCAAGGGATGGAGGGACAGACACAGGGAATGGCTTCCCACTGCCAGAGGGCTGGGATGGATGGGATATTGGGGAGGAATTCCCGGCTGTGAGGGTGGGTCTTGGGGATCGTTTTACCGCAGTCACCAGCCGGTTTGGGCCATAACTACACCAAAAAGCGCTGCTTAATAGGTGGGAAAACGTCTGTCATAGGTGGAGTTTCTATTGTTATCTGTTCTATTTTATATATATATATACACACACATATATATACATATATATAGACACACACACATATATATATATGCCAGTGAAGAACTGTCCTTCCCTTCCCCATGTTTTTGCCTGGGAGCCCCGTAATTCCAAAGTCACAATGATCCGGAGGGAGGAGTGGCCTTTCCCCTCCAGGAACGTTCCCACCTTCCCTGGCAGACCCCTGCCTTTGCAAGCGGGGCAGGGTCTCAGGGGGCCGAGCAGGGAGGGACAATTCCCGTTCCAAGGCCGGGATTTGGGGCGGCTTCCCGGCCGGCAGCGGGAGGGGCAGGAGGGGCAGCCACGGCCCGGGGGAGCCGGGCACGGGCAGGGGCACGCACCGCCCGCAGGAACGCGTCCTGTCACCTCTCCTGCCTCGCCCTGGGCGCTTCCCGCTGAGAGCAGCGCCCCAGAGAGCACCCTCGCCCCCCAAAAACCCTAAACCGACCCCGCGGTCCGTCACAACAGCACGGCTTTACTGGGGGGCTTTTCCTCTTTCCCAGGCGCCGCAGTCCTGTAACGTGGGAGCCACAAGTGCCCCACGAGTGTTTGATGTCACCCTAACGCAGCCACCCACCGCTCAGACACCTCAGCCACGCCACCCAAACTCCCTTCCTAGCCGAGCAAGACGTGCAAAAACCTCAGATTCATTCCAAGCCCTCCCTGCAAGGAGAAACCACTCCAGCATCACAGAGGGATTGGAGCAATGGGCGGCTGCAGCCAGGAAGGAGCAGAAACAAGAAAGCCAAAGCGCCAAAATGCACAAACCTGGATGGAACGAGGCTTCCCCGGTAAAAAAACCAATATATAGAAGGGATGGCCCTGCTGGTTTTATGTGCTTGCTAAGTATTTGCAGGTGCCAGGCGGAGCTGGCCCTGGTAACTCCTCTCAGGTGTGGGAGCTGCAGCACCTGCTGGGAACAATTCAGAATTCCATAATTACTGTTTAGAGTAAGGCCTGTGTGTGTTCTCTGGTTAGATTAAAAAAACTGACATTTAAATTTAGATTAAAATCCTTTCCATCACTCACATTTTACAGCATCTCCCCTCCCCTCTCCTCTTCCTTTCTAACCACACCGAGCTGCTGCCAGGACAAAAAGTGGGATTGATTTTCCCACTGACCCAGGCTGTGAACCTGGGCGAGAGCATCAGTCAATTTATTGATTATCCCAGGGAAACCTCCTCGGGTAAAGCCCGCAGAAAGTGATGACTCCGACTGTTTCGCTCTGGATCAGCTCCCAGACTCCTCTCAGGTCATTCCCAAATGTAACTCTGGGTGTGTTTGCGTCCAGCCTCCTGCTCCCAAGGGATGTAACCCGGTGTCAGACTCCTCCTGGAACACGTGAGGACATTCCAGGGAGTACAGCAAGTACAGCAACAGGGGAACGCCACGGTCCCAGGGGGATTTAGGCTGGATACGGGAAATGTCTCTTCCTGGGAAGGGCGCTTGGAACAGGCTGCCAGGGGGAATCCTCGCCCGGAGGGATTAAAAACTGTGTGGATGGGGCACCTGGGGACAGGGGCAGTGCTGGGAATGGCTGGACTCGATGGGCTCGGAGGGCTTTCCAGCCTAAACCATTCCTTTTCCCATCCTCCTGTAAGCAGCATTATCCTGCTGCAGCCTCGAGTGTTTTAATGACTTTCCTAGGGGACAAAAACTGGAATTCTCTGCTGTTACAGCTGAATTTCAAGTCTCCTCCTGCTCTTTCCCTGCTTTAAGGAAATGACTCCACAGGGGCAGGAGTTGAGGATTTTTATCCCTGTACAGCCATGGAGAGATGCCACCAACTGGAAGCACAGGCAGCCTTAAAAATGATTGAGAGCACCTTCAGGTCCCCAAAAATATCCTTAGAGCCAGTTTTTCTGGCTGTACAATGAGTTTTCCTTGTGCTTCAGTGTTTCTTCCCTTTGTTCTCGCTGTACAAACACCAGCCCAGGTATCCACCCACGCTGGGGGACTGTTCACAAAGTTCCTTCGTGCTCATCTCTTTAAATGCTCTTTAAGCAGCTTCTCCACTCGTAGGCAAAGAGAATCGCCTGATATTGAGTGAAACAAACCAAGGAGCTCAAAAATGTGCAACAGCTGAAAGATGAGAGTCCTTAACTCACAGTTCTCATTGTGCCGCTGAGATAACGAGGGAAGAGCTCAGCTGTGCATCTAAACATTCAAACAACCCCTTTCCCCCAAGAATATTATGCATCATTTTTCCAGGGAATTAAACAGCAAGGGATGGATTTTAATTTTTTTATGTGTAGTACAGACTTCAGAAGAGCAACATTTTGCAAAGAACCCAGTCCGGGCTGGATGCGCCTGGGGGAAATGCACACTGGAGCCGAATGCAGCAATCACCACCGTTTCTTTAAAAGAAAGGGGGTTGTGCTCAGAAAAACAGTTCTGTGGGATTTAGCAGCTCCCAGCTCCCATTTCAGCTGATTTGGTGCTTTCTGGAGCTGCAGGGGCCATGCTTGGACAGTGACAGGGCTTCAGGAGGGCTGCTGTGGGAAGGGCAAGGGAGGACACCACCTGTGAGTGATATCAAGAAATGTGTGAGAATTGGAGAGGAAAGCAGAATCTTCTTTTGGAACCAGGTGTTTTTCTACTCCTGCTGAACTTTATCCCCTGTAGAGTCAGATGTTTGTGCAAAAAGCTGCTTAGAGGGGAGGTTTTACGCAGTAGTGAGGAAAATCCAGGCAAAACAAGGAGGATAAATCCTGTAGAACTGGAGGGAATGGCTGGGGCTGGGCAGGCTCAGGCTGGAGATCAGGAAAGGTTCTTCCCCCACAGGTGCTGGGCACTGCCCAGATCCCCAGGGAATGGGCACGGCCCGAGGCTGCCAGAGCTCCAGGAGCGTTTGGAGAGCGCTGCCAGGGATGCCCAGGCTGCGATTTTGGGATTGGCCTGGGCAGGACCAGGAGCTGGATCCATGATCCCTGGGGTCTCTCCAAGCCCAGGATATTCCGTGATTCCACGCTGTTGTTCAGCCTTCGGTGATGACCTGACAGCCCCAAGCGCTCCCAGTGTGCCCAAAGGCTGAGGAATTCGGCATTCCGGCCCCTCTGTCCGCACACCAGCTGAGCACGGGGTTATTCCCTGTCCCTGGAGCAGGAATGGATCAGCTCCCTGTCCCATTCACACCTGACTCCTCCTGGCACGGGATTTTGCTGTTAACCAGGGCGCTGCGGGCCTGCCCCTCTGCCCTGATGGGATAACGAGAGCCTCCTGAGCCCCCGGGCTGTGCCCTCCGCCCCCACCCCTGCTCCTCAGCCCGGACCCACCTGCCCAGGGTGGGGTCTCTCGGGGGCTCTAAATAACCCCGAGGAGGGAAAGGGGCTCTTCCAGCCCAGCCTGCTCCCGGGAGCGATCCCCGCGCTGCGGATCCGCCGCGAGGCCAGGTAGGAGAATGTTCCTCGGTTCTGTTCTTCTCCTTCCGAGCAGCTCTGCTGTAGTGGTCCATAAAGCCATGTGAGCGTGCAGCTGGTTTGTAAAATCATAAAGAACAACCTTGAAGTCGCCAATAACAGAATAATTTTTATGGCTGTGAACGCCTTAACCTTGTAGGCATTGAATTTGTCTGCCTTTTATTACTTGAAGGATGTAAATATCTATTAGAGTGTATATTTGCAGCTGAATAAATATGTTGAGGAGGAATGTTTAGGACATTTAGTGTGGAAACAATAATCAATTCACAGCCTGCTATTTATTATTATTGACTATAAGAGAAGAAAAGCGCTTAAGGGGATGAGAGGACTGTGTGTAACAAAATAAGGAGCTGCAGCAGGTGTGACATCAACATTAATTTGCTATAAGGAGATGTGCACAAAGAGCACTTTGCAAGAGGAAATTCTTGTGATGTTCACTATATTCCAACAATCGAAGCGTGTGTGAAGCTGTGTGATCTTTGGATACTCAGAAATCCTGAGCTTGGTTTGTTCGGGTTGGTTTCAAAGTCCTGCAGGAATGTTTAATCTATAATTAACAACCCCTGCTTGCAACCATCCTGGTGGATGGCGGTTTAATGAAAACTTGGTTTATTTTTCATGAGGTTTAAAGGTGCTGAGCACAAAAACGACAGCAGATACTGACCCGAGCTGCTCCACCTGAGGTTAATATGGACCTGAGCTGAGTGTCTGGATCGCTGGCTGCAGGGAGAGGCTGTGCCCGGAGCAGCCCTGGCTTCAGACACTCCCAATTAACACAGGCACAGGAGTCCTCGGCCAATCCCCCACGAGAGCCCTCCTGCTCTGCCTTTGGGTTATTATTTATCACCCTGTCCCAGGGTTTTCATGTACTCTTGTCGTGATATGTTAATTAACTCGGGCTTCCCCCCAGCGGGTCGTTTGGTTTAAGATTTAATTAAACAGTGGATGTTGTGGTGTAGCGAGGAGATTCAGCTGAGGTTGCTTTTTGCTGGCTTGGAGGGATATTAAAGCTGAATATTCGTTGTATTGGCAGATCCTGCCCCATGGATCCACCTGGATCAAACAGGAGGAATTTCCCTGGATATTTATCCGTGTTTGAGTCGTTTTAGTTACAATTATTCTATTTAAAAAGCTATTATTTGGGTATTTTTTGGACTTCTCAGTGCCTGTTGCTGTCGTTGCCAGTACTTTGAAAGTACAAGATGGAATGAAGAGCTGGAACTGCCTCAAATTATCCATCCAGGAAGGCTGAGGCACCTTTTGAATTTCCAAGGAAAAAAAAATAGGTGAAAATAGAGCAAAACCAGCCAGCTCCCTGGGGATTAATCAGATTTTTTCCTGGGAGTTTGGATAAATAGGATGCGACTCTGGAACTGTGTGACATCCATTTGGTGTTTAGAAGGGAAGGTGCGAATTGTGGTAACAACAAATGAAAACTCTCTCTGATTATTTAATATCTGTATTTAGGCTGCAAAGAGTTTTGGCCTACGGTATTTCTCAAAAAGAAAATTTGCCTTTAAGGTGTGTATTTGATATGGGTTTATAGGATTCAATGGGATTACTCCTGTACTTCTAGAAAAAAACCGATTTTCTGCTTCTGCCCCAGGCCTTTAACTGGCAGCTCCACCAGTTGGAGGCGTTTTCTCCCTGTCCCCCAGAGTAGGTAATTAAAAATAAAAACCCCAAGCCCAGCTCTGTGCAGTTTCAGCGGAGCTGGGCTGGAGAATGAGCCTTTTGTGCCGTTGTTTTCGGGAGCTGCAGCTGTGCCCAGCTCCCTCGCGAGTTCATCAGCTCCATTGTTCCCCAAAAGCGGAGCAGCTGCTGCTCCACTCCAGCCTGGTTTCCCGTGCCCTCCTCTCAGCTGGTTCACTCCAAACATTTTGTCACCAAACCATCGTTCGGGGGTAAGCACACGGACAAAATCCATTCAAATGCTCCAGAGGGCAGCAGCTGGGGCCCTCGCTCCAAGGACGGGATCACGTTGGGATACGGAGGGTGGATCTCGGGAAAAGGGGAATGCTCGGAGGCGCTGGATCGTGCTGCTGGCTGGCAGCAGCGAGGAAATGGGAATGTTGTCCCTGTTTCCAGGCTTTTGTCCCCATGGGTTTGGTGCTGCCTTTGTTCTTTGCAAGTCTCTGGGGTGCAGATGTTCCTGGAGTGGAAGGTGGCAGCTGGCAGGAACGTTAAACACCAGGAATGCTGGCAGCGACCGAGCGAGAAGTTGGCTTGTTCACTAGGAAATGCAACTAAATATTTACAGAGCTTTTTTCCAGGATTTTCCTAGATTTCCTCCAGTGCCTGAAGGACTCCAGCTGGAGTGAGCAGGCTTTGCATTCACACAACCTTTAGGATGTTCCTGCTGCTGTTTCCAGTGCTGTTCCATGGCTGAGGCTGCGCTGTTGCGGAAAAAAAATAGGAAATTCAGTTTTTTCTTGAGCTACTCAAAAGATCCAAACAGCTTGGAAAAGCAGGAGAGGAATGGAAACACAAAGCACTTGGGAATAGTCCATGGTCCTTTCAAATGATGCATATTCCTGCAGATGTCTGGGAAGTTTAATTTTCTAATTGCTTCCCTTATTCCCTGGGCGTGAGCCGTGCTTCCCATCCTGTCCATGGAATGCAATTTGAGAGAAAGCCTTGGAAATGTTCTGGTTTTACCTGGCTGCCTGGGAAAAGGGAACCAAAATCCAAACCAGCTGGGGCTTACAGAAGGAGGGAGAGAGCAGATAGGGCCAGGACACAGGGAATGGCTTCCCACCGCCAGAGAGTAGGGTTGGGTGGGATATGGGGAAGGGAGGCCCTGAATTGAATTCCCAGAGGAAAATCTATGGCTGCCCCTGGATCCCTGGCAGTGCCCAAGGCCAGGCTGGACACTGGGGCTGGGAGAGGCCGGGGACAGTGGGAGGTGTCCCTGCCATGGCAGGGGTGGCACTGGGTGGGATTTAAAGTCGCTCCTACCCCAAACCAGTCTGGAATTCTGATCCCCGGGGGCACAATCCATCCCTGCTCCAGCCTCAGCTTCACCGGTGTTTGTTGGCGGTGGATGTTCCCCCTCCCCAGAGGCACAGGCTCACCTCCCGCGGTACCCCCGGTGTGAGTGAGCCCGGTGACGCCGGGGAGGGAGGGCCGGGAGCGGCTGCAGGAGCCGCGGGCAGCGAGGGCAGCCGGGGAGGGGGGGCCGGGAGCGGCGGCAGGACCCGCAGGCAGCGAGAGGAGCCGGGGAGGGAGGGCCGGGAGCGGCTGCAGGACCCGCAGGCAGCGGGAGCAGCCGGGGAGGGAGGGCCGGGAGCGGCTGCAGGACCCGCAGGCAGCGGGAGCAGCCGGGGATCCGCGGAGCTGCGCTTGGAGCGCGCACCCTGCTCTGCGCAGCGCCAGCTGCAGCGGCCTCCACTCCTCCCGGGCTCCCAGAAGCGGATTTGGGGATGCGCTGCGGGATGTGTGACCGAGGGCCGGCAGCCGGCTTCCCTTCCCTGGGTCCTGTGCTTGATCCCGGCCACGCGGTGGTGGTGTTGTTTTCCTAATCCCGAGATCTTCCCAGGAGCAGCTGGAGGAGTGGGAAGGGCTGCGCTCGTGGGATGCAGCTGACTGACAGCAGGCTGGTTGTGAGAAGCGATCGTGCAGTTCTCCTGTCAGGGCATCAGCACCGTGGCATCGGCATTTGCGTGGAGTGGCAGTGCTGCTTTCCCAGCTTCCCAGGCCTTGGAATCTAACTTTTCCCTGAGTTTGGTGGTTTAGTGCTGCTTTATCCACATGGGGGAAAAAGAGATGAGCCACTTTTCCAAGAGAACTTAGGAACTTTTCGAGTCCTTAGGTATAATTTTATAAAATTAAAATTGTTGTTTGTGAAAAGGTGGTTTAGGCTCTGTGTTGTAAGGAATGGATCCATCCAGACTCCTGTTGGCAGAGCTTGAAATCCCAAAAATACCTTGTCTGGGAGCCTGTCTGCTCAGGGAAAGCACTCATGTAGTGATGCTCAGGAGCAGACAGGTTGGAGCTGCTCTGCGTGGTCCCTGAGCTCCTGATCCGGGCCAGATCTTGGCCAAATACCCTGCGGACTCTGTAATGCTGTGAAATCATTCCTGGAAGTCTGGGAAGTAGCCAAGGGCTGTGGGAAAAGGAAACTGAAAATCCTTGAGATGCAGGAGTCCTTGGCAGGCTGTGTTTACCCGCTGGGATTTAGAGCAGGAGCTTGAGTAGGAATTACAAAAACCAGCCCAAAACCAAACCAAAGGAAAACCCAGCTTGGCTAGAGTGGAACAAAGGGGACGAGGGATGTGGGATGGGCTCCTCCATCCCCTGCTACTCTGGCTCTGGAAGCGGTCCTGTGCTCTGGATTGGTTTTGGGGCAGGTGCCACTTTTATTGGTAAAACTTGACCTTGAAATGGTCTGGTTTTTGTCCTGCTTGGAAACGGAGCTCACCTTGGACAGGAGGAATGGCAAAGGAAGCAGAGCCAGCCTTGTGTCCCTCCTGGTCCCCCAGCTGGGCAGGGCCCTGGGGAGGGGGCCCAGAGCAGCTGTGCAGGAGCTGCCAGGAGAGGAGGAGGGGTTCGGTGCCTCCTCTTCCTCACCCCTTGGCCCCGGGGAAGGAAATCAGGTACTTTAATTACATTTAATTACGTTGCCTGATTATTCTGCTCCCCAGCACGGGAAGGACGTGGAGCTGTCGGAGCAGCTCCAGAGGAGGCACCGGGATGATCAGAGGGATGGAGCCGGGCTGGGAGAGCTGGGAATGTTCACCTGGAGAGAAGAAGGATCCAGGGAGAGCTCAGAGCCCCTGCCAGGGCCGGAAGGGGCTACAGGAGAGCTGGAGAGAGACTGGGGACAAGGGATGGAGGGACAGGACACAGGGAATGGCTTCCCACTGCCAGAGGGCAGGGAGAGATGGGATATTGGGAAGGAATTCCCCCCTGGGAGGTGGGGAGGTCCAGGAAAGCTGTGGCTGCCCCTGGATCCCTGGCAGTGCCCAAGGCCAGGCTGGACAGGGCTTGGGGCACCCTGGGACAGTGGGAGGTGTCCGTGGCACTGGATGGACTTTGAGGTCCCTCCCAACCCATTCCAAGATTCCAGGATCCTCCTGGCATACTCCTGGTTCTTGTGTAGCTGCAGCGGAGCCTTGTGCAGCCGGTGCCGTGTAATCTGTTCTTTTCTGTGGAGTTTAATTTCAATATGCATTTTAAAAAGGGCAGTTCTGGGGAAGTTCAGTGTTTGGGGGCAGAGCGGGCTGTGACAGTTCTTCTCCATCAGCCACCTGTCAGTGCAGCTCTGGCATCCTCAGCAGCCCTCCAGCGTCACTAACTCTGAGCAGGCTTTGAATTCATTGTGTGCAGTTCGACTTTGTCAAGTTTTTGTACTTAATTTGCTTGTAAGCTATGGACAAAAATGGCAGTAATTTGAATTTTTTCTAGGTCGCTGTACACTATTATCAGCTGGTCTCCTTCCTATCAATTTCAACTATTCAGTTTTTAGCCAACAGATTTTTAAAATAACTATTCCCTGGCTGGAAAAGTGGAGATGCTGTTCTAAAACCGGTAGAGCTTGTTGTTAAAAATGACCTTCGTGCAAGAGGAGGTTATTTGGTTTAAATAGACTTAAAGAAAGTTCTTCATTTCAGCAGAGCAGATTTTGATAGACTGAGAGATTTGCCTGACCATTAACTGAGAGCAAAAAGAAATTCCAGGACTGCTCCAGCTTTAGTGGCAGCTGAGGGGGAGGAGAAGGGCTCGGCCCTTTGTGTGCAAAATTGGGGTAGGGAGAATATTGGAATAAAGAGAGAGCCTTGGAAGGAGGAGAAATCGTCCAAGTGGCGTGGTGCAGGTGGGAGCTGGCCCAGAAGACAGCTCAGGACGGTCTCGTGTTGGGCCCTGCTTGGTAATTCCAAATGAATGTGTGTCCATCCCCGGAGCCTGGCCGCTCTCAGCTCAGGCTCGTGCCTCCGGCGCATCTTTTCCCTCCGTAATCCCATTGCTCCGGCCTCAGCCAGGCTGGGGGACTCATGGCCTGGCTCCTGCTCAGCTCCTGTTTCTGGCCAGGTGAATATTTACGGGCAGTAAAGCATCCTGTCCAGCTTGCCGGGGCAGACGGGTTGGGTGGATGGAGGTGGATAGAGGTGGTGGCCCATTCCCAGCCTGAACTGGGGTTAGGCGCTGCTGCAGGAGCAGGAGGCCTTTCCCCCTGGGCTTGTGTTCCACGCTTAGAGGCAATCTCTTCTCCACCTGCGGTGGAATGGGAAGAGTAATGAAATACCAAATGTTTTCTCAGGAGAGGCTCCTCCAACAGAGCCAGACCTGGGTGCTGAGCAATCTCCCTGACAGGAAACACAACCAGCCCCATCCAGAATTAGCTTGGATCCATTCTTTTCAGCCAATTTTTTCTTTTTTTTCCCCGATAAGGCACTCGCAACACCTCTAATTTTAGCCTGGCGGTACGCACTCGGAGCGAGCAGTGCCAGGAGGGTGTAGTAATGCACTGAGCGCCGAGGGGAACGGGACCGAGCCGAGGGGAACGTGCCCGGCTGCCCACACTCCCACCGGAGCAAAGCCCGGGGAACGTGCCTCTGGCGTGCCCCTGTGTGGGATTTGGGAACACAGCCCTGGCAGGGGTGTCCGTGGGCTGCTCACCGCCCCCAGCAGTGCCTTGTCCGTGTTTAGGGTGGGAGTGGGGATCTGCTGGAGGTGCGGGAAGCTCTGCAGGGGGACCTGGCCAGGCTGGATCCGGGGGTCAACAGGGCCGAGGGCTGGGTCCTGCTCTTGGGAAACAACCACCCCTGGAATGCTCCAGGCTGGGAAAGAGGGGCTGGAAAGCTGGGAAAGGTCCTGGAGGTGTCGGTAACAGAGCCCGGGGTGCCCAGGTGGGCAAGAGGCGATGGCCCTGGATTGGGTCAGGCTTTCACAATAAGATTCTGAGGGGCTGGAGCGTGTCCAGGGAAGGGAACGGGGCTGGGAAGGGGCTGGAGCCCCAGGAGAGGCTGAAGGAGCTGGGAAGGGGCTGGAGCCCCAGGAGAGGCTGAGGGAGCTGGGAAGGGGCTGGAGCCCCAGGAGAGGCTGAGGGAGCTGGAAAGGGGCTCAGCCTGGAGAAAAGGAGGCTCAGGGGGGACCTTGTGGCTCTGCACAACTCCCTGACAGGAGGGGGCAGCCGGGGGGGTCGGGCTCTGCTCCCAGGGAACAGGGACAGGAGGAGAGGGAACGGCCCCAGGCTGGGCCAGGGCAGGCTCAGGATGGACACCAGCAGGAATTTCCCCATGGAAAGGGTGGTCAGACATTGGCACTGCCCAGGGAGGTTTGGAGTGCCCATCCCTGGAGGTGCCCAGGGAAGGGCTGGAGGTGGCACTCAGAGCTGGGGATGAGGTGCAGATTGGGCACAGACTGGGCTCTGGGGGGGCTTTTCCAACCTCAGTGATCCCGGGATTCTGTTTGCATTCCTGTGAATGGGCTTTTGGAAACGAGCTGAGAAAGGTCTCCTTGAATCCCCGCTGTGAATCCCTGGATGAGGCTGCCTGGGTTAAACCCTCCCGTGCTGGAGCAGACAAAGCCACCAGCTCTTAGTGCTGGGCTCATCTTCACTTAGTCTTGATCCCGGCACCAGTTAAACACTGGGCAATGCTTTGAACTTTCCTTCTTAGAAGAAATTTGGGCAGTTCAGCTTCTGAAGCCTTCGGATCAGGACTCCCTGTGCTCCTGGGGAGGAAATGGGTACCCCAGGGATGGACTCCCTGTCCCCTGGGAGTGCTCAAGGCCAGCTGGGATGGAGCTCTGAGCTCAAACCTGGCTTTTGGACACTGCAAGTTTGAGCTCCTGAGTAGGTCCAGGCTTTACTGCTGTGTATTTAAAAATGGGCACGGGGACAATTTAGTCTAAACTCGAGTACAGAACTGGAATTTTTCAGGATTTCAGCTGTACCTCAGCTCAAACTTGGCACTGGGCTCAAATCCATCTAATTTTAAAATATGAAAACCAAACCAAAACAAATGTCACTGGGAGTTTCTGATGGCACATTAATGATAATAATGATAAATGCAATTAATATCATTTGCTTTCTTACATAAGGATTCCTTGAGAGCTCTGACAGAGACCGAAACAAGCGGGCCCGTGACCAAGTGATCTCCCAGCTCTCAAACCTCCCCTGTATCATCCGTGCTGTTTAAAATAATCAGGGAACTGTTTTGACAAGAGTTCGGAGCTTGTGAGCTTTAAATTGCCAAGAAAACTTCTGAGGAGCGCTGGGCCCTTGACAGTAAATGGGTCTGAACTGGATTTAAGCTGATATTTAATCTGGGGCTAAGCATGGCCACGGCTCTGGGAGTGTAACACTCAGAGCTCTGCTTTTAGGAAACGGTAAAAACTTTGGTTCAGGGACATTCCTGACACGATCCCTCTGTCCCTGGGAACAGGGACAGTCTGCATCCCGAGGAGCCTCAGCGTGGCGACTCCTGCAGCACAAGCTCTGCCCACAAAAAGGCCCTCTGCAAACCTGCTCTGTTATATAAAGGTGCTCAGGGATTTCCGGGGCTCTGTCCTACGAGATACGGAACAATTTTAACCTGAGAAGTACAAAAAGGTGGTTTGGAGCGAGCTGCCTGGATTTGCTGACCGTGGGTCTGGGTGGTGGTGCTCAGCCTCTCTTTCCTTGACAATCCTAAAGCCAAGGGGTGGTTATTTGTGGAATTAAACTCGCCGTAAGAATACAGATTTAAAGGAAAATAAGCATTTCATTAGTTTTTGATCACTTTTTAAAATCTATTTATTTTAATTTTCTTTCTTGGCTGAAATTCTGCCTGAGTTTCAAGGGCTCACCTTGTGAGCTGTAGCTGTGGTAGTCACGCACTCCCCGTCACACGGATTCGTTGCCTGCTCACGTTAAAGCCTTCATGAATTCTCCTGGACAAGGGCAGATGTTGCCAGGTTTAAAAATAAAATTAAACCAACAGCAGCAGCTCTGGAGAATTCCTCAGCCATCGAGGCTTAATTCCATGGTGCTGCGCTGTTATCTGTCAACCATTCATGCAATTAAGGGAAAATCTCTCCCAACGTTTCCATGGTGCTGGAGCACTCCAGGAGAACAGGCAGCCCACACAGGAGCCAGGAGCGATGAAATATTAATTGAGCACCAGCACATGTTCAATAATCTCCACTCTTAATCCAGGCCTGAGTCACTCAGGCCCAGCAAATGAGGAGTTCAACAGAGCACAGCCTTGGCACAGCTTTATCCGAGGGGAAAAGCCATTTATTGTGGGGTTGGGGTGGGCTGTGGCCGTGTTTCGTGGGAGCAGTGCAGGGGTTGTGGTGCCGGGAGCTGGCCCAGGTGAGCGTGGGAAGCTCAGGGTCCAAGGTGTGCATCCAGAGGAAACCCAAGGGAAAAGGGGTTTTGAGATGTGATGAATTTACTGCAGGGCCCTGAGATGGAGGATCCTGGAATGGTTTGGGTGGGAAGGGGCCTTGAAGCCCTTCTCCTTGCATGGAATGGTTGCAGGGACACCTCCCACCATCCCAGGTGCTCCAGCCTGGCCTTGGGCACTGCCAGGGATCCAGGGCAGCCACAGCAAATCTGGGAATTCTCTTCCAGGGCCTCTCTGCCCTCCCAGGGAGGAATTCCTTCCCAATATCCCATCCAAGCCTGCCCTCTGGCAGTGGAAGCCATTCCCTTGTCCTGTCCCTCCAGCCGAAGGAGGGTGGGCAGATCCCAAATGGAATTGCTCTCCCTGTGGGCTGCAGTGTTGGATTTGGGGGCAGCTGTGCCTCCTCCGGCAGCCCCAGCGCTCACCCCACACCTCCCAACCTCTCCATATGGCTTTGGAACATGCTGGACCTGTGCTCAAAGTCAAGAGAAGCATTTCCAGTCTCTGGGAATGCCCAGTGGGCTTCTCCCAGGGACAGGGAGCTGGTGGTGACCCCTGGGAGTGCGGATCCTGCGGGTTCGGGGAGCTGTCAGCCGCTCCCACACGGACCGGGATCTCCAGAGGTCCTCCAGCCCTGAGGATCCTGTGACACAAACTCGGGGTGGAATCAGGGTCCAGGTTCCGGAGCGGTGCCTGTGGGAATGAGGCTGGATCCTGGGAAGGGCTCCAGCCAGCCCGTGCTGCTCTGCTCCAGGGTGGGCCCTTCCTGCCCGGGGCTCCTGGGCCGTTTGCTGTCTGTGAGCTGGGATAGCTTTGGATAAGCTGGAACTGGTTATGCCAGAGTGGCCTCTTCTCCCTGGAAAAGAAATCCTGCCCCGACTGAGCTTTCCAGAAGAAAACTTTCCCTGAACAGCTCCAGGGGGGAGGCAGCATCTTCCCAGCTCCAGGTCTCTGCTGCTGCGCTTCTTTCCAGCCCAGAGCTGCTCTGGAGGTTTGAGGAGGAACCAGGATTTTTTGCCCTCCAGGTATTTTGAAGCCCTGCAGGTGAAAGGGCCCTGTCAGCCCCTCTGCCTTTCCTTCAGAGCACAATCCTGCCTCTTGCTGTTCTCGCTGCTGCTGGAAAGTCCCACAATGAGGTTTTAGGCTGAATAAGTTGTCATCAGTTGCCGTGTCCCTAAAAAGGCCAGATCACAGCTTGAAACGCCAGCATTCCAAGGTGGCTTTCCAAGAACCCATGGTGCAGTTCCAAGCAAAATGGATATTTGTGGAGAAAAATCACAGGAAAATGGAGAATTGTGTTCTCCGGCTTATTTAATTTCTAAATATCTCCAACAGGGCTCTGCCAGCTCCCTTCAATGAGAGCAGATAATGGGGTAGATATTGATATCTGAAAAGAGACTTTCAGGGGCTGAACTGTATTTATTTTAAACTTCTGAGGTGTCTGATCTACAAAAACCTGAGAAAATGTGTGCAGATAAAGTCTCTGCAAGAAAGGGAGTGAAAACTCTGGGCTTGAAAGGGAAGTTGAGAGGGAAATATCAAGGTTTTCTGCTTTTTGCCTTTTTTCCCTAATTTCTTCACTTCAGATGCTAATTAACATTTCAGAGGAAGGAAGGCTTTGCTAAAAATCCAACATCTCTCCTTAAGGCTTGGCTTAGAAAGAATTCAAGACTTGTGTTGAAAATCAGGCTAATATTGGCATTCCTGATATTTTAAGGATAAAAGAAGGAACAAATCAAGCAAAGCCATCCCAGACAGTCTCTCAAGCCCACATAAAGAAACAAATTCAGGCAAAAGAGGGTTTTAAATACTTGGCAACTCCTCTTTAACATTAATTCCAGTTCTTTTCCCTTATTTTCCTGAATGATGCATCCCAGGTGATTGTTCCCTTCAGATGTTTCTGGAGAGAATTCCCCATTCCTGGTTGGAGAAATTACTGTGGGCAATGGTGGCACCTCAAAATATTGCATTTTCTGTAGTACACCAGCTGTGGCAGTGGGAAGCCATTCCATGTGTCCTGTCCCTCCATCCCTTGGAATGGGATCTCCTGGAGCCCCTTTGGGCCCTGGAAGGGGCTCTGAGCTCTCCCTGGATCCTTCTCTTCTCCAGGTGAGCCCCCCCAGCTCTCCCAGCCTGGCTCCAGAGCAGAGGGGCTCCAGCCCTTGGAGGATCTCTGGGGCCCTAAAATGTTTTTCAGCAGAAAAATCAGCTCCTCTGTTGTCCAAATCTCTTTTTTCTTGATTTAATCATGAGTAAAAGTCTTATTAGGCAATTTATCAGTCATGACAAAGCAATAGAAGTAATTATGGACGTTAATAACAGAAGGCATTGTGTTCATTAGGATGAACTAATCCAGTGTTCCTGTTTGCCTCGCTGTGGTGAGAATACTTGGTTAGGGCAGTGCAATCCTCCCAGGAGGGAGTTTTCCAGCCCAAATCTCAACTAAAAATCCTCCAGAAGATAAATCCCATCTCCACTGGCCTTCCCTGGCGTGGGAGCAGCCAGGACAGCACAGGACAGTTCAGGACAGCACCTGAACCTTCTGGCTGCAGGAGCTTCGGGACCCATTTGTCACCGCTTTTCTGCAGGGTGTTTTTCCCTGGGGCGGCCAATGAACATTTCCCCATTCAGACCTTTCAAACCTTCAGCCCTGTGCCACTGTGGCAGCTGAGAGTGAACTTCGAGGTGACACTAAATTAACTTTACTGTGGCAGCCCCGGGATCCAGAAATGATGTCTTGGTTTTCCTTCCAGGACCTTCTCCTCATAACTTCATCTCTTACTGTATCCCCTGATTTTCTTTCCCAATAAAAAATATTTTGCTGCTGAAACAAACTGGATTTTTCTACCTTGGTTAGGAAAATTTCTGTTTCCTACTTAATCCAGATTGTTGGTTTCCTGTTTCTGGCTCCCAGCTTTCCTTAGAGACACCGAAATTTCACCCTCTCTCCCTGCTAAGGGCAAAGCCTTCCCTGGCTCCTGCTGGAGCTCAGCGCTGCTCGGCCAAGGTTTGGGAATGCACAGAGGGAATCCTGGCTTGGGAGGAGCCCTCTGCCCTCGCCAGGCTCTGGGAGGTGGCAGAGATGGGGATTACAGCCAGTGTTTGGGATGCTGAAATCCAGGATCCGAGGAGGAAATTCAGGACAAAGCCGGGCACGCTGCCTTGGCCGTGGCAGCTCATCCCTGGGTTTGGGTTGTGGTTTTCCCTCCGTCGGTGTCTGCTGGGATTCTGTTTGGCTGAACTCCTGGGAGCAGAGCTCCTGAAATTCCGACCCCCTGTAGCTCCAACACTCACCAGGTTTCAGCCCCTCAGCCCTTTCCCTGCACTTCTCCTCCTCAGCCCTTTCCCTGCACTTTTCCTCCTCTGCGTTTTCCCAGCAGTTCTCCTCCTCAGACTTTTCCCTGCACTTCTCCTCCTCTGCCCTTTCCCTGCACTTCTCCTCCTCTGCCCTTTCCCTGCACTTCTCCTCCTCTGCCCTTTCCCTGCAGTTCTCCTCCTCAGCCTTTTCCCTGCAGTTCTCCTCCTCAGCCCTTTCCCTGCAGTTCTCCTCCTCAGCCCTTTCCCTGCACTTCTCCTCCTCAGCCCTTTCCCTGCAGTTCTCCTCCTCTGCCTTTCCCCGGCTCCGTCCCTCTCCGTTTGCCCCGGCAGGGACAGGCCCAGGGTCACAGCCCCAGGCTGGGTGTCAGCAGGTTCCCGGCACCGTCCCGTGCCCGCAGCCCTGCTGAGTCCCTGGAAAATACAGCAGCTGTGTCAGACTGCAGTTCGGGGCTGCGTGTCCTCCCTGGAAAAGCAAATCCCTGCAGGTGGAGTGCCCTGAGCTGACCTCTCCCGGTGGAACTCCAGCGAGAATTCCCTGCCCACGGCAGGCGCTTGGAACGAGATTTTGGAGGTTCTTCCCTGGATTTCTGCAGTGCCAAAGGGTGCTGGGAGCCAGGAGCCACTTCCCATTTCCTTTGGCGATTCCCCCCAGACCTTTGGCACCTTGGATTTTTCTGGATTTCTCTAATATTATTATAATAATAATATCATTATTATTCACTGCTCATCCATTTGCGCCCCATCCTGGCTCGTACTTAGGGGCATTAATTCTGTATTTATAGGTCAGCTGGGCCTTGCTGGGATGTTTCAGCTCAGTTCATGGCTCTGGCAGAGTCTGAAAAAAGAAAACCCGGTTTTGAGAGCTGTTCCCTTTCCCTGCTGGAAAGGGTGGATTTCTGCTGGTGCCTGCAGGGCAGGTTGATGCAATATTGACTGGGGCTGAGAAGGGTGAGGGAAGGACCTGAAGTGCCATCCATCAGGGCCGTAAATGAGGATGTAAACACCACAGGTGATGTTTCAGAGAGGCAGTGGAGCAGAGCCTGCCCACAGGAGCCCGTGCTGACTTAGGGCCCAGCCTCCCATCGATTCTGTCGAGGAAAATGAATTATTAAACCTCTGTTAATTGTGCTGGCAATGGAAATTCTCTCGAATATCTGTTTACCTTCCTCCTCCTCTCATCCCTCCCAGCCTGGCTTTACTCTGTTGGGATTTTTGGATCTATCCCTCCCTCCTCTCCGGGTTTGGGTGCTCCTGCCCTGAACTCTGCAGCCCACCCCTGTGTCCAGCCCCACAAAGAATTAACTCTTTAATTAAAACTCTTGATTTAGCAAACCCAACCCTTCCAGCCTCCTTGGCCTTTCCTTTGGGGGTGTTTCCAGGGGGAAGTTGGCACAGCCAGGGAATCTGCTGTGGGAAGAGCCCTGCCACAGCCTCATTTCCCACTCTGTCCTGCACCTGGGAGAGTTTTCCTCTTCCAGAGCTCGTGCATTTGAGGAAAACGCATTCCAGCGGCACCTCTGCTTCCTATTTCTTCCTGCCTGTATGTGGATGGAGGGAAGTTATGGGACCAAATGAGAGTTCGTCTGATTTGAGCTCCCTGGATTTCAGATTCCTGAGACAGGGGCAAACCTTGAATAGTTCTGAGCGTGGCTCTTGCAGCTGCTGGGCTTGACTGGGAACGGGAATCACCCCACCGCATCTACTGCCTTAAAATCTTGTTTGAAAGGCCCAGGAAGGGAGAAAAGAACCCAAACTGGTGCTTGGGTTCCCCCAGTTTCACAGGCAGAGTTGTTTTACACAGGGCCTGAGCTGCCAAGGCACTGGGAGAGGCAAAAACTCGATTTTCCTGATGCTCCTGGAAATCCCTTTATTCCACAACATGTGCTTGGGCAAGGCCACCTTGCAAACGAGAAAAGCCCCAGTGGGAGGCACCAGTAATGGGTGCTTACTGTCCAGCTTTATCTAAAGCTCTTTTGTGCTTGGATTTACACAACAAAAAAAGCTGCTTTTATTATTTTTGTGAGTTTTATCTCTTCAGCTGGTCTGGAGACAGAGTATTAGTCAGATGTGTGGGTAGTGGATCACCCAGGATGTCAAACTCGGTGTTTTAATTAAAAATGCACGGCTTTGACATATTAAGCATCCATTAAAAGCCCCACTGCTTGTCTGGGGAGGCTCTGAGGGCAAAACTGAGCTGATTAAATGGAAAGAATGGAAGTGTTGCTTTGGATTATTGTTATTATTTTGCTTGTCTCCCAGGGAAGAGATCTGGAGGGTTTATCTGGCTGGGGGACAACCAGCAGGTGAAAAAATGTCATTTTTTTCCCAGTTAAAGCTGAGAGTTTTTATTTGATTAGCACAGAGCAGAGTGGGGGGTGTTGGGTGGTGTGGCCTGAAGGCTGCTGGGTTTTTCAGGGAGAGGAGAAATTGTATTTTTTAAATCCATGTGACACTTAAGCCAAGGAGGGTTTCTTCCCCCACGGGCTGTTTTCGGGTGTGTTGGGTGCTCGATTTTCCTGATTCCTTGGAATATAAACTCTCATTTCTTTTGGGAGCGGGTATCGAGTGTGGGAGCAGGTATCGAGTGTAATCATGCCAAATAGATCGAGCTGTTATTAATTGGCACAAAAGAAGTGATCCTGGGTCAGGTTCAGGCCACCTCAAGTCTCTCCTGGCTCTGATGGGTGCCTGAGCCTGAGGAATTTCCATCCCGGCAGTGCTGCCTCTGCTTTCCAGCTGCATTTGGGCCTCTTTGGTGCCTTTGCCTGCTGGAGGAGCTGCAGCTGAGCCTCAGGGCCCCGGCAGTGGGGTTTGGGTGCCGGCCCCATTCCTGCTGTCCCCCCCAGCAGTGGGGTTTGGGTGCTGGCCCCGCTCCTGCTCTCCCAGCAGGGATCCTGTCCCCCTGGCAGAGGGGTTTGGGTGCTGGCCGTGCTCCTGCTGTCCCCCCCGGCAGTGGGGTTTGGGTGCCGGCCTCAT
>VWPU01005278.1:20971-47691 GCA_013398955.1 Callaeas wilsoni | reverse complement strand
CCATCCCATCCCATCCCATCCCATCCCATCCCATCCCATCCCATCCATCCCATCATCAGCGCAGGTTTACCTTGGGGCGGGGATGCCGTTGCCGAGTTTGCTCGGTGTAGGAATTCTCGGGACTGGGATGCGCAGAGGAAATCCAAGGATGGCATTCCCTGTGTTTGTCCGGCAGGAATGGGAACGGGCTGGCTTTGGGAAGCAGCGCTGCCGGGGCTGCTGGGAAGCGCCCCTGCGCAGGTGGCTCTGGGTGCCACCACCCCGCCCGTCACTGCCCGCCCCGGGACAGCGCGGATTCCATGGAATTCTCTTGTTGGACAGGTTTTCCCGGGGCAGCCTGCCGGGAATGTCTTTGGGAGGCAGAGCTGCAAACAAACCCTGACCGGGATAAGGGACCGGCTCCTGCCCCAGGGCTGGGGGAACCCCAGACCGCTGGGAAAACTGGGAATTATTCCGACCTGGGAGATGGTTTCCCGCCCTGAGGCGGCATTTTGGAGGTGAAAAGGCAGTGGGATGCTTTCGGGTTTTAAAGGAGTAAATGTCCAAATTCTTCAGCAGGCACAACGCACTCAACTTTTGGAGTCACCTTTTTGGGGACTTTTTTTTTTGCCAGGGAATTCAACAGCAGAGATGATCCATGAGGAATAAACAGGCTGGAGTGTAGTCGTGAACACGTTTCAATTTTTAATTTTTAACTTTTCCTCTTTATTTCCCTTTTGCATTGGGTGAAAAGGAAATAAAATGTCAACTTCCAGTTCCTAAATTCCCGAAATATTTTGGTTTGGATCAGTACCTGAGTGCTCTGTTTATCCCAGCCTGGCTGCTCCATGGGTTTATCAGGAAGCTGCTGGTTTGCCCCCATATAAACATGGAATTCATTTTGGAATTGCTTTTCCAGCTCACAGGTGGAGTTGGGCATAAAAATATTATGGAAAAGAAGTTGCTGTAAAAATTTATTTAGTGTAAAAAATGATTTTTTTGGAGCTGATCTAAAAGGTCTTCTTTAGGAAAAAGTGATTTATCCATTCAGTATGTGAGCAGCAGGGATGGGACGTGCTCTGGGAATGCTGTGCCACAATCCAGCACTCCAGAAGTTCTTAATTAATTGCTTATTAATAATTTTCAAACATTCTGGAAGTCCAGATCCCTCCCCATGTGCCCTTTCTCACCAGTGGCTGTTGGAAATCACCCACTTTATCCAGGAATATTCAGTTTTGTCAGGAAATTTGTCTCTTGCTGTGAGATCTTCTGGATTTTTGGCATTGCTGCTATTTCTAAGCTTTGTTTAAAAAAAAAAAAAAAAGGGAATATTAATGTAGCACAAGGTTTAGGGAATGGCAGAGTCAGGAGATTCCATGACTGCGCTTCCCTGGTTGAGGTCCCAGCTCATTTCCAGGAGCTACAGCCACTCCTCTTCCCCCAAACCAGCCCAAACGTGCTTTGTTTCTGTTGCTAAAACATCATTTATCCTGCTGCCACGCTTCATTTTGCCAACTTTTTGAAAAACCCGTGATTAAAAAATCCTCCCAGCCAGCACAGGTAGGGGAGGAGGTGGAGCTTAGAAATTCTGCTCGTTCGCAGTAATTTTTAATCTCTCCCCCTAATTGTTGGATGACTGCAGGAGTGCTGAGGATACGGCATCAATAACGCTGGTTTTGTGCCGGCTGAGGCACAGCCCAGCCGCGCTCCGCTCCTTCATCTTTTATTCGGATTGATCTCCACTCCCATTCCCCAGGAACACCAAAGGAGCTGGCAAGGAACCCAAAAGCACCTTTTTATTGTCGCTTGTTTTACCAAGCGCTGTTTTAGGGAGTCGCTGCGCGGGGCTCTCACCTGGGTGCGCACACGCTGCCGGAGCCTTGCATTGCCTCCGGAGGGGCTGCTCCCTGCGGCATTCCTGGCGGAAATTAGGCATTTGCACCGAAATCGAAGAAAATGAGGCAGGCTTACACCGGGCTGTAGAGTCTGAGGTGGGAACGAGCAAACAGCACGGGGGGAAGCTGCTCCAGCACTTTGGGGCTGCCTCGGTTCTCCCCGGCGCCCCCGGGAAAGGGATGAGCCCCGGCGGCTGCCACTTCCAGGTGTGGCCGGAGAGGGAACGGTGACGGTGGGCAGCTCCGGAGCAGGAGCCCGGCCAGCAGCGCCCAGCTCCCCCTGGGATCGCGGCGGGACACTATCGGCATCCCGGGAGATCCCAAACCCCTCCCGAGCTGCTCCCAGCTGAGCCTGGGGGCTGCCACAGCATTCCCAACCCCAGCAGGGCTGGGATCCAGCTGCTGCCAAGGGGATGTCACAGCAGTCCCAACCCCAGCAGGGATGGGATCCAGCCGCTCCCAGGGGGATACTAAAAGGGGCTGAGCCTAGGGGAAGTCAGAGCATTGCCGACCCTAGCAGGGCTGGGATCCAGCTGCTCCCAGGGGTATTCTGTGAGGGGCTGACCCTGGGGGCTGCCACAGCATTCCCAGCCCCAGCAGAGGTGGGATCCAGCTGCTCCCAGGGGGATTCTGTGAGGGGCTGAGCCTGGGGGATGTCACAGCATTCCCAACCCCAGCAGGGATGGGATCCAGCTGCTCCCAGGGGGCTGTCACAGCATTCCCAACCCCAGCAGAGGTGGGATCCAGCTGCTCCCAGGGGGATGTCACAGCATTCCCAACCCCAAGAGAGGTGGGATCCAGCCGCTCCCAGGGGATTCTCTGAGGAGCTGAGCCTGGCCCTGTGCTTGCAGCAGGTCTGGAACCAGCTGAGCCCCAGGCTGGGATTCGCTCGGGGCCTGAGGACACAAATAACCAGGAAAAGCAAACGGGGCCGTGGAGGCTGTGGGGAGGCTCCCACGGGATCCTGCAGGGAGCAGGGCTCGTGTGGGGGCTGTGCTGTCCCACTGCCCCCGCCGCTCTAAGCCCAGGACATTTCTGTGGATCCCTGGGACACAGAGACTGGATCTGGTTGTCGAGCCCAGAGGGGTGCGATGAGAATTCCCTGCAGCCACTCCAGAGGCACTTTTGGCCCAGAAAGGCCGGGATTTGTCCCCGTTACACTTTGTGCAGGGCGTGTTTGCAGTGCTGGCACGAGGCAGGCACGGAGAGCCCTGGGCAGAGATGGAGCACCAGCACGTGCAGCTCCGCTGCCAGGAATTAATTCAAGAATTAATTCTTCTTGGAGCTATTCAGGAGTGCTTTAAATCTTGCATGAAGGGCTCGGGCATCAATGGAATCTTCATCCAAATTTTTCTTTGCATTTCTATCTGAGATGATGCTGAAATGGAGATTAAAGTTTTGTATCAAGTGTCGTCACCTGGAGGAGGAAAATAAATAAAAACCTGGAGCCATGGGGAGCGCTGTCCAGCATCCTGGTGAAGGATTAAGGGAAAGAGCTACAAAATACTGGGATTTTGGCATTCTTTTGGTTTCCGTGTAGCAGAGCTGGCTGGAGAGGGCATGCCCGAGATGTCCCGGTGTCCATGGCCTTCTCTCAGGGCAGGATGCAGGGATGGCAGGATTCAGGGACGGTGGGATGCAGGGATGGTGGGATGCAGGGATGGCAGGATTCAAGGATGGCAGGATTCAGGGATGGCGGGATTCAGGGACGGTGGGATGCAGGGATGGCAGGATGCAGGGATGGCAGGATGCAGGGATGGCAGGATGCAGGATGCAGGAATGGCAGGATGCAGGGACTGCGGGATGCAGGAATGGCGGGATTCAGGAACGGTCGGCTGCAGGAATGGCAGGATGCAGGGACAGCAGGATTCAGGGATGGCGGGATTCAGGAATGGTGGGCTGCAGGAATGGCANATGGCAGGATGCAGGATGCAGGGATGGCGGGATGCAGGGATGGCAGGATGCAGGAATGGCAGGATGCAGGAATGGCAGGATTCAGGAATGGCAGGATGCAGGGATGGCAAGATGCAGGGATGGCAGGATTCAGGAATGGCAGGATGCAGGATGCAGGGATGGCAGGATGCAGGAATGGCAGGATTCAGGGAGGGCAGGATGCAGGAATGGCAGGATGCAGGGACTGCGGGATGCAGGAATGGCAGCCTCCACGCCTGGCTGGCTCCAGGCTCAGGAGGAAGCAGAGGGCAATCACTTTCTCTCAGGGCTGCTTTGACACTCAGGGCTCTGCTTTCCAGGAATGCAATTTAATCCATGGCAAGGCGAGTGTGACGGATTAACGGGAAGAGCGAGGGGCTCGGATCCCATCTTTTTTATATCAGCCATAATTCCCTTCTGAAACGCAGCGGCCGTCCCGAGCGAAGGATTCTCACCCATTTTATCCCTGCAGCCGGGGGGCATTCCAGGTGTTTATGGGGGTGGGATTTATGGCACAGCCTGGATCTGCCCCCGCAGCCCAGGCTCTCCCAGAGGAAAAGGAAGAGGCTGCTGGGAGAAGTGCCCTGCCGGAGAGGGAGACTCTGTTGTTCTTTATTAATCATTCCTTCCTGGAAATCAATTAGCTGGCACAGGCAGCCCAGCGATCTCCTGGTAGCCATGGAGACGGCCCGGGGAGCCGGGGGAGAAAAGTACAGTTTAGTCAGGAAAAGTCCAAATTTTGTGCTCCCGCATTTTTAACCTTTCCGAGACAATTATAAAGTATTTTAATTAGCAATGTTTATCACCTGCTGTAGAACAGGAGGAGCTGCACAGGCCCCCACAGACCTCACTCATCCCACTTTGGTGCAAAACAGTCTGGGATTTATGTTTGGAATGTGCTGAGCACCTCCAGTTCCCATTAAAACAACAATTTCTCTGGAAGCCAAATGAGCAAAGCTGATGATTTAAGCATGGAGGATGGTAATTAGTGCCAGGCTTGTGCTGGGCTTGGTGAGGACCCTCTGCATTCCCAGAGCCTGGAACCAGCCCTGGGGATTCGTGGGGTTTGCAGGCAGCAGTGCCTTTACTCCACATTAACGGATTCTTCCCATTTTCCAGCTGCTGGGCTGGGAATAAAATCTGTGCTGTGCCAGTGCCTCAGCCCGGGGTCAGCTGGGGCTGGTTTGGTCAGGTTATCCATGAGAAAAGTGGATGTGGCATTCCCCAGGGTGGTGCTGGGGCACTTTTGGAGTGGTAAAGTGGCACAAAGTCCCGGTTGTACCCCAAATGTGCCCCTGCTGTGGGCACAGGCTTGGGAAGGTTAGGGAGGGGCCTGACTGCGTCCTGAGGTGGGACACTGGGAGTTCCTCGGGGAAAACGTGCTTCCTTCCCTGGATCCAGCACTGGGGATCCATATCCTGCTCTCCCGGGAGTTCTCCTGGAGCATCCTGGCCAGAAGAGACCCCACCTCCTTCAGCCAGGGGCTGGTTTGAACACGGCCGTTTTTTCTAGCACTTCCCAATAGGAAACTGGTCTAAAATCTGGGACAACATTTGTTTGGATGGCGAAAACAGAAATCTTTGCAAAATTTTCCACACAAAAGGAATTTGAAGGGAAGCAGCTTCACTTTTGAAAACTCCCCTGTAGAGAACTTCAGAATTTTGCCTTTAAAGGTCTGGATTTTATTCTCTTTGATAATTTCGTTGGAGTGCATCCCATGGGAATGGGGTTTGGCAGAGCTGTGAACCTCATCCTCAGCTTCCACGAGGACAGGGATGTGTGCGGGGTCGGGAAAAGGAGGGAAGGGGTGGCTGGCCCTGGCCAAGGGGCCCAGGAGGTGGCAGTTTTGGGGAGCTATCCCTTTTGTCTGGAAATTTATCCCTTGCCGTGAGATCCTCCACGTTTTTGGCGTTGCTGGTATTTCTAAGGTGTGTTTTAAAAACGACGGGGACTATTAATGGACCAAAAGGGTTGAGGAAGGTCAGGGTTGCGCTTGGAAAGGGCCTTGGAATGAGCTGGATCGCAGGGGCGGTGGCTGCTGGGTGTGAATCCATGGGGAGGCACTGGGAGCGTGTCCTGGATTGCCCCCACGGCTCAGAGCCCCCCCTGCACGTCCCAAAGCAGCAGCAGAGCCACAGCTGAAGGTTCTGGAACATTCCCAAGTTCCCAGGGCGATCCAGCCCCATCCCTCCAGAGCCGGGGCGGGGTGAAGGAGCGGGAGGAGCCTGCGGGGTCCTGGTCCTGGGTGGGTGCGGGGACACAGCAGATGGAGCCTCCAAGTGCCACAAATCCAGCCCAGATCCATAAATAGCAGGAAATTCCAGCTGCAGCCAGACCCGAAGTGGTGGCAGAGGTGACGTGCCGGGGTCCTGTGGTTATCCATCCCGTGATGCCACATCCAATCCCAACGCTTTGGGGGCAGAGCCGGTTTTGTGGCAGCTCTCTCTGCATCTGAACCCGGCCGTGAAAACCCAAGATTTCTCTTCACACTTCCTCCTCTTCACCAGCCCCATCCGTGGCAGGAGCGGCGTCGCTGACAGCTTTGCTGGAAGCGCAGGAAAGCCCCGGCAGGGAGCTCAGTGCGCAGCTCCAGGTCCTGCAGCTATTCTTGGCTCAGGAGCGGTGTCACTCCGGAATAACAGCCCCGGCAGGAATAGCAGCCTCAGTCACTGGAGCACAGCCCCCGGAGAGTTTGTTCGCAGCCTGCAAGGTCAAAGCTTAAACCCAGATTTGTGTCTGTGGAGCTGAAAGTGGCAGGTTTTTCCTTGGGAAAAGAAGCGATGCGGATTCCTGGGCAGCAGGAGCACGTGCGTGTCCAAGAGAACAGCCAGAGCCTGGGTTTTACTGGGAATCATCCCAGTTTCCTCCTGAGAGCCTCCTTAAAGCCTTCATCGGAGCTAGCCTGGACTGCAGTGTGCTGCCGCAGGGGAAACTTCTCCTGTGAATCAGGAGGAGATAAAAAAGGGGGAAGATCAGCTTGCCCCAGCTGCCCCATGGGGCTCTGGGCTGTCCAGAGGGAAATCTGCTGGATTGCTCAGCTCCAGCCACATCCCACGGACACGTGGTCAGAGGAGATTCTGATTTTGTTCATTTTGGAACAGACTCCTTTGCTCTTTCCGTAGTGAGTGGTGCCAAACTTGGGACAAAGGATGGAGGGACAGGACAAGGGGAAAGGGATTCCCACTGCCAGAGGGCTGGGAGAGGTGGGATATTGGGAAGGAATTCCTCCCTGGGAGGGCCGGGAGGCCCTGGAAGAGAATTCCCAGAGCAGCTGTGGCTGCTCCTGGATCCCTGGCAGTGCCCAAGGCCAGGCTGGAGCACCCTGGGGTGGTGGAAGGTGTCCCTGCCCATGGAACAGTGGAATGAGATGGGATTTAAGCTCCATCCCAACCCAGTCTAGGATTCTGGGATTCCACGCTCTCTGTGCAGTTGCAGGTGGGGGTTTCATGCAGAGTGTTTGACAATTTCATTAAACTGAAACCCCAAACCGCCCCTAAACAGTTTAGGGACAGGAAGAAGTCCTGGGAATGAGCTGCAGTGGGCTCAGAGCACCCTGGAGAAGGGAGAGAGAATGGAGGAAAAACCTTCTCAGGTGCAATTACCCTCTGCTGAAAGCAGCTAAAGGCTGGATTTGTGCCAGGATAAGGAATCCTTGTGGCACAAACGCCCCCCACCTTGGCCTGGCAGCTCTTGCCTGGTCTTGCTGCGTGTCCCAGCCCAGGTCTGTGGCTCTGCCTGGCAAAGCCTTCCCAAGTGAAACACTTTGGTCATGCATGAGATCATTGACTAGGGGAAAAGAGGAGGAGCTGGGAGCATCTTCCTCTCTTTTTGTAAAGAATGGGATTTGCTACAAAGCCCTGAACTGTTGGAGCGTGATTTTGCTCACAAATCCACTTGTGTGTGAGCCTGTCTATTTTGCTATCTTATTTTTCTTCCAGCTTAAATAAAATTCCATTTTTCCCTGCCTGGCCGTGAATGTTTTCTCCCAGCGTGGCAGCCAAAGGGCTGTTGGGCAGGTACAGGGCTGATGATGGCTTAAAAAAACCCAAACCCTTCTTTTTTCCCATCTTTGTAGTGAGCTGAGGGTGCAGTTTATCGTGGGCAAGACAGAGCCTAAAAAAATAAAAAGTGAAAATTCCCATCCCATTTGGCAAAACTGGGCTTGTGATTGCCCAGGTGAAGAGCTGGTAAAAAAGAAGCCAAGGAAAATGTTTCTCCTCTCATTTGGTGATAAATATCAAAATCAGGGCACGTGGAATCCTCACAGGAGTTTTGTATCCGTAGTTTCCCCCACCCAGAGCTGCTCCTTTCCATTCCTCATCCTTCCTGTGTGCGGTAGCCCCAGGACTCGGCTCCAGCTCCTTTTCAGGAGTTTTCTTCTCTGTCTGTTGTTTTATATTCATCTGCCTTGAATTTCATTTATTATTTTGCTATCAAAACTCTGGAACCAACAGGTTAAAACTGAGATCCTATAAAATGCCATTCCTTAACCACAGACTGCTTTCCTTGGAATAAAGAGCTCTGGAGCTGACTTGGGTTTCACAGGCAGCTGCTGCTCTGGGAATGAGCTATCCCTCGTCCCCTCCTTTAGGGGAAATGCCGTGTCCCTGGCATTCCCAGTGGCCCCTGGAAGCCACGCGTGCCACCTGCCCAGGGCAGCTGGAGGAGATGGCTCTCCACCAATGGGCCTCATTCCGCTGCTTTTCGGATCCCAGAATCCCTCCCCATTCCCTGCCTGCCGTCAGCGTCTCCGTCCTCGTGCCCCAGCTCCATCCTGGCATCTGCTTTCTCAAGGAGCTCTAAAAGGATGCAGAGAAGTCCAGAAGTTGTTTGATCATTCCCTTTGAGCTCTCGGAGCTGCCTGCATGGTGAAATCCCTGGAAACACCAGCCCTGGGGGTTAATCCCAGTGGAGAGAGTTTTGATTGTAGCCTTAGACTGAAGGGAAGCGTCACCTGGATTTTAGATTCCTTCCAGCTCTACCAAGGCTTTCATTTCCCCCCCAGGTTTATAAAAATAAGTCTTTGGGCTTCTGGCTGGCTGGCAGGAATTATCCTGGCTTTTCCCGCAGCAGTCCGTGCAGGAAGCATCCCTTCGCCTTCCAGGGAGTGCGCTGAGGGATGCAGAGCACGTTTGGCTGCTTTCCCTGGGACGCGCAGATTCTGCCACCTGTTTGCTGCTCACACTGTGAGGGGAGGTAACCCCCAGCACAAACTCGGGATCAGGCTCTGCCCTCTTGGACAACGCGGCTCTTGGGACAGCCTAAGCCGTTGTGTTTGCTGAATTCCACAGGTTCCTCATGTCCAGCAGAGGTGTTTCATGAGGAGTGTGTGAGGTCTGTCTGTGCCGAGGGGCAGCACCAGGCGAGGATGAGGATTCCTGACTCCATGCTCAGACTCCCTCCTCCATCCAGGGTCTTCCTGGGACACCACCCCCACACTCCCAGCCCCACCCAGGCCCAGTGTGGAGCTCTCCTCTCTTGCCAGGATATCAAGAAGCACCGTGACCCAGGGGAGTTCATCCACTCGGTTTGGTTTGGGAGGGAGGACGGGTCAGGCGTCCCCCTCCAGCCTTCCAGCTGACCTGGTTTGGAGTTCCATCCCATCACAAATTTATAAGCAAACAGGATTTTGTTCTCAGAAACTCCAAGCAGAGAGGATCTGACAGCATCACGGGAAATATTTTCCTAAATCCGTGTAGTCCTGCAAAATTAATGCTGAAGGAACACCGAGGAGAGCTCACCATCAGATCATGGACAGCTCTGGGAATCTCAGCCCACGTGGAACTCCTCAAATGGGTTTTGCTGGTGAATTTGGGGAATTCTAGGAAACATTCTTGCCTGAGCAGCCCCTGTACCGTTCCCCTTGCAGCAGCTGGCTGCAGAGCTACGCGTGGCCAGGTGCCACTGCCAGGGACAGCAGTGGGACAAGGTTTTTGTCCCATCAGGTTGAGGTCTCTCCCTTTCAGCTCCTGGTTTTGCAGCTTGGCGTCAGCCCTGGCCTCTCTCCTGCTTGGATTGTCCTCAGGAGGCTCTCCATGGACACCCAGCACAAAGAATGTGTGGATCTGATCCTGTCTTTTGGAACCTTCCCAGCCAAAAGCCGTCACTCGCCGTAGGTTCTCTTGTTGCAGGAAAAACCAAACAGAAACATTCCAGTTTTAGCTCTAAAAAGGCTTTTTTTGTGGGGGGTGGGGAATGTTTTTATTTGCACTCTGGTGCTCTTTCCTTGTCCCCTTTCCCCATCACCTTGTTGTAAGGATGGTGCTGGAGCAGACAGAGCTGGGAACGCTGCTCAGCTGGGTTTAACCTTTGCCTGGGCTCCCAAATTCCTGGGCAGTGGATGTGGGAGCCTTTATTCCCCTGGAGCACTGGTCAGGGCAGGAACCCCCCCAGCCCCTCGTTTTCCCGACCCTCATCCCTGGGCTGGCACAGTGAGGTGTGGAGGTGTGTCCTTAGAGCTCCACAGTGGGAATCCCATGGAAAAGTGGAGGGTTGTTGGTATCCAGGGGGTCTGTCCTTTATCCAGATGGAAATCTGCTCTTTATGGAGGACCTGGATTTGCAGGGGGCTGCATTTCCTCTGTGCCTTAAGCCGGGGCTTTCCCGGCCTCCTCGTCCATCCCCAGCCCCACACCAAAGAGGCCCCAAGGTACTCGGGGAGATTAAAAGGATGATTAAAAACTCAGAGCAAAACCAGACCCATCCGTCTTTTAAAAGGGGATTTATTTGCAATCAGGGAAAGAGGAAAATGAGGTCCCGGCCTGCCGGCGAGAGCGGCGCGGTCGGGCCTTGGGCTGGGGCCTGCCTGGCCTCTGCTTTGGCCCATCTCTGATGAAACGCCAGCTGATGTGGGCAGGGGGATCTGCTGCGTGTGTGGGCAGGGGGATCTGCTGCGTGTGTGGGCAGGGGGATCTGCTGCGTGTGTGGGCAGGGGGATCTGCTGCCTGCGTGTGTGGGCAGGGGGATCTGCTGCGTGTGTGGGCAGGGGGATCTGCTGCGTGTGTGGGCAGGGGGATCTGCTGCCTGCGTGTGTGGGCAGGGGGATCTGCTGCCTGTGTGGGCAGGGGGATCTGCTGCCTGTGTGGGCAGGGGGATCTGCTGCCTGTGTGGGCAGGGGATCTGCCGCCTGCTCCGCGCTGCCCTGAGCTCCTGCGCACCGTTCCCGCTGTTTGGGGCATTCCCAGCTGTGCTGCGGGAGCATCCCGGGGGCTGCTCGGGGTCTCCAGGCACTGAGCTCCCCGGATGAGGTCACACCTTGGGATAAACCTTATACAGCAGCAATAGCGTGGAAGACTTGCTTTTCCTTTAAAAAAATAATTTTCCGCTAAAATTTTGACCTGTTTTAATAAAAAAGTTGAAAAGAACAGAAAACTTGCATTAGGAACATGGAAATGTCTTTTTCTCCCTTTACCAGGCTGGCTCAGGTTTGTCCTTCTTGGCTTTGAACAAGAGAAACACCTTTTAAATCTATTTTTGATGTTTTGGCTGGAAAATGACTTTTAAAGGGAATAATCATGTAACACATCTCCTGTTTCCCTCACAAATCTTTGAAGCAAATTGAGGCAGAATATTTTTTCCTTCTGAATGTGTTCTGGTCCTAATTGAAGCCTGAGCCCACCCCCTGTCCCTGAGGGGAGACCTTCACTTGTAATTAGTTTTATACAGAATATTTATGGTAAACAGGTGGAATTACAACACCCAAGTCCATACTTTGGGCTGGAGTGCCTGAATTATGAGCAGGTTCTTGCAGCCCTTCCTGAGCCCAGATGTTTGTCCCAAATTTGAAGGGTGCTGTCGGTGGGGAGGGCCTGGGCTGGGATTTACTGGGATCGCAGCCTCTGTGCTGGTTTTATCCTCAGCAGTTCATGCTCATAAATTCTGCTCGGTCTATTAAATAATTTCTCATTAGGAATAATTTATTGGTGGGTATTGGAGAACGCGTCAGGCGTGAAGGAAGCGAGGCAGGGACAGGGGAGTTTGTGTGTCCCCCCTGCAGGGACAGGGGGGGTTGGGTGGGCAGGGACAGGGGGGGTTGGGTGGGCAGGGACAGGGGGGGTTGGGTGTGCAGGGACAGGGGTTGTGTGTCCGCGCTGTCTGTAGGGACGGGGTTTGTGTGTCCGGTCGGGCGGCAGGGACAGGGACAGGGATAAGGGGTTTGTGTGTCCCCTCTGTCTGCAGGGACAGGGACAGGGATAAGGGGTTTGTGTGTCCGGTCGGGCGGCAGGGACAGGGACAGGGTGTGTGTGTCCCCCCTGCAGGGACAGGGACCGGGACCGGGACAGGGGCGTTTGTGTGTCCCCTCTGCAAGGACAGGGGTTTGTGTGTCCCCTCTGTCTGCAGGGACAGAGTTTGCGTGTCCCCCCTGCAGGGTCGGGGGTGTGGGCGTGCAGGGACCGGGTTTGTGTGTCCCCGCTGTCTGTAGGGACAGGATTGGTGTGTGCAGGGACAGGGTTTGTGCATCCCCCCTGCAGGGACAGGGGTTTTTGTGTCCCCCCTGCAGGGACAGGGTTTGTGTGTCCCCCCTGCAGGGCTGTGGCTCCCTCCCCGCCGGTGCTCCCTCTCCCGCACCACACGGATCCCTTTGCTAACGGAGAGCTGGAAGAGCAGCCAAGGATGTAATTCCTAATTATGGCAAGTGCCAAGAAAAGAGAAGCTGGTGTTGATATCAGAGGGAGAGGTGCGTGAGGAGGAGGGTGGCAGCGTGTCCCAAGAGGGCCAAGGGCACCTGGATTGTCCCAGCCCGCTGTGGGCACGGCCCCAGGGCAGTGCCCGTCCCTGTGCTGGCACTGCTGGGGCACCTCCAACCCTGTGTCCGGTTCTGGGCTCCTCACCCTCGAGACACCGAGCATGTCCGGGGAAGGGAATGGAGCTGGGGAAGGGGCTGGAGCACCAGGAACAGCGGAAAACCAAAGGTCCCCAAAAACGCGAAGAGCAAAGAACCTGGAAGAAGCTTTTCCTACCCATCTTCACAACTCAACATCTTTGAGCTGGAACTTTATTGAATTCAGTGCATTTTCAAGGTAGTCATAGTCTCTAATTGGAGTTTTTTGGGAAAACCACTTGGAATATTCAAAACTGCCTGTGTTTGATGATGGTGGCACATTGTCCTCTCTCTTTCTCGCTCACATTTCTGCACTAAGATGTTTAAGGGTCTTGCGCACCCGGAATTTTACTTTTGGTTTTATTCCTTTTGTGTTGGGGGTGCTGGAGTTGGACTCTGGTGATCCTTGTGGATCCCTTCCCACTCTGGATATTCTGTGATTCTGTGTGGGGGAGCAGCCTTTTCCCTGGAAAACAGCTCATTGATCCTTGTGGATCCTTTCTCACTCTGGATATTCTGTGATTCTGTGTGGGAGGAGCAGCCTTTTCCCTGGAAAACAGCTCATTGGTCCTTGTGGATCCTTTCTCACTTTGGATATTCTGTGATTCTGTGTGGGAGGAGCAGCCTTTTCCCTGGAAAACAGCTCGTTTAACCTTGTGGATCCCTTCCCACTCTGGATACTCTGTGATTCCATGCCGAGGGGGTGGAGGGAGCAGCCTTTTCCCTGGAAAACAGCTCGTTTAACCTTGTGGATCCCTTCCCGCTCTGGGTACTCTGTGATTCCATGCTGAGGGGATGGAGGGAGCAGCCTTTTCCCTGGAAAACAGCTCGTTGGTCCTTGTGGATCCCTTCCCACTCTGGATACTCTGTGATTCCATGCCGAGGGGGCGGAGGGAGCAGCCTTTTCCCTGGAAAACAGCTCGTTGCGGCTGCAGGGCTCAGCTCTGAGCAGCAGGTTGGATAAGAGTAAATCACTTAAGAGAGCCTTGCTAATATCCATAAATCATGTGGAGAGTCCCGGAATTTCACTGATCTCATCCATTGTGGCTTGTCACAGATGCTGTAATACATCCCTGAATAGCAGAAAATAACTCAAGGAACCAGAGGCAGGACACATCTGGCATGTCTAGACTCAAAAATAGGTTACACTGGGAGATGTCAGCTCTTCCCCAGAGTCACTCACCAGCAGTTAACAGATTTCTGAAAGGATTTAATTTCATTTGCACCAGGAGCAAGGTCATGTTTAAATTGCTCTTAACTGAGTGTGGCCTATTTTTGCTCCTCCAGAAGTAGCTGCTCTGAGCTGAGCTGTCACCAGCAGGAGAGGGCACGTGGCACATGTGGAGAGGGAGGGAAATTTAAAGGAGGATTTTTTCTTATCCCCAGGATTTGGTTGGGGTTTATTTCAACTTTTGGTGTCAAGTTCCTGTAACTCATTTTTCTGAAAGCAGTTTGTGCCTGTGGGAAAGGAAGGGGGTTGGGAATGGGGGGTTCCTGGGAAGTGCATCCCTACCTCATCTCACCCAGGAAGGCTCTGGTGTTGAGTCTCCCTGCTTTTTGTATCGTTTTCCTGAAAAATTTGCTAATTGGGAATTACTAAATCTCTTTTCCTGTCTGTCCTCATCTCAATGTCTTGGAGATGCTCCTCCTTATTGCACCCAGCTGGGGCCTCTTCTGCTGCTGTTTGCCACGAGAATCACTTTTCCATTAATCACTTTTCTATTAATTGCTCACACTAGACTAATAATTCCAATGACTGAGATGGTCAGTGACGGTCAGGGGCATCTGAGGTGGTCACAGGTTGGACTCAATTATCTCAGAGGGCTTTTCCAACCTTAATTTGATTGTATTCCATGATCTGTAGTGCTCTGATCAGCCTCGTGCTGCCACAGACGTGATTCTCTCCCTGGTGTCTCCTCATGTCCCACCTTCCACCCTGCACCTCGTGCTCAGGATTTGTCCAGTGTTGCTGTAGAAACTGGAGATGGGAATTCTGGCAAGAACACAACCTCAGCCAGCAGTGGAGAGTTCAGGAGCTCAATTTGACCTCATCAGGTAGAGTTTAAAACCCCTTTCAGTGGCTTTAACAGGACTTGAGAGCTGTCAGGGGATGAAGGATTGCAGGCAGTGTCCATGGCTCAAATCAACTGAGCAGCCTCATCCCATCATCATCAGCGGGAAATAACCCTGCTCTCATTCCTCTGCCTGAAAATCTGGGTGAAAATTAGTTAAGAACAGCCACACGAGCTTAGTTAAGCTAGTTTACCCAATCCTGTTTGAGCAGCGCCTGTTTTTACCTGCTCATGGTGCTCGTCCTGGGGGCTTATTAAGAGCTGGAGGGAATTTTTGTGCTCCATCCTTTGGGACTGGGAAGTGACAACGTGGGGGAATTTGGGAACAGGACCTGCGGGAGAACTGGGGATCACTCCCGGGGAGGGGCTTGGTCCCAGGGAGGGTTTGGGGTTGTGGGGTTGGTGCTTTTTCCATTACCTGGGCTCCCCACATGCTCAGCTCAGGGTAGCTCCAGATATCGATTGGATTTTTTGAATTCCAACTTTTCCTGTGGCCGCTCAACCGCTCCTCAACATTCCCTGTGTCCCACAGAGGAGGGGGGACCTGCTCCCTGCTTGCTTTGCCTCTGGAAGAGGCCAGGGCTGCTCCCGGGTTTGTGCTTCCAAATCCACGGCGTGGTGTGGCCGAGGACCATCCCCTCATTCGGGAAGGGTTTCGGTGTTGCTGGAAGCCCTGAGGAAGGAATCCCTGGATGTGTTTAAGGATCCCTGCTGAGGGGTGGCTGCAGCTGGAGCTGGAGCGCTGAGGAACGGCTGGGATCTGGCTGCAGCTTCTGCAGCCCTGCTGGGAGGAGTCACTGGGACACAACCGGTGACAGGGACAGCCCGTGGCTACTCACAGCTTCCCGCTCCAAGCTGCCCGCACGCACCGGCTGTGCTGGGGAACGTTCCATCTCCAGCTGGAATTTTCTCTCCAGCTCTGCTCCGCGGCCAGGGCTGAGGCTTGGGATCTGCTGTGTGTGCATGACACGGCTCTTGGGAACACCAAGGGAGTCTTTGCTCTGGGTTTTCTCACAAACATCAGCAAATCCGGTTGGAGCTGATGGTCTTGGAGCTCTTTTCCAACCTTAACGATTCTGTGGTTCCGTGGAACATCGCCCTGGGACGTACACCTGGAATCTGCAGCCTCCCAGGGGTGGGCAGGGCACAGCCGGGTGTCCTGGTGGAAAGCAGAGAGACGGTCCAGTGATCCCAGTGGTCCCCAGGTCTCATCTTACCTGACACTGCTCCTCCAGGGAAAACAGCAGAAACGTCTCTGCGTGTCCAGATTTGCAATCTTCAAGCCTTCAGAATCCAATAACTATGGATTTCACCCCTCCTCCCTGAAATGCCACTTTCCCGGATCCCAGAGAGCTGATTAAGTTTAATTGGATTCGATTCTTTCGGATCGATAGGCCGAGAAGGAAAATAAATATTTTTGCAACATGAATATGAACTTGTGAGGCAAAATGCCAGTGAAGCCATCCCTGGCTCCGTTTTTAGCTCCTTTCTGCCCTGTTCCGTGTTGTGACAGCGCCGTTCCTTCCCTGGGCTAAGAATAGCCCAGGTCTCCCAGGAGCAGCCTCGGCCAAGGGCTTCCTGGGCTTCACGGGAAGAGCCAGCTCTGCAGGAGTGTGGGAAGGGGAAAACCACCTGCAGCACGCTGGGTTTGTGTCTGAGCTGCCCAGGAGGGATCTCTGCCCTTCCTGCTGGAATAAAATAGGGGAATTCAGCTGCAGTGAGGGGATGAATTGAGGCTAAATCCAAAGTTTTCTGCCTGGCACAGCGATCCCTTGTAGCAGTGTGGATGATCTGAATGCAGGAACGGAGAAGTGCTGTGCCCAGGGGAGCGTTCCTGGAGTTCCCTTCTCCCTGCACGCTCCCTGGGAGCGGAGGGGCAGGTGGAGGGGTCCCTGTCCCTGGCTGAGGGGACGGATCAGGGACAGGGCTGGCTGCAGGCTCCAGCTGTTTTCTCAAGGAAAAGTCATGGATTCACAGCACAATCTGTAGCTGATGGCAGGGAAAGCAAGGGGGACATCTGTGCAACACCCCAGTCATAGAATCCCAGGACTGCTGAGGTTGGAAAAGAGCTCCAGGATCACTGAGTCCAAGCTGTGCCCGATCCCCACCTTGTCCCCAGCCCAGAGCACTGAGTGCCACCTCCAGCCCTTCCCTGGACACCTCCAGGGATGGGGACTCCACCCCCTGCTCCCTTTCCAGTACCTGACCACCCTTTCCATGGAGAAATTCCTGCTGAGACATGTCCCAGAAGTGGAGATTGAACCACAGCTTGCCCCAGGCAGGAACTGGGTCCCTGGTGAGGTGTCCCACCAACCAAACCACCCCTGTTCCCCTTGTCTGTGTCAGATTCTGGAGCTCATCCCTGGATTTGGGACCCAGGGAGCTGCTCCTGTCCCCATGACCCCAGATAACCCCAGCCTGGATCAGAAAATTCCTCTTACTTATTCTTTTACCTGCATCCAACCCTCCCCTGTGCAAGGATTTGCATTTCCTTGTCACAGCTCCTCTCGAGGGCTTTGCCACGATCAGCAGCATCTCCACCCCACACATTCCAGAGAGCTTGGAAAAGCAGCCATTTCCTTCCAGGGAATTCAAGTCCTCCTTGACACAGCCATTCTGTTGATGAGCTGCAATCATTTTGCAGAAGTGTGGTGGCAGCAAATGACATCTCACACAAGAGAGGTTAAAATAACAGGAAGGGTTTATTCCCAGCACTTTATTTTTGATGGAATTTGCAAAGGTGTCACCCTGGGCTCACACCAGACCTGCACTTCACCACGGAGCTCTCCAGTTGGGAATTAATTAACCCTGAGTGCCCAGCCATGGGAAACAATGGATAGCAGCAGCTCCAAACCCAGTTTTATGCCTTTGTGAGTATTTGTGAACCAAAGTGCAGAAAAGTCCCTCATACCAATTTTCTGGCAGCTTTTAGAGCTTAGAATTATCTCATTAAGCACTGAATGAGAGAGGAACTCACGGTGAGAAACCTCAGCTCTAAACTTCCAAATAATTGCTGAGAGCAAGGTGAATATTCCCGATGTTTTCCAAGGGCCTAATGTGCCTGTCTTGGTTCCCAAGGCATTTTCCCCCTGAGCTGTTTTTATTGTAACTTGTCCTGGCACAAGTTTTTGTTCTGTTTGGGTTTTTTTTAAGAATTTCAGTTTTTCTTGCGAGTCTTTACATTTCAATAATTGGTTTTGTACCTTTGAATGTCTTTTGCTTCTGGCCACTGCTGCCAGTGCTCCTCCAGCTGCTTGGCTCCATGCTGGGATGCATCCAACTGTACCACACATCCTGGCATTCCCGTGTCCCTGGGCTGATTCCAAATGGGTTTGGATGATGCAATTTCCATTCCTGTGTGGCAGCAGTCAGAGGGGCTCCGTGAGAAATGTCTCAGGTGAGGCCCCACCTGCAGAGCTGCCTCCAGCCCTGGATGCAGCATCAGGAGGAGCTGGAGCTGCTGGAGAGAGTCCAGAGGAGGCCCTGGAGCTGCTCCAGGGCTGGAGCCCCTCTGCTCTGGAACCAGCCTGGGAGAGCTGGGAATGTTCACCTGGAGAGGAGAAGAACCTGCCAGGGCCTAAAGGGGCTCCAGGAGAGCTGGAGAGGGACTGGGGACAAGGGATGGAGGGACAGGACACAGGGAATGGCTTCCCACTGCCAGAGGGCAGGGAGAGATGGGATATTGGGAAGGAATTGTTCCCTGAGAGGGTGGGGAGGTCCGGAGAAGCTGTGGCTGCCCCTGGATCCCTGGCAGTGTCCAAGGCCAGGCTGGACAGGGCTTGGAGCAGCCTGGGATAGTGGGAGGTGTCCCTGCCCAGGGCAGGATGAGCTGGATGAGCTTTAAGGTCCTTTCCCACCCAAACCATTCCCGGATTCTGTGTAAAAAGGCCAGAGATGACATGGGCTGGATGTGCCAGGGCTCTGCCATGGGGAGGGCAGGGAGCCGGGCCCCCAGCCCTGCACATGGAACATCCCACTCCCTGAGCAGCTGGAAAACGGCTCCTGCTGCTGTTGGAACGTCCCCTCAGCCCGCGGCACTGGCATTAACCCTCGGCAGCAGCAGCACGTGCTGGGGGGACACCGGGGCTTTTGTCCCAGATCAGCTTCCTGCGAGTCACTGGCTATGATGTGCCTGGAAATGGATTTCTTAGGCCTGGCCAAGGGATTCTTACACCTGGCCAAGGGATTCTTAGGCCTGGCCAAGGGATTCTTACACCTGGCCAAGGGATTCTTAGGCCTGGCCAAGGGATTCTTAAGCCTGGCCAAGGGATTTCTTAGGCCTGGCCAAGGGATTTTTTAAGCCTGGCCTTTAGGAGCTACTGGTGTTTGCTGGGCCAGGCAGTGCCAGGAGGGGCTCACAGACCTCGGCTTTTCTTGTTAACAAAAGCAAACAAAGCAAGTTTAAAAACAAGTTGCACGTTTAGGATTTTCCTCCATTATTTGAAAATGTTCTTTCCTGGAACACCCCCTCGGGAGTCAGTTCTCATGAAACATTCACAGAGCTCTCCAGCTGCTGGCCCTCCATTCCCAGCTACTCTGGGACTGTGGGAAGGAGAGGAGAAATGCTGCTGGATCCGTCCCGTTTGCCAAGGAGAGCCAGCACCCAGGAGCTTCCCAGGCTGATTCCCAGAGCATTTGGGAGCGAGGCTCCTGGCTGACTCACAGGAGGAGCTGCAATCCTTCCCATTCCCCAAGACAATCCAACAGGAGCTGGAGCCCTTCCATGAGGAGCTCGTTCTGCAGCCGCCGCTCCCCCCGCTCCGCAGTCCCTCGTTAAATCCGGGAACACTTGACATAATTGGATCCCAGTCCAGAGCTGGAGCTTGGAGTGCCACGGCAGCACAAATAAACATCTTCACCACAGCTGTGGGGATAAAAATGTGCTCAGCTCCTGAGAAAAGCACAAAGTCACGGAATCGTCAGTTTGGAAAAGCCCTCGAAGGCCATCAGACCATTCCCGCAGCACTGCCAGGTCCTCCAGGGGCCATCAAGGCTTGGACTTGGTGGTGTTGAAGGTCTTTTCCAACCCAAGTGATCCCATGGCTCTATGGCAGTAAAACATCCACACTGGGAACGAAAGCTGGGATGTGTTAAGGAGCTCTGGAAAGCTCAGCTTTCGGAAATGCTGCTCCTCACATTAATCCTGAAGCAGCTGCCTGAAGGTTATCGGGAACAGGGGATCCGTGATTTTCCCGAAATCAGATTTTGTGGTTGATCATTCCTTCAGAGCATATTAGTGCAATTACCATTTACCTAATGAACTCTTCCAATTTAATTAGCATAACTGGGGCCAATTTTGTGCCGTAACATCCATCCTGCTGCAAGGAACATTCTGCTGGAATTCGCCCATCCCTGCAGAGGCCTGGGCTGGGAAATCCTCCTGGGAATGCTCCCCAGAGCCAAGGGATGCTTCTGCATTGGCTTTTCCCTTCCCATCTCCAGCCCACCCAGACACGGGGTCCAGCCCAGCTAAGTCCAGGCCTAAGCATCGTGTTGGTGTGGTCAGTGGCACTGAAAGTATGGGTGAGAACAGGTTGGGAACAGGAATATCCATGTGGAAAGAGGCCTGGATCAGCCAAGGGCTCACATCCATACCTGTCAGACAGATGGGAAAGGGGTGGGATCTGCTCCTGCTCCGAGTCAGTCTGGAATGCAAAACTCTTCCTTCCATCCCTGTGCTGTCCAAAGGATTCCTCCTCCATTCAGCCACTTGGAGAATTTACAGTAATTTAGGATTTAAGCCTTTCCCAAAAGTGGTGGAATCTCATGGAATCATTAAGGTTGGAAAATTTCTCCAAGCTAATCAAGCGCAACCTTCAACCAAACCCCCCCATACCCACTAAACCATATCCCAAAGGGCCACATCCAGCTGCTTCTTGGGCACCTCCAGGGATGGTGGCTCCAGCACATCCCTGAGCAGCCCTTCCAAGGCTGAATCACTCAGAGAAGAAATTTATCCCAATATCCCACCAATATCTACTCATAAAAATCTGGAGATTCTGGCCGACATCCAGAGAGAGAAATTTGCTGGGTGACAAACATCCTTTACATCTGGCGCAGGAGAGCTGACAAGGATTTCCAGCTGGATTGGACATAAAAGATGGAAAAGCTGTGGGGTGAGGGGCTGCTCAGCAGGAGCAGTGCCAGCAGCAAGGTCAGGTTTTGGAGAATCCCAGAATCCCAGGCTGGTTTGGGTTGGGAAGGACCTTAAAGCCCATCTCGTTCCATGGGCAGGGACATCTTCCACAGACCAGATCTTTTCCAGCAGGAACTTGGGATGCAAAACTGCCTCCTTGGAGTCCTCCCAGGCACCAAAATGGATTTATCCGTGTTTTCTCCCCTCAGGTATTTTTCCCCAGCAGTACCCAGAGTTGGGGCAGTTTTGCTGGAGCCGATTCCTGCCCACAGCGATCCCATTTTAATGGGAAAAGCTGTTCCACAGCCAAATCCTCAGGACAAAGCGCCAGTATTCCTGATTATTCCTCCTAAATGAACCTGACTTTGTTAATTCCCGGATATAATAAATGCAGAGGAACATATGTTCTGCCAAACAAGCTCTGTCCCTCAGGGCTCCCACCGGAGCTGCGCCGTTCCACCACAGTGCAGGAGCCCTTCTCCTGGAATAAATCCTGCCCGGAATTTGCTCCAGCAGTCACAGTTGTGCTGAAAAAATCACTGGTTCCACGGGACTGGGGAGGGCCTGGCTGTGGAATCTGGGGGAGGTGTGCGAGAGTCAGGCCAGGCTGATTTACTCCGTGTGGGAATAGCGAGGATCCATTGGGCCGGGTCTGTTTGTCCTCTCCTTTCCCAACCAAAGTGACAGCTGGAGTCTGGTTTAAAACCGGAATTGAATTTAAAATTGGGATTTATTGGCTGTAATTCCACAGCTTCTCTCATTCCAGTGGTCTCTCCTGAGCTGCTTGGCCTCCTCTCACCTCTCTGCACAAGGGGTTTGATTTATGTGAAGCAAAGCAGGAAAATGAGAGATTCCAGACTGGTCCCAGTCCTGTTCATCCAGCAGGAGGACTGGCACTTTCACACTGTTCCAGGAATGATGGGGAATTCACCAGCCTCTTCCCCTGGGAGCCATTGCTTCCTGAGTCCTGCAGGATTCCAACATGCCCTTGGTGAACGTGATTGACCCTTCAGCCAGAGATTTGTTTAAAATTATCCTTTTGTGGTCTCCTGGCATGGAATTAAAATGGGATCAACCCTTCGTGCTGGAGGTTATAAACCAGAGGCTTGTAGCTTCCAAATCTGTTAATATTCCAGGAACGTGGGAGACCTGAGGATGGAAATCAATGCTGAATGGTCTTCCCTCAGGAAACACGTGCAGAGTTGTGCTCTTGGGGCAGAGCCTGCTCCTGCTCCTGCCTCTCCTTGTGCCGTGTTCCCACCCTTGGCAGATTTTGGGGAGAGCCTCCCCCTCACCTCTGCCCCTCCCTCCTTTCACAGCTTGGAATAACGGAAATGAAAACCATTTCAAACCAAAACACGGGGCCAAACGCGTCCGGAGCGGAGCGTGGAAAATGGGATTGTCTCTGCTTGGTGCTAAATTAAATTCCTGATGGAAGCAATCAGCACAATTGCCAACAGTTGCCCGGGCTCCGATATTGCAGGCAGCTCCAGAAGCGCCGTTCCTGAATGGTTCCTGAATGGATTGATGCCCAAGGGCTCATTCCGGAATGGTTTCACTCTGCCCCTCCCCTGCAGTGCCACCCTGTCTCATTCCCAGCCCGGCAGTGCCAGGCTCCCGTGGGATCCGTCCCCTCTCCTCGGTGGCCACAGCAGCCTGGTTTTCCAGGAAGAAAGGCTCCTTCCTGCTGATCCACGTGGATTCCCCAAATTCTCCAGCGTGCCGGGATGCCACAGCTCCCGCGTGGCTCGAGGCGAGGCTGGCAGGAGGGAAAGCAGCTGGGAATGTCCTTGGAGCTGCAGATCTTGGCCTACCCAGTCCCAGCCCAGGAGCTGCTGCTGCTCAGCTTCCTGGGATTGGGATGTGTGGAAATAATCATGGAAGACAGAAGAGCTGGAGTGTTAAACATGCAGGGAGCTGCTGCTGGCACAGCTGCAGCCCTCAGGTAGCAGCCTTTGTTACAGGAGCTGCAATCCCTGTCTTTAATCGCACAGGAAGAACATTCCAGACTTTTTTTCCGGTGTAAGTAACGCTGAATTCCGCCCTCTTCGCCTCCCTGGTTGGGCTGAGAAGGTTTTGGTGGTGTTTATGGATATCAGAGGTGAGGGGAGGCTGCTCTGGGGACAGCAGCAGCTCCGAGGTCGTGCCAGTGCTGGGAGAATCCCAACTTCAGCGCCTCCAGTTTCTGTGGAAACAGCACGTCTCCGCGGCTCCCACTTCCACATGCTCCAGAAGTTATTAATAACAGTGGAATTGCTTCCCTGGGAGCTTTCACTCCAGGGATGCCAGGCTGGGAGTCAAAGTGCCCAGGTGTTGGGCCTGCCCTGGACCCGAGCTGGAGCTCAGCCGGGATGAGCTCGGTGGAGATGGGAAGCGCTCCGGGAGCAGCTCCCGGGCTCTGCAGCCAGGCCATGGGACCCTTCCCTTGCGCTGATTCCCGGTGTTGGGAATTGCAGCCCTGGATCAGTGTCTCAGGCTGCCCAGCGGGGGTTTCATGGGAATATTGGTAAGTTTGGGAGCTCTCCAGGATCCTGAATTTCTGTCTGTGCCTGCAGAGCCCGGGGGTGTCTGTATCAACCTCAGATCCCACTCTTCACCATCCCAAGCTGGAGAGAAAAACAATAAAATTGATTCATGCACCCTAGGAATCCTTAATTGTGTGCTCCGGATACAGCCAGAAAAGCGGAATTTTCCCTCTGTGATCTGATTTGCCCGTGATTCATTTTCCTTCTGCTGGTTTGAATTGGTTAATGAGCAGCTTTGCTCTGCCCAGCACGTGTGGATGCAGAGTTTCGCGGGGCAGTTGCTGCTCCTCTTGCTCCACTTGTCCCGTGCTGAGGAGGAAATCCACGCCCGGAGCCAGGAATTCCCGTGGGCTGGACCAGGTGGAGGGGAACACCACGGTCACGCTGGAGCATCCCCAGCTCTGCTCAGCCACTCAGCCCATGGAGATGCTTTATTGGACTGGGAGGAGAAGCCCCGAGAGGCTTCGCTGCCCAAGCGGGTGATGGTGATGGAATGCTGGGAGCAGGAGCTGGGAAGGGGAGGATGGAGCTGGAGCTCAGCCAGGAGCTGCCGCTCAGGAAATGGGGTGCACTGAGGTCAGGGGGAAAGGAGGGGGATTTTGCCCCGGAGCAATGATTCCTTCAAGATCCCTTTAGTATTTCTCGGAGTGCCTGTGTCCCCCGAGCAGCGGGCTCACATTCCTGGCTTTTTGTGGATTTGTTCCTTTGTTCCTGATCTCAGGGATGCAAACACCCTGAGCTCACCGTGAGCATTCCCTGTCCATCAGGTGGCTTCAGGCTGGACCTAGATCCAGGTTGTCCTGTCCATGGGATGCTCAGCTTCCAACAGGAATTTCAGATTTTTGGGATTCTGCTGGGTTTTCCCATGGGAGAGCAGGGGACAGCAGGATGAGGTGTTTGCTTTAGGTCATCCCTGAATTTGGAGAGATCCCAATATAATTTTTAGGAACACAGTCCTTCTTAGGATGGATCCATAAAGGTTTTCGCTGCAGCCTCATCCGTTCCAATCAATTTTAAGTGAAACTCACATAATTTGGTTTCTGCTTAATGAAGTTATGAAGTCTTATTGCAAATTAGTAAAAAAATCCATTTATTCTGCTTTGGAGTCTGCCAGGAAAAAGCAGCTGCAGTGGAAGGGGCAGCAGGGCTGAGTGCCTAAGCAGAACTTCCAGGGCATCCCAGGGAAAGCAGAAGAATTCTTCTGAAAGTGAAAATAACTTAGAATTTCCATTGCCACAGCCTTGTACCTTGGAAGATCTCCTTTAAAATACAAGAGTTTTAGGGAATAATATTCCCTTCTTCTTCTTTTTCTTTTTTTTTTTTAAATGAAAATATTGTTAGCTCAAAGTTTGTGTTTTCTGCTGTTAAAAAATGTGTTAAAAATAAGGAGTAAACCTGCCAGTGGCCTTTAGAAGGTGCTAAATTTGCTCAGGAGAGAAAGCCAGGAGTATTTCCCACCTCCAGAGGCTTCTTGGGATTCTTCCATATCCCCATTAAGGGAGAGAGGCCAAAGTCTGTCTATATAAATGTCATCCAAAGGCTGCCTAATGGAATTAGCAGGAACGAGGCAGTGGAACTCCACTGGAGTCAATCGAGTTGCTCCCACTTAATTGGTGGATTTGTCATCAAATTCTTCATTTGCTCTCGGAGGGATGGAAAGATGCCATAAATTCTGGATGCTAAAACAGTCCCCACGTCGGGCTGGGTGGATAAAACCCAAACAAGGAACTGTGTGCGGCAGGAAGGAGCCAGGAGAGTTAATGAGCATTAATTGGTGACGAAGTTTGGTTCTGAGGGAGGCTGGGGACCTGCAGGTGACTCCAGGGAAACCAGGTGTCCCTCATAACTCCTTGCCATGGAGTTTCTTCCTTTGTTTATTTGGATTTGTGGTTTTACTCTTGGAAACAGCAGTGATGGGAACAAACTGGGGCCAGTTTGATGCTGAGGTTGGTTTTTTTTTTTTGCAGATTCCAAAGACTCTGCAGAGGGATCAGGAATGTTGAGGACATCGAGCTGAGGGGGTGGAGGTGCTGTGGACACCTCTGGAGAGACCTGATCGTTGTGTGAGGAGCTCCTGCTATTCCCACATCCAGGGAAAAGGCTGGAGGCTGAGGGAAGGATCCAAAGGAGGAGCTTTTCCCAGCATCCCAGCGATCCTGGGAGCAGAGCTGACCCCTGGAGCCCCAGCCCTGCTGAGGCCACCCAGACACTCACAGCGAGGAGGAAATCAGGGCAAAAACTGCAGACATAATTAAAAATTAGGAGCTGACCCTCAGCAAAGCAGATTAAGGAATTAGACTGAGGCCAAAGCCCCAGGGACTGCAGGCCAGGCTTAATTTCCCTGCCCAGGGCCGGCTGAACTCCTGACTGGTGGCTGCTGGTGTTTGATGGTTTTGAGGAGGTTGTGTTTGAGCTCTGCCCCCATCCCCTGGCCAGCCCGGGACCACCCTCCCCCAGTAACCACATTTCCCCAGCAGAGACACAATAAACAGGTGGGGTTCTCTACAAACATCCGAATTTCCGGGGGGTTAAACTGGCAGCTCCCTTCTCCCAAGGGATAATGTCGATGCTTCTGAGCCTGACTTGTCCTCCTTCCGCCTGCTGGGTAATAACGGAGTTTTTGATCATTCCTGAGATAAATGGAGTGAAGGAGCTGTGTCCTTCCTTGGAAAGCTGGAATTTGAGCTGATGGGTTGTGAGGAGAAGGCTCCACTTGGGTAAGGAATTTAAGGCATCCGATGGAAGGGCTGAACCTGTGGCTGACGGACACAGAGCTTCTGCGGGCTGGATGCTGAGGATCTCTGTCCATCCGTCCATCCGTCCATCCATCCATCCATCCTCCATCCATCCCTCCATCCGTCCATCCATCCGTCCGTCCATCCATCCATCCATCGGTCCATCCATCCATCCATCCGTCCATCCATCCATCCTCCATCCATTCATCCATCCATCCATCGGTCCATCCATCCATCCTCCATCCATCCATCCATCCTCCATCCATCCGTCCATCCATCCATCCTCCATCCATTCGTCCATCCGTCCGTCCCTCCATCCGTCCGTCCCTCCATCCATCCATCCATCCATCCGTCCATCCGTCCAAAACTTCTGAAAGTGCCAGCAGCTTGTGCTGCTTCATCCTCTTCCTCCTGTCCCTGCTACCAACACAAAATACTCAGAGATTTTGTGTGTTGATCAGAGCCTCTGTCCCATGTCCCCAAGTGCTCGCTCAGGGGTGGTTTCCAACATCGTTTAGAGGTTTTAGAGCCAGATCCAACGAGCAAGGTGTGGCTTTGTCTGGCTTGGTTTATTTATGAGGTTGGGAAGAGGGAATGGTTTGTCCTGAGGAAGCTGAGGGAGCTGG
>VWPU01005278.1:0-20757 GCA_013398955.1 Callaeas wilsoni | reverse complement strand
CCCAGGGAACAGGGACAGGAGGAGAGGGAACGGCCTCAGGCTGGGCCAGGGGAGGCTCAGGGTGGATATTTGGGAAAATTCCTTCTTGGAAAGGGCTGCCCAGCCCTGGCACAGCTGCCCAGGCAAGGGTGGAATCCCCACCCCTGGAGGGGTTTAAAAGCCGGGGGGACACGGTGCAGGGTGGCCTCGGCAGTGCTGGGGGTGGCTGGGCTCCATCTCTGAGCTGTTTCCCTCAATCTCAGTGGGTTTCTGCCAGCGGAGTTGGTGACCAAAGCTGCTAAAGGACAGTGACAATTTGGGTTTGCAGCATCTGCTGTTTCTCACTTGCGCAAACCTCTGCTTTTCCCAAATTGTCTGCAAAGATTTCCTGACACGTTTTCAGCCCGTGTGAATTGCTGCAGCTCCCCTGAAGCCTGGGGAGGTTTCTGACCCTGTGGCAGCCCATAATTCGGCCCCTCATTGTCAAAAAATACTCAAGGCTCATGTCCACGATGGAGAAAATTATTAGGAGGTGAAAATTGCTTCCCTGAGTTTTTCTGCTTCTCCTGGTGACAGTAAATAGCACAAGAGCCCTCGCAGAGCTCTGATAAAAGCACAGAAAGAAACCGCCAAAAATCCAGCTGCAAGGAGGAGGCCGCAGGGTGGGTCAGGATTTCACCTCCCTCTGCCAGGGACACGGCCCCGGGTGCCGGGGGTGCTGCAGAGCTGGGGCCCAGCTGGAGGAAAGGATAAATGGAATTCCAGCTGCTCAGGCTCTGCCCACAAAGCTCCAAGGTGGTGCTTTCCTTTTGGCCGGCTGGCTCTCGGGATCTCCCCCGGGCCCGGGGCTGTGCTGGGGCACTGAGAGAAACCAGAACTGCGCTGGGGTTCCCCTCTGCCGAATCCTCCTCTGCTTTCGTCCCCAGACACGGATCAGCTCCTGTGGCTGGAGGGGAAAAGCCTTGCTGGGACCCGCAGAGGGGACCCTCAGGTGGCGGTGACTGCTGAGGGTGTTCCAAGGCCCCGCTGAGCTTCCCGACACACGGACTGAGTCCTGAGCTCCCACACGCGCCCGGGTGTTCTGTGGGATGCTTTGGCTGCACGCAGTGTGGAGGACCCGAGCTGGCACTGCCGGCTGCTTCCACCCGTGGGAATCGGACGGGTGGGCTCCGGCTGTTCAGGGCAGCCGTGGCTGCCCCTGGATCCCTGGAAGTGTCCAGGGCCAGGCTGGACGGGGCTCGGAGCAGCCTGGGACAGTGGAAGGTGTCCCTGCCCATGGGATGAGCTTTAAGGTCCCTTCCGACCCCAGCCATTCCATGCTCCTCTTCCTAAACGCTGTGATTCTCCCGGAAGCCAGGGAAACCCTCTGCAGGTAGGGCTGGTACAGTCCAAAATCCAAACGGGATTTCGCTTCCAGGAATCCTCGGGATGAGCAGGGCTGTGTGGGGTGCCCCGAGCGCTCCCAGTGCCCCTCCAGGCTCGGGATGGATGTCCGAGGATGGAAAGGAGCTTCCTGCTGCTCCTCCCAGCCCCTCCAGAGGGGAGCAGGGGCAGCTCCCGCCGAAGGACAGCAAAGGCTCCGGCTGACGCCAACGCCGATGAAATCGAATCCCTGGAAAGGAGCCAGGATGAAAGGCAGGGAATATTTCCCAACCAATGATTTATGCAGGAAGTGGGGCTTCTTTCCCCACTGCAGGCTCGCCTGTAAAATGGAAAAGACGACTCGAGCGGGGCTCTTGCTTGGATCCGTTCAATTAAGCTGAGTGAGGCTTTGAAGCTCAGGTTTGTTTGATGGAATTATTGTATGGAATTTATAAATCGGATACTTTAACCCCCAGAGAGCCTCTCCTGCCCGGGTGAGGGCTGAAGGAGCTGAACTGTGCCCCGCTCCCGGGGCTCTGATGGAATGAGCGTAATTCTGGCAGGCCTTGACCCAAATCTCTTTTTCATCTCTTGCTCCTGGATTAAGCCCTGATCGAGGAGAGGCTTGTAGAAATTTCTGTCAGAGACGTTTAAGTCGCTCAAGAAAGGGATGAGACAAAAAGAGCTGGGAGGTTTTAGTAAACATTGAATGTTTTTTGCATCATTCCAGAGGCATTTGAAGCATCTGGGGTTTCTTGAGAACCCCACAGGTAAAACAGAAATGGGGTCTGGGGGGGAAAGGGGCTTCAGGGGGTGTCCAGCCCCTCCTGGACTCCAGCACCCTTTAATTAAAGAAAAACCAATGAGAACCTCCACGGTTTGAAGGCAGCCTCGCACCCGTAGTAAAGTCTTACTAATTTTGGGTAGGCAATAAATAAAGGGTCTGGGTCTGTTGGGACAGCTCAGCATCCTCAAAGCAGGGCACGGGACACCCCGAGGAACGAGGAGTTAGTTAAAGCAGGCCAGGAGTAATTAGAGATGGGAGACTGGAATAATTAGAGATGGGAGGCTTGAAACCACTCTGAAGAAATGATAATTATTCTTGATACATTTTAATAAATGATTTCTTTTTTTAAAAAAGAGAAAGCTCGCTTGGAGTAAGAAAAAATTGCTTATTTAGGGAGCAGCCTCGATGCACAAGGGGAGGGAAGGAGCTGGGACTGCTCATGGTGATGAGCGGGGGACAATTACTGCTCCAACCCGAGTGGGAACCAGGGATTGCAGCTGGTTCCATCCTCCCAATCCCAAAAATCTGCGTTGCTGCCAGCTTTAAATGACTGCTGGTGCCTGTCCAGTCCCCGCTGCCCGGCTCCATCTGGAAGTGGCTGTTCCCAGCCCGGGGTGCAGGGAATGGTGGGACAGGGAGGATCTCTGCTGCCTTTCCAAATGCACAATTCAGTGCTGATGGCAGAATTCCTTCTGTGTTCTTTCCCTTTCTAACCCTGACGCCACCATGTACCCCTCAGGGCATCCCGGTTTTCCCAGCCTGGCACTGGAGGCTTCCTGCCCGTGCTCAGCACCCACATGCAGAGTTCTTCCCGAGGACACCCGTAAATCCCAGTGCTGAGGGAAAGAGCTGCTCTGGAGGCTCTTGGAGGCTTTGGAGACTTTTGGAGGCTTTTCCTCAAGGAGCTCCATCAGAGACCCCTCTGCTCTTTGTGTCCTTGGAATCCATGTCCACACCCCGTGTCCATTCCCTGCTCCAGGCCTGCTGGGCTTTCCAGGCACTTTGGGGGCTCGGAGCAGCTCCAGGGACTGAGTGTGTTCATCCAGCTTTATTTCTGCTGCAAGGTGATGGGATATCCCACGGGGGGGGCGTTTATTCCCAGAGCTGGAGACCGCCGGCATTCCAGGAGAGACTTCCCAATCCTGCCCCTGCAAGCTGCCCACTTCTGCTCATTCCAGGAGAGACTTCCCAATCCTGCCCCTGCAAGCTGCCCGCTTCTGCTCAGCTCTGACTCTTCCAAGTGTTTTCCCTTCCCCCTTTTGTCAGGGAAGCGAATGGAATCACCAAGGTGCTGTTCCAAAGCGCGCCCGCTCATTTAGCCCCTCGCATTAATTAATGAGCACTCCTCCCGCAAGCAGAGGTGTGGGGGAATAATGGAGCTCTTATCATCAGTCCTCTGGGAAAGAGAGATCACAGTTCCAGCTGGGTTATCCATCTGGATATGGGGGAAAACATTCCCCCATTCCCTCCTCGAGGAAGGAGGAGGGTGCTCAGGTTAGAGCTGGGCCTGATTCCAGTGCACAGACTCCTCGTGGCCCTGGGGAGTGCCTGGAGCATCGGGATTCTCCATAGGATCCTCTTATCTCCAGGGAACTTCTCCCTTTGGTTTGGTGTTTCAGGGATGTGGCAGATTGAAAAACTCTCCCCTGGCAACATCTGTGGGTCCTGAGAAGGGATTCATGGAAAAGGGAATATCTTTGGGATGTTCCCATTTTTATGCACAGAATAGGGAACGGTTGTCTGGGACATTCCCATCTTTATGCACAGAACAGGGAGGGGTTCTTTGGGATGTTCCCATTTTTATGCACAGAACAGAGAGGGGTTCTTTGGGACATTCCCATTTTTATGCATAGAATAGGGAGGGGTTCTCTGGGACATTCCCATTTTTATGCATAGAAAAGGGAGGGATTCCTCAGGACGTTCCCGTTTTTATGCCAGTTTTCAGCTGTGCTCCATCCGGGAAGGAACGAGGAGCTGATGTTTGGTGATGATCCGCTCCAAATTCCTCCCGAGTGGGAGCGGACGGGAATAAACACCCGCCTCTCCAGCCCTCTGTGCTGCCTCCATCCTCTGGCGCGGGGCAGCTCCGGGAAAAGCCTCACATCCCAGGAAAAGGCACTTTGGAGATGTGAAGCCGAGAAAGGGCCAGGCCCCGAGTGCCAATGGATCGCTGGGCAGGGAGCACCAGGAGCTGGAGCAAAACCTGCAGGGAAGGAGGCAGGGGCGGATTGCCCGGAGCGGGAGCGGGAGGGAAAATCCCGGTGGGTGCTGGGGAACCTCGGTCAGCAGCGAGCCCGGGGCAGGGAGCTGCGCTGGGACACCCGCGGAAGCTGGGAGCTGCGCTGGGACACCCGCGGAAGCTGGGATCTGCGCTGGGACACCCGGGGAAGCTGGGAGATGCGCTGGGACACCCGGGGAAGCTGGGAGATGCGCAGGGACACCCGCGGAAGCTGGGAGCTGCGCAGGGACACTGGGGAAGCTGGGAGCTGCGCTGGGACACCCGCGGAAGCTGGGAGATGCGCTGGGACACCGGGGAAGCTGGGAGCTGCGCTGGGACACCCGCGGAAGCTGGGAGCTGCGCTGGGACACCCGCGGAAGCTGGGAGATGCGCAGGGACACCCGCGGAAGCTGGGAGCTGCCACATTCCAGCTGGGAATGAGGCTCGGGACTCCCCGGGGCTGGAACAAGAATAACCCGAAAGACAAAGTGGCTCCCGGTTGTTGTTTATCCAATCCGTGTTTCTGTCTGCAAATTCATGAGCACTTTCCAACTAAAAAAAAAAAAAGGGAAAGATTCCTATCAAAGAGCGTTCCCTGGTAGTTTTTTAAATGGAAATGTTTGCAGAGGGTTCAATATTTCACAGAAATTAAAGAAAATCCATCTCGTTCCCGGAATGCTCTGTGGCATCCTAAGGAGGGAAGCGGGGAAAAATATTGCCTGGGAAGTGATAATATATCAAGGTTTCTGTGCTCATTATCAGCATAAGAGACATCATATACATAAAATGTAGGTCAGAGCATCGCATTTAACAGCGGATTTATCCCTGGCGGGAGGCACTTGTGCGCTCCTGCAGAACAGCACATGCTCCGATAAGGAATTCCGATGGCAAAAAGCCTCCTTATCTCGCAGATAAGCAAATGTGCTCGCTGTCCCCAGGGGTGATTTTACAGCTCGTCGGCTCCTCCCCTGCTCCCGGCCCGGCTCCCGCGGCCGCGGGGTGGGGAGCGGGGATGTCCCGCGGGCAGGAGGCCGGGAAAGGAGCCCGGAGTGTCCTCCCTGGGCAGGAATGTGGGATGGAGCAGCCACGGAGCCATCCTGGAATCCCAGAGAGTACCTGGAGCTGGGAGGGACCTCAAAGCCCACCCGGTGCCACCCCTGCCATGGCAGGGACACCTCCCACTGTCCCAGGCTGCTCCAAGCCCTGTCCAACCTCGCCTTGGGTACTGCCAGGGATCCAGGGGCAGCCACAGCTTCTCCGGGAATTCCATCCTAGCCCCTCCCCACCCCACAGGGAACAATTCCTTCCCAATATCCCATCCATCCCTTCCTCTGGCAGTGGGAAGCCATTCCCTGTGTCCTGTCCCTCCATCCCTTGTTCCCAGTCCCTCTCCAGCTCTCCTGGAGCCCCTTTAGGCCCTGGCAGGGGCCCTGAGCTCTCCCTGGATCCTTCTCTTCTCCAGGGGAACATTCCCAGCTCTCCCAGGCTGGCTCCAGAGCAGAGGGGCTCCAGCCCTGGAGCAGCTCCGGGGGCTCCTCCGGACTCTCTCCAGCAGCTCCAGCTCCTCCCTGTGCCGGAATCCCGGGGCTGGAGCAGCTCCGCAGGTGGGGGCTCCCCGGGGCAGGGCACAGGGACAGAATTCCGGCTTCCCCGGGATGCCTCCCTTCCCTCCAGCCCCTCCCGGGCCGATGGGAATCGTTAACGGGACAAAGGATCCGAGGAAAGACACCCGTTTGGAAAGGCAGGCCCAGCAGCAGCCGGCCCCAGCTCAGGGATGCAAAAAGAGCCCAAAATACCAATTACTGAGAGGAGAGCGGCTTGGAGCTGGATTAAAACCAGGACACGCAGTGTGTGTGTAACAAATTCCCAGACAAACTCCCAAAACTCCCCGTCCCTGCGGGGATCACATGGATGTTTTTAGGCACGAGCACATATGGGAAATGTTCCTGCAGGAACTCTCTGGACTGTCCATAAAATTAGAAATATCTGCTCAGTTTTACACCAGCAAAGCCTCAGCCTCGTGTTTGCACCTCTCGTTGCTGTACAAATATAGAAGCTGCTCTCCTCCAAATTTTTTTCCAGCTTAATTTAAGTTTCCTTGGATTGAGTAAGGAACCAGGTTCATTCCCTGTAACAGGGAATGTAGTTCATGGAATGAGTTCAAGGGGGCTTTCCAGATGGAAAGGGGGAAAAAAAATCAATATGTATGTACCAAAATATATAATTTTAAAATGTAATTTTATATAAATAGATAATATAAAAATACATAAGTATAAATATACATATACATATGCATATACATATATACTAAAAAAATTTTAAACTGAGGTTATGTGGCTTCCACAGGTTTAAAAATAAAGCCTGGCAAATAACTTAGTGTCNAAAAAAAAAAAAAAAAAAAAAAAAAAAAAAAAAAGAGGAAAAAGTCAGAATCTGTCAGTGAGAATGGTCTCCAAGAGGAGGGACTCAAGGCTGAGAGGTATTTTCGCAGTGGCTGCACCCAGGGTGCTGGGGAAGCCTGGCTCGTTCCGTGCTCCAGGAAAAGCAGGGAAGGCGTGGCAGAGGATGGGCCGCTGGAGCAGGATCCTTCCCTCGGGCATCTCCTCAACCTCCCGGCGCTGCCCTGCTCCCCCTGAGCTGCCAGGCTCTGCCCTGCCCCATCGGTATTCGGGAATGATCCTCTGGAATGACTTCTCTGCCTTGCCACTGGCAGCTTCATCTTCATCATTCCCAGCTCAGTTTCCCCTGGAAATGTTGAAATTGTGCTCTCACACTCAGTTTTGGGGGAAGGAAGAGCCTGCAAAGCTGTGCAGCTCCGGAGTCACAGCTTCCTTATGCCTGGTAAAACCTGGATGACCGTGGCTTTATCCATTCCAGCTGATTTTTCACTACTTAAGGGAAATTTTGACTTCTTTGCTCCTTTTCCAGCAGCCTGGCGTGGGGCCGGGTCATGGCTCACTCCTGCTCACCCGGACATGGCTTTATTTGATGTCTTGCCCTCCTTTCAAGAACTTCCTCATATCTGAAGTTCAGCCAAAGCATCTGAAACTTCCGTGATCCCTCCATCCCTCCCTCCCTTTGCTCTTGGAACACCCCGGACCGGTCCCAGGGGGGTTGGTGACACGGTGGCCTTTGCTCTCTTTTATTCTCCTTTTGCTCTCTTGCCTCACTCCCAGTTTTTATACTTTCCATGCTCTGTAAAGCTCTTTTTTCCCTCTAAGTTCTTTCCCTATTTCTGTCCTTAACCTCACGTTTTGATCCAGGTCCCTGCTCCCCTTTTACACCATTCACAGATTTTTTAATAACTTTCTTTTTGACCTCTGCCACCACTGCTTCTCTTCCCGAGGAGGGATTTAATTCCCCAGCTCCTCTTGCCCTTTGGGAAGAAAGGCAGATTTGCTGGAATGCTTGGCATTAAGTCCCTTCTGGATTCCAAGCAATTCGATGGAGCCCCCGGGGAAGGACGGGTGGTGCTTTCCCAGCTTCCAGGGGGTGCAGAGGGAGGGATGGGCAGGCTCTGGAGCAGGATGCCCAGGGAAGTTGGACACCCGGGAAGGTGTCCCTGCCCACGGGACAGAGCGGAGCTGGAAGGTCCCTTCCGACCAAACCATTCCATGATTTCCTGCGGCTGTGGGTGGGACTGCCCCAGATCCCCCAGCTGTGACAGCTCTGGCCACCAGCCCGCGGCTGCAGCTCCCCTGGCTCTGGAGCTCCCTTTGGATGGTTTTTGGGATGGGGAGGTTGTTCCAGGATCCAGTCCTCCTGCTGAAACAGCCGGGATTTTGGGCTATTCCCGTTTTCCAAGTCACATCAATCCTCATCCATCCTGTACCGACTCCCCCCTCCTCGTGGGGTGTCTCCAGCCCAGCACTTCAGCGTCTCACTCATCAGTGACTCAGACACATTCCAGCCTCTCCATGATCCATGGCTGCACTCCTGACATCCATCCCACAGCTCCTCCATCCCCCGGGGCCGGGGAAGGCAAGCAGCACCTTCGTGCCTGATTATTTCATCCTTCCAATGGTTTTCCCCCTCCTCCTCCTCCCATGCCCCAGTTTATCATTCCTGGTGATGCTTCACCTGCAGCGATTCCCAGTGGTGGCTCAGCAGCTCCTGCCCACTCCTGTGCTGCTCCTCATCCCTGAATTATTTTGGAGATCCCTCCTGGTGGCAGCTCTTGGCTCTAATTTTCCCATTATTATGCAGACCTCCAGAGCCAGCTCATCCCAGAAATGCCAAGGGCACGGGCTGGGCACGGATTGCTTCTCTGTGCTCCTGATGGCTCTGGTTTCCAGGGAGTCATTCCCGGTCTCCATCCCCACAAAGTCCCAGAGCAGGGATGTTTCCGCAGCTCCCTGACAGGAGGGCGCAGCCGGGTGGGGATCGGGCTCTGCTCCCAGGAGTGAGTGACGGGACAAGAGGGAAAAGCCTTGGGGAGCTTTAGGTTGGATCTTTGGGAAAAGGTAACGTTTTCCCTATCAGCATCCCACGTGCAGTGGTGCCACAGCTTTTTCCCTCACTGCAGTCCCAGCGCGGCTCCTGGAGTCCTAAAAGCCACTGGATTTCTCCTGCTTCTCCCTCCATCACTGAAGTTGCTGCAACTGCAGCCGTTCGGGTCCTGCTGGTGGGAAAAGCTTCCAGGGAGAGCTCAGAGCCCCTTCCAGAGCCTAGAGGGGCTCCAGGAGAGCTGGAGAGGGACTTGGGACGCAGGGAACGGCTTCCCACTGCCAGAGAGCAGGGATAGATGGGATTTTGGGAAGGAATTGCTCCCTGTGAGTTCAGGTCCATGGAAGGTGTCCCTGCCCATGGCACAGGGCTGGAATGACTTCAAGGGATTCAAGGTCTCTTCCAAGCCAGCCCATCCCAGAATTCTTTGGTAGAAACAGGCTGTGTTCCTGCAGCCCCACTGGAGCAGGGATTCCAGGATGAGGGAGCCCAGCTCCAAACGAGTCCCTGCACTGCTCCCTGCTGAACGGATTTCCATGCTTTTATTCCAGTGGGCTGGCAGGAAAGTAAACAGACGTGCTCACATGAAAAATCCAGTTTCGTTTTAATGAAATGTTTATTCGCAGCTAGTTTAATATTAATGTTAAATTGATCTCTGGAATTTTTTCCCATCAAAAATTAATGTGATGCAGTCTTTGCTTTTGTGCATGGAAAGCATCTCCCAATTAATTGGGAGATAACCACTGGAAATCCAACACTGCCACTCAGCCAGTCCCAGGCCATTCATTTCCTTAAGTGCACAAGCACGCCATGAATAATTAATAATGATTAATAGAGGTATTAAACTATTACGGGTGGATCAGGAGAGCGGAGCAGGTACCAATTTGTGATTTATAGCCGGGAAACAATGAGGAATTTGGGAAGGAATCAATCCCTGTTGAAGCTGGGTGCTGCTCACCCTGCGGATGGATGCAGTACCAATCTGACTTCACACCTATATGGCCCCACCGGGCCACCTTTGGGGTTTGGAGGAGCCCCAAACTTTTCCAGGGATTCGACCAAACTCTTCCCAGCTTGGCCTAAAGGTGGGAATTGGACCCTCTGGATTGTGTCCCGTGAGGGAGGAGCGAGAGGCGTCCCAGAGCCTTGTGGGGTGTGACAGAAGTTAATGCGGGGTAGAACCGAGTGCAGGGAAAAAGGAGCAAGGAACAGCCCCACAGCCTCCATCCGTGGCAGGATCCCGCCCGGAGCCGCTTTCCCTGGAGAACAGCTCCGTGCTGGGCTGCTCTGCACAAGGCAGGAACGTGCCTGGGCTGACAACATTAATATTGATTAAAGGGTTTATGACTAAGTGTGAGGAGGAAGCAGAAGCCTGTGCAGAGCTCAGAATAATTTGGAGTGGTTATTTTTAGGCCGGGATGAGATAATGGATTTACACCGAGCCAAGGGCCGGGCGCTTCATCCCTTTCCTGGCCTTTCAAGTTCCAAAGTCTCCCTGGGAACATCACCCCCGGGCCACCCTCTGTCCTCCTTCCCTATAGGAACAAACAGGACCTCGTGCAAATTCCACTGCTCCTTTCCTGGTGCTTTCCACCTCATCAGCACCTCTGGAATCCATAAGGAAACCAGAGAGGCTGGAAAGAAATTAGTAAATGTAATTTACTGGGAAAAACTTCTCCAACCCCTTCTTTCCATGTTTGTCTGCTAAGCCATGGATTTTCCTTGGATGTTCACACACAACCAAAGTGCCGAAACGAAAGAATTGTTCAAATATTCAGCATGGAAAACGTGAAACATTCCAGCCTTCACCATAATGATCTTGGGAAGCACCGTTGGCACCATGGGGATCCCAGAATCCCGGAATGGGCTGGGTTGGGAGCGACCTTAAAGCTCATCTTGTTCCATCCCATGGGCAGGGACACCTTCCACTATCCCAGATTGCTCCAAGATCCATCCGAGCCGGCCTTGGACATTCCAGGGATGTGGAGTCGGAGCAGACCCACGAGGGCAGGGACACATCGTTATCCCTGTGCACGCCGTCCTTTCCACCATGGACCATCCCATCCCTCTCATCCAAGGTCTCCTGAAGGGAATTGCTGTTGCAGTTCCTTCCATGGGGTTTGGAGCCAAACCCCTGCGTTTGGACTCCCCAAGCACGGAAATGGCAGGAATTCCACCCAGCCACCTGCCTTCAGTGGGACTATGAAGGGAAAAGGCAGGAATTCACACCCTCCCCCTGCTGTGGCATTCATCACGAGGAATAGCCGTGATTTTTCCTGTCCCTTCCCTGCTCGTTCCGAGGGAAGGAGTCTCTCCTGCAGGAGAGCCGGATGATTCAGCGGCGTGGAGCTCTCCCAGCCTCCCCTGTCTCCCTCGGTTGTCAGGGAGGATGGGCTGAGCTGAATTTTAACAAACCCGCTTCCCTGCAGCTCCTTCAGCACCAGAGGCGAAAAACAAACGGAGACTTGGAGGCATCCTGAGCATGGATCACATCCCACTGCAGGAGCTGTGTCCTGCGGAGATCCTGCTGGGAATCTCCTGGTCTTCAGCCCACAGGGATCCTCTGCACTGGGCAACTCCTGCTCTCTTTACGCAAAAAAAAAGGGATATAAAAGGCAATTTATGCACTTTCATGTGTTTGGAAACAAATACTCCTCCTCCAAATGTGTCCTGGATCCCTTCGCTTTGGAATTTTTGAGACTCAGCTCCTGCAGTTTTCCCTAAAGGGGCTCCAGGAGAGCTGGAGAAGGACTGGGGACAGGGGATGGAGGGACAGGACACAGGGAATGGCTTCCCACTGCCAGAGGGCAGGGATGGATGGGATATTGGGAAGGAATTGTTCCCTGGGAGGTGGGCAGGCCCTGGCACAGGGTGCCCAGAGCAGCTGTGGCTGGCCCTGGATCCCTGGCAGTGCCCAAGGCCAGGCTGGGCAGTGGGGCTGGGAGCAGCCTGGGACAGTGGGAGGCGTCCCTGCCATGGCAGGGCTGGCGCGGGGTGGGATTTAAGGCACCTCCCAACCCAAATCCATCTAGGATTCCAAGATTCCCCTTGGAAACGGAATTTTGGGAGCCCACCCTCCCCGTGGGAAGGCTGTGCCCTTCCCAGGGCTGCGCTGCCGGGCTGGATCCTCCTCATTCCCAGCAGGATGGGGGAGCCCTGCTGGAGCCCCAGCGGCTTCGCTCCCTAGCAGAGGTCGCAGTGCCCAGGACGGAATTCTATAAAAGGGCTGGATAAACACAAAGGGAGATGGAAATTGAGGCTCTCACTCCTTGTGCTCCCCAGCCACGTCCCCTGCCTTGGCTCGGCTCCGTGCACGGAGCATCCCCCGTGCCAGCTTGGGAACAGGGAGCAGCCAATGCCAGGCACCAGCTCCTTCCACAGCCACTTGCTATTTTTTCCTGAAGAAAATAAATTTTTTAGGGTTTTTTGCAGTGTCTGTCCTAGAGCATGGACAAGAAAGGTTGGTTATAAATTATGGAGGGCTGAGTCCTCTGTGGAGGGGGAAGGAAATCCAGGGAGCCTCAGGCAGGGGAACACAGCAGCACCCTGGGCGGATGGGGATGAGCCAAGGGAGATGGGGATCCCACCGAAGCCTTCTCCTGACCATGGGAAGAGCTCCTGTGGCTCTCTGGCCAGGCAGGGAGCAGCCACTTCCCATAACCCAACCCCAACCCTGCCGGCGGCTCCGGAGCCTTGCGAGGGCAATGAAAAATTCAGCAAAGGCGGTTGGAGAGACACGCGGGATCACGGAATTATTTAGGGTGGAAAAGACCTCCAAGATCACCGAGTTCAAGCCTTGAAGCAGCATATGAGCACAGAAACTTTAACTGGGCTCTGCTTGGGGAGGCGAGGCCGAGGAGGAGGCAGCGTCCTCCTCCCAGCTCCTTGACCTGGATTGGGGACATGAAGGAAGTTGGGAGCATTAACAGATGAAAATGAGTTTTAGTCACTTTGTGGGGAAGTTAAAAAGGTTTTGCTTTGGCCAAACAGGGAAACAAGAGCTGGGCAGAATCCATAACCCTGAATCCCGGAGGAGTGGAGCTCCTGGTTGCTGGGATTGAAGGGGAATGTGTGGAGATGTCCATGTCCCTGGGACAGAGAAGGATTCCAGCCTTGGGATAAAGGGAACCCGGACTGGGGAGGAAGAAGCTGTGCTGTGTAGGGATGTGAAATCCAGCGTGGGCTGGCGGATCCGGCAGCAAACTTCCATGGAAGTTTGGAATCCTTTCCCTGCTCGGTTTCCTACTTGAAGAGAAATCCATCGACGGGATGCCAGGGGAGCGGATCCCAGAGCAGCCCTTCCCAGAGCCAGGCCTGCCTTAAACACATCCCTGTTCCAGCCCTGCTCCTTGCACAGGCTGTGGCTCCAGCCGGGAATGGGCAGTTCCGATGGATATCCCGGGAATGCTCCCTGTGAGGAGCAGCCCCGTCCCTGCTTTTCCAGCCACAGAGCCCCCCCGGCTCCTGTTCCACCCTCGGGCTCTGCTCATCCCTCAGCAGTCTCTTGGGAAGCAACACGGTTTGGACAAAGAGCTCACCCCTTCCATGTCTTCCTGCCATTCCCAGTTCCCAAATTATGGAGCCCTTTGGAGCAAACAGAAGGGTTAAGAGCATTCACACTGTCCCCTCTGAGCTGCAGCCTCTAAGTTGAACTCGGGGACTTCCCAGGAAAAAAGCCCCATCCCTGTGTGGTTGGCAAAAAAAGGAGATGCAGGAATTGGACTGGGGAATGATTTGCTCATCCCAGGTTTCCTCAGCTTGTTCCATTTTGTAATTCCATGGCCCAGTTCGAGGGGAGCACACAAAGCCATCACACCTCACTGGCTTCCAGCCCTGCACATGTGGCTCCTGAAGTCCCCTAATTCCAGCCTCAAATCCCAAATCCTCCGTTTAACCGAGGGCCAGAGATCCTGAAATCCTGCTGCTAAAGATGAGAGGAGCCCGAGGTGTTCTGGATTCCCAAAGAACTGTTGGGATGGGCTGAGCCTCCCCATCCCACACGGCCACGGCTGCACGTGGGGAAAGCCAAGCTCTGCCTCTCCACTGCTGCATTCCCAATTATTTTGACACAAAAGAGCCTGGAGTAGGGACAAATCCATCATTCCTTTGGATAATTTGAATGTATGAGTGTAATTTTTAATACCCAGCTGCATCTTCCCATTTTTTATGACGTTTTTCCCATTTTCTGGAGCAGGCCTATCAATTCTCAGCTGCTTTCTTCCTCTTGCTTAATTGAAAATGCCACTTCTTGTATTTAATGAGAATTTCTGCCCTATTCTAACCCTGTCAGAAGAGACTTTATCCTAAATCCAGTCCTAAAAAGCCACTGCAAAAGTTTCTGCTGCTATAATTCCATAAGGGATTCAGGAGAGCTACTGGGGCTAACAAGGATTTGAACCCCATGTAGGAAAATTACAGCTATTTTTCCCATTTCTCTCCATCTTTTTATTAATTCCATAAATTTCCCTTGTCCGCCAGTGCCACTCTTGGCTTTGTACAGGGATGTTGAGCCCCAGGAAGGGAAAGGAGCTGGAGAAGCAGTGGATGGGTGGAGCCCTCATCCCCGGTGGGATTTAAAATCCCTGTGGATGTGGTGCTTGGGGACACGGGGCAGGGGTGGCCTGGGCAGGGCTTGGGCTCCTGCAGCTCTTGCCCCCAAGGTTCCCGCGCTCCATGGCGACATCATCCCACTTCTTTTCCTTTTTTTCGAAAGATGTGTGGAAAGGTTGGAAAATCTGACCTGCAAACCAAGGCGTTGAAAGGCAGAGTGAAAACAAGCAGCTCCTGATGTCGCTGCCGTTGTTTTGGGGGATGTTGGGAGAGCAGCGGTGGGGATGGGAGGGAGGGAAGGCTCTGATTCATAATTCCTCATCCCACAATGTTTACAGCACTTGGGCTGGGAAAAATACCTGTTCCCAGGAACGATCCTCAATAGGCTTGGCTTCCTCCTCGCTGCCATTGCTTAGTAACAGCTCTATTTTTAAATGCTAAGAGGGTAATAGACCAAAAAAATGGGAGTTTACTCAGTCTCTGATCCAACAGGCACTAAAACCAGCGGGATGGGGCCATTGGGACTGTGGGATCAGGGCCAGGAGCTGCCCACACCAACCTTCAATGCTTCCAGTTGGGTGAGGAAAACCCCAAAGCTGCCAGATCTGTGCAGTCCTCAGCTCGTGGGGACCTCCTGGAGAGGGCATCCTGTCCCTGTGAGGGGCGGGATGCTCCCGGGGCAGCCGCGGGTGGGCTCGTGGGCAAGGAGAGCGTGGGGGCAGGAAGCTGAGCCTGGGAAGCAGGAACAGGGCATCTTCAGGGGGAACCTCCTTCCTTAGGGGAGCTGCTTCCACCCCAGCGCCACTTGGGAAAGAAATCCTGGAATCCCGGACTGGTTTGGGTTGGAAAGGACCTCAGAGCCACCCGGTGCCACCCCTGCCATGGCAGGGACACCTCCCACTGTCCCAGGTGCTCCAGCCTGGCCTTGGGCACTGCCAGGGATCCAGGGGCAGCCACAGCTGCTCTGGGCACCCTGTGCCAGGGCCTCACCACCCTCACAGGGAACAATTCCTTCCCAATATCCCAGCTATCCCTGCCCTCCTTCAGCTTCAAGCTAATCTCCAGCAGTTTCTGCTAAAATACATTCCCAGGAGTATCCAAACCTCCTAAAATCTGACTTGGAAAGCAGCTTTTGCAAGCCCCATGGATTTGGGAGCACCACCCGTTTTCCCACTGCCTGGATCCCATATGGCTGCACTGGGGTGGCTGAGGCCACCTCCTGCCCATGGGATCTTCCCTCATGGAAAGTACCAGGGTAAATGGGATCGTTTATCCTGTGCCCCATCCACTGAAGGTCATGGAATTTTGTTCATTTCCCTGGGCTCTGCAGTGGGCAGCAGGATTCCCTCCATGCAGGCCTAGCGTTGATTATTCCTTTCCTTTCTCAAGGATACAGCAGATAAACTCCTGGAAATCCCTTGGGAGCACAGGAGGGGAAAAAGGAGAGCCCAGGGCTAATAAAGAGCTGAGGACAAGTCCCTGAAGCCTTGTGCCAGCACCACCTATCCTTTTGGGTTTAATCCGTTCCCGTCGGGAGCGTGGCATTAAATCTGTGCCAGAATGCCAGGGTTTGGTGAAGAGGTGCCAAACCACGGCTCGGGGGGTTGGGGACAGCAAAGCCCTCGCTGCGTGCACGTCCCAGTGCCACCAGTCCCCCTCCTGCCGCAAAGGGCTCCTCCGAAGGAAGCCGTGAAGCAGAAGGGAGGTGCTGGTTTATTTTTGAGATCTCCCGGTGACGCTGCTTTGGGAGCCCTGCCAGGCTGCAGCTGCCTCTGCTCCGGCTCCTCTGCCCTGCCCACGGAGGCACCTGGAACCTGGGCACGGCAGCTCCTCCAAAACCACCCCCAGAGGGGAAATCCGCTGAGGTGCCAACAGCCGGAACGCCGGGAATGATTCAGAGCTGCTCGAGAGCTGTTAATTATCAGAGCGTGGCAGGAAAGCAGGTGGTGTAGGGGAAATGATGGACGGTGTGTTATGGACAGGGTCCTGAGGGTGGAAGTGGCATTTCCCAGGACATTTAAAGCCAGAGGGACCCTAGCAGTGAGCCCTGATGGAGGAGAAAATCGGATCAGCTGGTTTAGGTTTTCCTTTGAGGGAACGTTTCTCCTGGAGGTTTCTGGTGGCCTGCCCGTGGAGCTGTCCTTGGTGGCGTTCCCGTCAGAGCAGCTTTAGGGCTCCTCCCTGCACACTCGTGCTCCTTGCGCACCAGCACGTGGCTGCGTGTGGAATCCCGGAATGCTTTCGGTGGGAAGGGACCCTGAAGATGCTCCAGACCCTTGAAAACCCATCCGGTTCCATCACCAGGCACTCTCCTGTGGGCGGCACAAGCCCCAGCAGAGCCAGGCACCGTCTCCCCTCCCATGGCCACACCAGCCCACGTCTGGCACAGGAGCTTTGTTTGTCCCTGTTTTCCCTGTCCCGTTGGGATTGACAGGGCTCAGGGGCCGGGGGCCGCCCGTGGCTGCTCCCCCTCCCTCCCACCTCACCCCCACGGCCCGGGTTTTAATTTTAGAGGCAGAGAGAATCGAGTCGCTTAAAGGTCAGGAGGATGTGAAAGAGGGAATAAAGAGAGCCTGTTCCGGCGCGGATACAATGGAGCGCACGGAGAGGGTTTGTTCCTGCTGCAGTGCCTGCAATGTATTTTTGCCACACGTTGCTGCAGAGTGCAGCCCACTGCAGCAAAGGAGGGAAGGCGAATTCCCTTCCCTCGGCTGCGTGCTCTGAGGAGAGGCTCTGCACAAACGGCACAGCCACCAACTCTGCCAGCGCCGGCAGCAGACGCTGCTGGGGAGCCTCTGCATCAAAGCAACCCCACGCTGATTCCCCCACGCTGGCAGAGCAGCTGGGAGTGACCTTCAGCTGCTCTTCAGACAGGCGGCTCCGACAGGGAAAGTCGTGCCTGGATTGTGGGGAGCTGAGAGGGAATTACGTGTTTGAGAGGCAGCTGTGGCGAGGCTGGAAGCAGAGATTTAAATACTTTTTGTAGACCTGGAGAGCTCAGCTTCTCCAGGGAGGAACTGAAATAGGAGGGAAGGGTTTTGTGCACCACCTGGTCATCGGACCCCGGGAGCCGGGAACTCGGTTTGGAGGAGACAAAAGGGAAAGGGGAGGATCAGGGACTCTTCTGACAACATTCCTGACCCCTGTGGCCAGCACTGGACATCCCAGTGGCTCCCAGAATGCTCATGGAATCCAGGAATCCCAGACTGGTTTGGTCAGAAGGACCTTAAAGCTCATCTCACGTTCCAGCAGGAACACCTCCCACTATCCCAGGCTGTATCCCAGAGCAGGAGATCAGGATTGTCCCAGCTCCTCTCCCGAATTCCTTTGTCCTTTTGATGAGAGAGGGAAGAGGGAGCAGTTTAAAGCCCCTGGTTGTTACATTTTGTAGCAGATTTTTAAAGTGCTTCCAGATGATAGAAATGGAATCATTTCAGTGTTAAAAGAAGAAATGGGTTGTTCCAGTTTGAAGAAGGGTTATCAGTTTTGCAGGTCCAGCCTGATGACGTCATCACTCCAGAAAAATGAACTTTTTCCCAGTGTACCTTCAATGCAGGGATGCAAATATCCCAAGTTATTCCAGTGAAATCCCCTCTGTGCTAATGGTCCCACGCTCCTTCTCTCTTCCTGCATCCCGTTTTTAACTCAGCCCTTGCCAAGGTCCAAAGCTCAGGTGCCCCACGAGCTTCTCCAGCCCCTCGGAGCTCTCTGCCGGGGAGGGAAGCTCACAAAGTGTCATCCTGATGGAACAGCTCCAGCAGTTCCTGACGGATAATGGCAATTATCCATCGACTGCATGTTGGGAATGAGGAGGGAGGGCGGTACCCCGCTGCCTTTTGGGTGTCCATGAAGATTTTCCTTCCTTTCCATCCTCGTTTTTCGTTTCTCTTCCCAGTCTCCTAAATTCTGCCTCAATCAAAATTCCCAGACTTGTTGACCTTTTTGGGCAGAGCCTGACAGGTGCTTCCTGCCCCACCACTGTCACCCTGTCCCAGTGGAGTCCCAAGTGGGCTCTGTCACCATCCTCAGACGGTGACCTGAACCCCCCGTGTCCGTGGCACCACGGCCGCGCCTCATCCCCTCCTCTCAATCCCACTGTGAAGGGCTCCAGAAACGGAGACCAGCCTTGGCTGGGAATACATCCAGTAGTGCTTGAGAGGACTTGGTAAAACCAGAGGGAGAAAAGCATATTGGGAGTTCTAAAGGGAAAATGTTCAAAGCTGTGCAGCTCCACCATTTATTGAACAGAAGGAGCTGAGTCCTTAAAACTGTTCCTTCTCTCCATAGTCCAGACTTTCAAAAAAATGGGGAATAACTTTATTTCAGGGTTATGTATGTGATGCTTTGATTTACCCCCCATCTTCCCAACTGGACTTGACCAGACCCTTCTGAGTCCAAACCTGCAGAAGGCTTTTAGGGAACACATCCAGCTTTCCTAGGAAATTTGCTGAAAGAATTTCATGATTCTAAAGCTTGTCTTAGCCAGGCCCACAGTAGGGAGGGTTTTTTAGAGGAGCTTATCAGGGGAAATGCATGGAAGAGCAGTGGTAAAGCCCAGCTTAGGGAGTTGTTCCACTGCTCAGCTGGAGTTCTGCATCAGCAGAGCTCAGGGATGTGCCTGGCATCCACATTTTTCACTGTTCTGGCCTGCTCTTTGTCGGCCTTGCTTCTCCTGTCCCCACTGGGGTCAGTGCCACTGTGAGCTGCTGTGAGACAATGGCAGTTGGGGATTGAAGTTCCACAGCTCCAGCCTTGCCCTTCCCAGCTCCTGGCTGGGGGGTTTGGCCCCTGGGAAGGTTCCCACCCCCCCTGTCCTCCTGCAGCTCCCCCTGGCACATCCCTGTGTTTCTCCCACTCCACGCCTGCCTTTACAGGGAAGTGTGGTCTCTATTTTGTACATAAGGACTCGACTCTTCCAGGAGTTTTCCAGTTCCTTTGTGCCCTTCAGAATCTTGGTGTTTTTCAGGAATACCAGGAAGGGAAAGAACTCTCAGTTGTAACAAAAAATTCCTATCTTGTGTTACTGTGGATTTCCTGGGGGACAAATTTCCATCCCCTGCCTCCCAGGAGCTGCCCCTGTCCCAGCTGACACTGGACACCCCTCGTGTCACCCCTGAGACCAGAATCACTGGGTTGAGTTGGGAGGGACCTTAAATCTCATCCCACCCCACCCCTGCCATGGCAGGGACACCTCCCCCTGTCCCAGGCTGCTCCCAGCCCCAGTGTCCAGCCCGGCCTGGGACACTGCCAGGGATCCAGGGGCACCCTTCAAACCAGGGGATGCCCGCTTCGAGCACTGCAAAAATGCTGGTGGAGCAAAACTTCTCTGGGCCTAATTTCAGCTCCCACTCAGAGATGGAGAGAGTGGGAGCATCCCCAGAGCAGGAATTCCTCCACCAGCAACAGGGAGAGGAGAGGTGACCAGTGCCACGGGATTATCCCCATGGAGCAGGGCTGGAGAGCTGGCTGCCGGCATAAACCCTCCTGTGATCCTCTTCCAGCTCCTATAAATGCCTCCCATCTCTGCTGCCGGGCAGATTCCACAGAGCTGGAAGAGCGAGGTGCTGACCTCAGCCAGCACAGAGCTGTGAAGCCACCGTGTCACCGCAGCACTGCCGTGCCATCGTCAGGCCTGCCCCGGAGCCGTGGGTGGCAGCGGCTGCCCCAGCGAACCCGGGGTGGCCTGGAATGGGACACGGTGGGACCAGGGCTGGGGTTTGCTGCCTTTGGGAAGAGAGAGCGGAATCCAAGGAGCCGAGCAGCCCCAGGACTTGCTGCTGCCACAGCCGCTCTGAGGAGCACCAGGAGAAGCTGCAGGAGCCCAGCCTCGTGGGCAGCGGAGTGGTGGGAGGTGTCCCTGCCCGTGGCAGGGGGTGGAACGGGGTGAGCTTTCAGGTCCCTCCCAACCCAACCCATTCTGTGTTTCCACGAACCCCTGGAGGGTCCCCAGGATCGCTCCAGGTCACGCACAATCACAGGGCAGGGTGGCTGGCAGGAGCAAGGTGGGACATCCATCCATCCTCTCTGCCGCGCAGTGGGTGATGGATGCTCCCGGGGATGGAGGACAGCCGGGAGAGCCGGGACAGCCGGGACAGCCTCACCCCCGGGCACGATGCCCCTGCCAGGTGTTCCCCATCACCCCCGCGCTTTCAGCCCGTGGCCTGCGACACCCCAGCCCGCAGGGGACACTGAGCTGTCACCGCCACTGCCCGCGCCGCTCCCGGGAGGCTGCGAGCCCCTTCCCGCTGCCCGGCCCCGCACCTCGGCCCGGGTGAGGAAATGGCTCCTGCCGTGGGAAAGGAGCGGTGCTGCGGGCGGGGGCTGCCCGAGCGCGGGGCCGGGGGATGCTTCGGGGATGCTCCGCTCGCGGGGAGCCCCGTCGGGGCGGGGCCGGGCGGGGATGGGCGGCACCGCC
>VWPU01005277.1:0-83832 GCA_013398955.1 Callaeas wilsoni | reverse complement strand
GTTCTGCCAGAGAAGCAGAACTTTATTCCTGGGCAGGTTTTTGCTAAGTGTTTCAGACCTGCCAGTGTCAGGATGAGCTCTCTGGTGTTCCTGCTTCATGCTTAGATGGTGCTTTTACGTTGAGTTGAAGCAGTTGGGTACTTTGAATCCCAGCTCCCCTCACTCCTGAACAGTTGGCAGAGGTGGCCCTTGTCCCTGCTCTCACAGAGCTGAGTGCAGTTGTAGCTGTGGACTGGGATCCTGGCTGCTTGCACACGTAGTTGGACAAAACCACATGGCCAAACCCACCATGTAGTAAGGAAATCTCTGTAGCAGCAGAAGATTGCAGACTCAGTAGGAATACGGAAATTGAACAAGAACTCTCTTATCTGCCAGTGCACTAAGAAGGTGGCAGGGAAGAGCTGGAGTACTCCCTGCAGGTATAGGGGAAAGTCTTCCATATTGTGCCTGGAAGGCCAAGGAAGAAAACTGATAGGGTGAAAGAATAGCAGGACACTGCCTGTAGCCCTCTTGGATTCTTACCTTTATGAGAACAAGAGCCCAACAGTTAATCTCAAAGCTCAGTAATTTAAAAATATGAGAATGTGTTGAAAAAAACCCTGAGCTGTGCTACCAGAGGATATTAAGAGAATTACACAGCATGCAAATTAACAGAAACAGAAGACACAAAATGGGAATGTGCAGAAGTATTGCAGTAAGGAAGAGGAGACTTTGTGAAGGCTGGCTTTGCCTTACTGTCCAGCTGGATAGGTGCAAAATGATTCTCATGAGGGCAGAATAAACAATCCAAACTCAATACAAAAAATAGTCTCTGAGCTACCACTTAGAGTGCAGGGTCAAGCTGTGTCCCACTTCCATGGGAAAATGAATTCAGTTCTCATCTGCAGTCAAAAGATAAATGGAATAATAGAGATCAGGAGGGGGAGGAATAGAAAGCAAAACAGAGAACATTGTTATGCTGTTATCTGTAATAATCACTTTGGGCTTGTGTTGTGTGATGCTGGTGGCTCTGGTTATTCCCTGCTTCTCAAAGAAGTTACAGAACTGGAAATGTAGCAGGAGCATTGAGGTAGAGATGAGCTTCCATAAGAACCACTGAGTAGACTCTGGTTAACCAGCCTTGAGAAGAGACCTTTGGGGGATGGGATGTGAATCAGGACTTTAAAATCCTTGAGAAAGTTGTCTGGGAAATGCTTTTCCTCTCTCTTCCAATTTTAAAAATGCAAGTACGAAGAGAAAATAGGTTGGGCAGGAATTGAATGAGGGAGCTGTAGGATGTTGCCTTTTCAAAGAGCTGACAAAGGTTCAGAAGGTGAGAATGTGTAAAATATATGCTGAACAATGAAAGAGTGTTCTTGGAAAGTACAGCTGTGTGCTCTGTCCTCTGCATCCACTATCAGCTATTTTTGGAGACAGTACATCAGGCTAGACAGACATCTGTCCTCATATACTATATCTGCACTTAGGTGTTTTTTTACTGTCTTGTTAATCACCTATATAAATAGATTTTTTCTGATATATGGGTAAAAATACCTCACAAATACCAAGCTGGAAATTAAATTGCTGATTGTTTTCCAGTCCTTTTCCTACCAATTAAGAGCTAAAGAGCAGCTGTAGTTGTACATTGGAAAGCTGTCAATTACTAAAGGAGACTGACATTTTATCTTGGATTCCATAAAAGATATAAGTAATGGAAAATCTTTAGTGATTTTGTGATTCTTAAATAATTTGTGTGTGGGATGGGTTTATTTTAGTGCTGTATTTCTGCTGGAGGGAATCTTGTGCCTTGACCATTCTTTTGCTTGACTGATATTTCGTTTGGTTTTTTTTGAAGGTACATGGGAATAGGACTTTCTGCTCAAGGAGTCAACATGAACAGGCTTCCTGGTAAGTCACTGTTAAGGTTTGTTTTGACTTACAATCTGTGTTAAATGTTAATTTGAAATAAAGATTTTTCTTTATATATATGAATTAGTGAATGTGTGTTTCTGTTAATAAAATTGCATTACTGTAATTGTCTTATATCTGAAAGTTTCAACCTATTGAGTGTTACCTTAACTTGAGTTATTGGTGTTGTCAATACAGCTGTGATGATTCTAGCAGATAATAGAAATTAACACTATACTAATGAGTAATGGGCAAGATGATGAGCTTTCAGACAGGCAAACTCGTCTTTGTGTCTGAAAAGTAAGTAGGAAAATCATTTTGCATTTAATCTGTATATTCCACTTGACAAATTCACATGAAAGAATCTGAAAATGGCAGGATAACTGGCCTGTTGCATTGTCTCTCTTCTTTCCTTCTTCCCACTGAAAGAGCACAAAAATGTGATGAGTGGTGTTTCCAGTTAATATTGTTGCTTCTTTTGTTTGAAATGTGTGGTTTTAGGTTTGCCTCTAAGTTGGTTAAGTGGCTTCTTTTTAGAAGTAAATAATTGGTAATCCTTCTTTGACAATATCTAATTTATTGGGTAAAATAACAATTTCTAGATATGTATTGACATAGTGACTTCCGTGCCGGAAGTTCTTTCAACTGGGCTTGAAATTGGAATTTGTATTTGGTAGAAAATAAATGTTCTTCAGATGCCAGAATGAATGACAGCTGGTCAGTGATGGGGGCTTTTTTAGCTTTGAGTGTTACTTCTGGTGAAGTTGTTTTAAAGATGAAATCTGTGTTCAGCCCTTCTTATGGATCTTGGTATCTGGAAAGGAGAATGTTTTGTGAATGTCCTAACAAAAGAAAGATCAGATAACTGTCTTGGGGAGAATGGTTTCAGTGACACCTGTGCTTTCAAGAATTTGCATCTTACTGCAAACTGTATTTGTTAGTAATTGTTATGACAACTGCACCAGTCAGTCCTGCTCTCTCTGTACTTTCTCTCCCCCCAGTCCTCCTGATCCAAGTGGGTTCTGTGCCGTGTACAAGGCAAAGCATGAATCTCGTCCCATCACTTCCTTCCAGGGTTGAAGTGCTTGGAAAAGGGATTGTTTGGCTATTAATGGAGCCTGTTCTGTTCAAGAAGTTGCTTTCTGGCATGTGTGATGGGGGGGAACGTCTTGTAGACTTGGCCTGCAGATGGTTGGTTGGATTATGGTTCATTTAGGGTTCTCCTGGGGTTATAACACAGGTACATGCACACATGGTTCAATACTAACCTGAGATGGTGTGTACTGAATGTCTCAGGTGTGCTGTCCTGGAATTGAGCAGCCAATGTTATTTCTTTTTTTTTTTCCCTTTGATGACTAAAAATTACCCAAACCACTTCTGATAAATGGCTTTAAAGCCCAGGAGTTACAGGGGCAGCATTTGTGGCCAGTTTGAGTCAAAATGCCTATATACCACTATCATTTCTAGAGTGCATATGGTGAACATGGAATTCTTTTCTCTCAGTGAAATAAAGCGTGAAGTGAACTTGAGACTTGAGATAGTGCTTGTTTAGCAATGAATTGTACAAAGTTGGTCCTATGAACCTGTTGGTTGTTTGATCACATGCAGATTGTGCTGCCAAGAGTCATTCTGTGGTCATAGTTAGGTCGCTCTCCCATCATCTGTGTAAGATGTAAGATGAACTGCATGGCTCTCTATTACAGCTCAGTAATTATCTTCCTGGCTTTTGGAGAATGAGTGTGATTTTTCTTTTTTTTTAATTTTTTTTTTAGTATATTGTTCAAGTAAGTAAAGTGAGAAACATATTTCTAGGCTTAACTGTTACCAGGTCCTTCACAGCACAGAGTAAGTGAGAGCTCACAAAGGAGTGACAGACTTTGGCGTCTTGACTTGGCTTCGCGTCAAAGTGTAATTTTAACTTTTTGTGACCTGAAACCCTGCCAGGTTTGTCTCTTTAGACCCTTTCTAAGTCACTTCTGCTTAAACAGATCGATTTTCACTCAGTGTGCTACCAGGGAAGTGTGTAACCACTACCAGTGGTGATTGGGAGCCCAGAGTCTGGTATGGGAACCAAAGTTGGTCCTTTTCTTGTTCCCAGTTTCACTGGGAATCCTTGACACCCTGGCAGTCCTAATTCAAAGAACAGTCTTGCTGCTGGGTTCCGTCTCCCACTCCTTTTCCCCCCACAAGGACAAACACTTTGGCCATATCCAGTTCCAGGTCAGGGCATTTGTGCTTTATGCCAGATTTATTTTGGCTTCAGCCCAGCTGGGTGCTGGTGGGGGTAATGCTGAGCTTTCTCTGAAGGTTACAAGTGTGATTGGAGCAGCACGAGCTGACTTCCCTTAACTACCCCTCTCAGCCTTGGGAATAGAGACTGCTTTTAATTGGAGAGTTCCCCGTCCATGTTCAACTCAGGGTTTCTTTGTGCTGTACTTTGATATTCAGTCAGCAGGTCTGAAATGATTGTTGGATTATTATTAACTACCAACTTCTGTGACCCTGACATATCTTGATTTTTTAAAATTTGTTTAAAGACATTTAGAACATTTACTATTAAGCATTCTGCTTAAACTAGTGGCTTTTAGTGAAATGTCTGCTCACTTCTTTCCCCACATTCTTTTTTTTCACGTGTGCTCAGCATTTTGGTATTTGAGGATGAAATTACATGTTGCAGCTGAACTGATCTAACTCAGTGTCATCAAAGGAGAGAAACCTGACCCTTCCCTCTTCCTCACTCCATCTGCACAGTCACTCTTCTTCCCTGGTGCAATCCTTTGGCTCTGGAAGTTGTCACCTTGGCCAGGCCAGCTCTCAGGCCAGGCAGGAACCCGCCTGCCTCTCTGCTGTGCTGGGGTCGTGGTGGGCTGGTTCCTTCAGGACTCAGGGAGCAATGCTCTTATTTGTGCATCCTGCATGTAACGTATCGGCGTCCTTTTTTTTATTTTAGTATTATTATTTAGCCCTCAGTCCAGTAAGTTTTTCTGAGCCCTGCTGAAAATGTTTTGGTGGCTTGCTACAAAACCTTCATAAAACAGGGAGATGATAAGTGTCCTATCTTTTACATGGATGAGATTGCACACTGGAAGTGATTCTCCCCTGCATGTGATGTTCTGCATTGGTTCACATCCTTCATGCTGTCGAGAAATAACATTTCATTTGTTTGAGCTCTTTGAGGATAACCCAGCAGGAACGTAGAGCGAGGCAGAGAGGGACAGAGGGATGAATCTCTAAGGTAGCAGCAAGGTCTTAATTCAGCCTAAGATGTTGTGAAACCACACCCTTAGGCATACCCTGCTTCAGTTTCTTAAACAGCATAGATAGGATCTGGCCAATCACTTTTAGAGACTTTAAACACCCTCTGGTTAATAAATGACTTGCCCTGCTATGCAGCATTGTACATGCTGAAGGGAGTGCCAGCTTTCACTGACCATTCTTTGGTTTTCAGAAACAGTGGTAATTTTTTCAGCTTACTTTTCAAACAAAAGGATACTGCTTGGCTTATTCAGTATCTGCCTGCTCTGAACCCTCTGTTAAAAGAACAAACTTTCAAACTCAAGAATGTGTTATAGACTTGAATTAGTGTGCAGCCAGATAAATCAGGAGAAATTGATGTACAGAAACCTGCTCCCTCTTGGGGTTTGGCTTCTGGGACTGTAGTGCTGTAAGCCAGGTCAGCAAAACCAGAAACAGTTTGTCCAGGTGTCCTGAGTCTTTGTTCAGCAAAAGGTCCTTGTGAGCGACCCATTTATGTAGATGTAAAGATAAAATAAAAATGGGCCCTGGGAATTAAGAATTCCCCATGCTCTCCTCCTGTGAAAGCCATGTGGACTGGGCTTTCCATTTTAGCTTTATTTGGAGATCCTTTCATTTGAATTTTCTTGCTGATAGGTTTCTGTTTACATTTGTAGGTAGGACTTTATTTCTTCTCAGCTTATTTTACATTCTGTCAGAGGAGATGCAAAGCAGGGGGAGCAAGACCATGGAGGACTTTGTCCTCCTGTTCCTTTCTTTGAGAGGCAGAAGTTACTTGTGTCTTCCTTAGGGATTTTCCCAAGGGGTTTTCAGGTGGATGTGCTCCCCTCTGGGAGCAACTAGAGAAGGAAGGCTGGGTGGGTGTTGTATCATAAAATCACAGAATGTCTCAAGTTGGAAGGGACTCACAAGGATCATTGAGTCCAACTCCTGGTCCTGCACAAGTAAAATTCTCATGGGAAGATATTATTCCTCATCAGAGTTGGGGATGGGTTTCTGGAGAAGCTCTGTATTTAGATTTTCAAACCTCAATTTGACAAGGTTTCTGGGCAGCCTTATGTAACTCAACTTAATGCTGCTGCAAGTGTGAAGTTTGGCTAAAGTCTTCGAGATTTTTCTTCTAGCCAGTTTTGGTTTGGTTTTGGTGTGGTTTGGTGTTTTTTTGTTGTTGTTTGGTTGGGGTTTTTTCCCTTTTCTTTTGTTTTCTGTGATTGCCATGGAATCTTTCTACTTCAAATGTGTTTAAGGAAGTTTTCGGTTTATGCTTTGGTTTGTCACTTTCTGTGACTCCACTGACAAACAAAGGACCAGTGCTGAAGGACTCAGTCCCAGTGCTAAATGTAGTAATTATAGAAGCTGAGACCTCACCAAATCATCTGATCTGAAGCGAATTCAATTATGCATTAGTCCTGCCTGACAGGTGTGTGTCTAAACCAGTCTTTCATTATTTTTCTGGCAACTTCTTCCAACACAAGGACAGTGTTGGAAACTTTTCCTGATGACAGAGCTGAATAGTCTGAGTCTATTCTTGGATCACGTGGAGGTGGAAAATAATTAATTTCTTTCCTCTCTGTAGCTCTCTACGTGAAAACCTCTATCACTGCTTTGTGGTCTTCTCTCCAGATCATACATCCCTGGCACTTCACCCTTCCCTGTTTGTCAGGTTTTCTTGATTTACAACAACTCTTGTAGATGTTTCTGAACGTTTAATCACTGGATGTATCACAAGCACCAGTATCTTACTTTTTATAGTAAAAGAAAACATTAAAATTCAGAGCAAGTCCAGGAAGTGGCTCTTATCCCATCTTGCAGACAAGGGCAAAGGAAAATCCTTGCCAAGCTTTCACAATTCTTAAGGCTTCAGCAGAAACAGGAGGGGAAGAAGCTACATGGTTACCTGGGAAAAGAAGGCCTTTGGCTTCCAGAGCAATCAGCAAAAGCCCTGAAGTATGGGATTAAATACATGAACAGTATGTGGCAAACAAACAGTGATTCAGTCTGCTTTCAGAGCCTCTTGGCTGAATCAGCAGCTTGGACACACTGCTTGATTTTCTGTCTTTAGAAGTAATTTCTATCAAGTTTATTTATTTATGCAGCTGATGAAGCTCTGTCTTGTAGTACCTTATGGTGTTTGTCCTGCTGCAGAGCTCTTTCAGAACTACCCTTAAAAACAGTTGTCCAAAATGGCACACGGGATTTCCACACTGTGTCATAGCAAAGCCTTAGACAGGTGTTAGTTACACATGCAGTGAGTCCTTTCAGCTGGCTGTGCCAGTTCCTGTCCACAAAATTGCTTATGCCTCTGGTAGCCTCTAATTTATCCTATCAAACCAGTTTGTGGGGCTGCATGTGAAATGGGTCACATAATTGGGTTAATAATAATGGGTGGGGGGCACTGCTTGATTCTGGGGTTGTTATTAACTTGGCTCTGTCCACTTGCCTGGTTCATCACACAGGTAATGCAGGTTGAAGCAGCTCTTTGGGAAGCTTTATTCTCCAGAATCATGTGGCTAACAGTGGTCGGAGTTTATTTTTGATAGAAAGAGATATGTGTTGAAAACCTCAATTAAATTTCCCTCCAGTTAACGGTTATCCTGATCATGGAGATATTTTTACAAAGGGGCATCTTTCCAAGCATAGTGGGCTGAAGCTAACTTGGCTGGCTGTGTCTCCCTGAATTTTTATTTAGGCTGAGAACTTCTAAAACTTCACTTGGGTAGCCTTTTTGCTGACTTAACTATGTTTTTACATCAAAGCATAATTTGTACCTCCTAAGAGGTCATCAGTATGTTTAGAAATGGCAGGTTTTAGCACTGCACAGTGGAAGAAAAGAGAGCGAAGTGGGTCAGTGTGATGGGTCAGCTCTGGAATTATTGAATCCATTTGTGCAGAATGGATTTTTAGAGAAATTCCTCACCACACGAGAGCTTGCCTCAGTGGGTGAAGATTACTGTGGTGCATGGAACAATGGTGGATAAAAAACATACGCTGCCAAAAAAAGATAGATATTACAGCAGATTTGAGATTTCTGGCCTTTGTAAGTCAGAGCCCTTTGGATTTGTTTACATGAGTCTCTTATTTTTTGAGAAGGAGTTTATTTATGTAAGTGCATCTCCTGGTTGTCACCACTGCCTGGACTTTTTTTTCATCGTTGGTTGTGCTACCCTTGTTTCTTCTAAACTAAACTGCAGGATGCACTCCAGAATCACAGTCAGTGCACTCCAGCCACTAGAAAGTGTTCAGTCCACAGCACAAGGCTAAGCAATACAGGCTACTCAGCCCCATTTGAAAAAAAAAAAAAAATTAAAAAACCTCGTACTGGAAGAAGTGTCCTGAGACTGATTGAAACTGGTTGTTTCTTTCTTGAATCTACTCTTACTGTAGTACACCATCTGCTAATTTCAAAATAGCTTTTATTTTTTTTTTTTTTAATTTAAGTCAAAATTAAGGTCATACTAAAGAAATTAATAAGAAATTTGGGCTTTGTGTAATCAAACAAAAGGATTTCCTTTGAACTTAAGCTTTGACATATTTTTAGTGTTAAGATTTTTTTCCCATATGGAATCAATCTTGTGTTCAGTGTATGTAAAATGCAATCATAGGAAAGTAGTCTGAGGAGCACTTACTTTTTGTTTATCCTGGGCATACCCAACTCATTATATTGTTTCTTTTTTCATCTTCACTCCAAATTCCATGTGTACATATATTCTATGTATATTTTAATGGCTGCCCTGCTGCATCATGTGTTGAAGAATCTGAGTTCCTCTGGCCTTACTTAACTCACTCTCATCTTTTCTCTTCCTCCTTCTACTCTCAGCCGATCAGTTGAACACCTTTTAAAAATCTAAATTTAAAACCACAAAATTTTTAAAATTTGAAATTTTAGAATTCTCAACATTATATGATCTTTATTAAGAAAAGAATTAAATCTTTGTATCTTTGGGAATCTTTGTTGTTTGCCTTTGACTTGTCCACTGCCCATCAGCTTCAGCTGAGTTCCACTGAATTGCTCGGTCGTCCTCTCATCCCGTGTCAGCTTTCTCTTTTTTCAATCAGTTTTTTCAGTTTATGTGCTGAGTTCACCTGAACTTGTATGAAAATTCCAGCGAGTATTGAGACAGATTTGTTGCCTGTGCTGTGCATTCATTGACATCCCGTCTTTGTGCCCTAGAAGAACTGGAAGTTCTTTCTTTAACATTCTTCCGTTTTTCAGAAATCATGAATGGGCTTGCTGACAAAAGCTCCATCCTCGCACGCTGCCATGCTCTGCACGTTTGGGGTGTTGCCCCTAAGGAGCTTATCGTGCACAGAGCTGAGCACAGCTGGGCTGGCTGGATGTGCTCCAGAGCAGGAGCCTTGTGCTCAGGGCTGATACTGGCTGAGCTGGTGTGGCACAGGGAGGGTTGGACAGATGTCTTAATTCCTTCGTGATACGTGCTGAGGGGTGACACCACACAGATCCGGTCCTCAAATGAGGTCAGACCTGATGCTATCGGGTGTGTTCAGAGCTGGAGAGTAACAAAACCAGCTCCTGAACCACAGAATCGGGATGAATTACCTTCTGAATTAAGGTTAAATTTAATATCATGTTTTATTTATGGCTATGTATATGAAAACTAGGATTGTATAAAGTAAAAGGTCCTGCCTTTTTCCCTTTCCGACTGACTTCAGTTCACGTGTTTGCTCGTATCGATTGTGATGATTATCCTGTCTGCAGCCAGAAAAACTGGCTGCCAGCCATTTGGTCGGGTTTTTAGGGAAATGTTGGTTTTATTTTCTTTTTTTTTTTTTTCCTTTCCTTTTGATCTGTTCAATTACACTGGCTTTGGTCACCCAGGCTTCAGGTTTGACTGGAGGAAGCAGGCTGAGGCTCCAGCTGAGCTCTCAGCAGCTGTGCCTCACCCTGGAGTAGTTGGGAAGGTGCTTTGCCATTCAAGTTGAACAAAACCATGAATCGGTATTTCAATAGAGTAATCCTGGCCTTGGAAAATAACCAAAGAAAGTGTTTCCACTGGCCACTAAGTGCTCAGGCATCAGTATGGGTAAGTGATTCTTACTCAGGGTTATGACTGTCCCTCACTTTTCCATGCCCTGATTTCTGCCGTATCTCTTTCAGAGCTGGGCTGGCCTCTTTCAGAGGTTTTGTGCTCTGTTCTCATGCAGCATGTTCCCAGAGATGTATGATATGGGTATGCTGGAGCTCCTGCCTTTGCATGGAGCTCTCTGTCATCCAGCAGGTTGTGTTGGTTGTGTGCCATGTGAAAGCAGAGTTTCCGAAGCAGAGGAGAGATGGCATTGCACAGTGGGGTTTGGGGTTTGGCCTTCACCAGTGCCACAGGTTGCATCTCCAGCTGTAGCACAGATTGTGGAAAATCCAGGTATCTTAGTGACAGCTAAGAGTTGACTGGCACTTTAGAGACAGCAGTTTAGCTGTCAACACAAGTTGTAATCACAGCACTGCATGTTTTTCAGATTAAAACAAATTCTTTACTATGGCTGTAGCTATTATCGGAGCCTTTTGGATAAAAGGTGACATCAACACAAAGCTCAGTTTCACTACAACTCAAACTGCTGGGTAACAGCTATTTCTGCTGATGGGTGAATATGATCCTCTGCAGAAAACCCTGTTGCTTCACCTTGATTAATATGGAAAATATTTAAGAAACCTCAGTTTAGAATCTAGAAGGCCTTGTTGCAACCTCTTAACATCATGAGGTGTGCTTCTTCTGGGAGACTTCTCTCTCCATAAGGTCTTCTGTTTAGATAAGTGATTTTTTCATAATTTTCTTAGCTCATTAAATACCATTCTAGGGATTTTTTTTAATAGTAGCTGGACATGAACCCTCTGCATTCTACAATGAACTCTGACATTGCTTTTGGCTGAGTCACTGAACTGTCCTGCCTTGACGTCTCTGTAAAATGACTCTTGCCATTACCTTGCAAGATTTTGCTGGAGGTATCTTAATATTTTATAAAGGCGTTCTTGCCCATCAGCTGAAGGTTGAAAAGTTGGCCCATAAATGAATGTGTGAATTATTTAGTATGATGAGATTCGAAGCCTGTGTATGAGATAAGCTTTTGATTGTAACTTGTTCTTTACCCCTTCCACTAAGTAGATAAATGGAAAAGCTCCTCATCTAACTCTTTTTCCCCATCCCTGTCCTGCATTATTTTGTACCCCTGCTCTGCTTCCCACCCCCTCCACTGCGGTGTGTCAGGGAATATAATGGATATAATAGTGCAGTGGTGACCTGATCATGCTGGAGAGCTTTTCCTTTGTAGATAGAAACAGCCTGTTCTGTAGTTGCTTTAGCCATGGTGTGCTCTTCACGGGGCTGTAAATGGCTTGTAGCACATCTTGACCTCTCTGGTGTAGGGAAGACCAGGTCATGCTCTGACTCTGGCAGAAGATGGACCCATCAAGCTTGTAAGTTAGGAGGACTTGCCATCCTTATTCATTCAAGGAAGTAGGATTTTTATCTTGATTACTATAGTCTGTGGTGAGGTGCATGCTATAAGTAATGGTGAAATGGACTCCTTACAAATTTCTGGGGCTGGTGGAACAGCCCTTTCCTGTTGAAAAGGTATTGCCTGTGTTGCAGCCATCTACAGCCTTCTGTTTTTTCTCTTTATGAGTCAGTGGGTAGTGCCACTTTATATAATGGCGTAGACTGTGGTTTGATGTTGTTCTGAAGGCTAGTTAACATGCAGTAGTTGTTAAATGGTAGGACTTGCTGATCTGGTCTAAAAACCACTGTGCCAGATCAATATTATGAAAAATTGAATTTTACAGTGTTACTCTGCTGGTTGCCTCCGTGGTGGATCAGGCGATGCTTGTTAGCACCCACATTCTGCTCAATCTCCCAGACTCTTGAGTCATACTGATTTTTGGGTCACTGTGTCCTTTTCTTCCTGCTCTCTGTTAATATGAGAGAGATGTTGTGATTCCTTTTTTTTCTGTTTTTCCTCTCCTTTAGATTCTTGCCACACACAAGTCTTGCTGTGAGGATTTGCTCTGAGTTTCATCTCTTTTACAGTTGCGAGTACTTTATTGAAAAACATGGAATAGCTTCGGAGCCAGAGCTGCAGCCAGGCCTGCCAAGAGTCCTGCACTCTCTGATTAGCATCATCTGCTGTGTCTGTGCGGGGGCCAGACTGACTCTGCTTCATCTGCTGGGCCCTGGGGTGAGGGGGAGGCCGTGAGCAGCAGTGCCTCGCTGGGGTGTGTGCGGTGCTGGGCTGCACTGCTCCGTGCCCTTGTACAGGACTGGGTGGGATACTGCAGAGCTTGTGGGACCTGAACCCATACTTTGGGGAGTTTGTGCTCTGTGGGGTAAAGTGGTTTTATTCTCTGTACAGGCATTGGTCCTGTAGTGCAGGTTTTGGCCCTCTACTGCATTCAGACATTTTGCCACCTTGTAGAAGAAATAGAAGCTGTTGCAAGCAAGGAAAGTTGGGGATGTTTCTAGCTAGGGCTTCCTCCTATCTTGGCATCCCTGGGTAAGTGGGTTTTAGGGTCTTTTTTTTTTTTTTTTTTTTACCCTTGACATGTTCTGGGCAGATATCCAGGCCCTTGAAGTTCTGCCAGGGAGATGCTGTAATGTGTTAAGCACGCTGTTCCCTGGTCCTATTCCTGTCCTGCAGTTGGTGTTGTGACTGTACCTAGACAGTTGTTCCATGCCAGTGCCGTGCCTCTCCTATGCCCACCACCCCAATTCTATAACATAGGTTGCTATGGCCACTGAGCAGCTATTTGTGTAGGCTCATGGAAACAGAAAGATGTGTTGCAGCACTAATAGCTGATTTGATTCTAAAGCATGACTGAATAAAGGAAAGCAAAGCAACCACCATGCTCTCACCCAAACATGTGATGTGTATGCAGCTTCATAAGGCTTGGCATAAATGCTATAAAACTGAATGATAACTGAGGTGCTGCAGCACCTCAGATGCTTCTTGGGGCAGCAGGCTTCTCATGGCCAGGCATTTACAGACTTCTCATGACCAGGCATTTGGCTTCTGAGGCTGTAGGAGCACCAGAGCTTGCTCAGCCTTCCCTTTGCTGGGGGCAAAGGCCTGCGTTCACTGTTCTGGACTGATGTACACCAGAGGCACATCCACTTGCAGAGCCAAATCCACTGGAAGGTGGAGTAATCAAGAGAGTGGTTCCACTTCTCCTGTGGTACTGGCTCCTGCCCCGTGTTCATTGTTGTCCTGTCCCTGCCTGGGATTGCTCAGCCCAGGACAGTATAGAAGCAACATCCAACTTCTCTGTGCACCAGATTCCATCTGTTCAGCCTCTCTTGAACATGCCTTCCCCTCCCCTGATCTCATGCTCTGCTGCTGCCAAAGACCCATAGCAGGCTGAGCAATAGCAGCCTGCTCAGCACAGTGCTGGGAAAAGGCCCTGCCTCCAACTAGAACATGGTCCAGCAGCAGCTCTGGGCTCTGCCGCTGCCTCCACCCTCCACATCCCATTCCCCAAGCACTGTACAAGCAAAGTTTGTACATCTGTTTCTGCTGGACTTTGAATTCAGTAAATCTTATAAAATTATTTTGTTTGGTTTATTTCAGTGTGTTGACACAAGTTCTTGTCCCTTTGCAGCTAGTGTTTGCACACCACTTGCCCTGGCATGGGCAGCTGTAGGAAGCTAGGATTGCTGGCCAAGGGAGTGGGAAGAGGAATGTCATAGGCAAAATACTGGACAAGAACAGAGAGGGGAGAAAAATGAAAAGTGTCCTAAAATATGAAAGAGAGAAAGCAGGTAGAGATAAAATTTGGAAAGACTGTAGAGCGGTCGCTGGGATCTGTCCTGAAGAATAAGCCTCAAACTCTCCCATTACTCATGATACAACAGACACAAACCCTATTTACAAATCTTCATATTCTTTCTGAGGAACTTCCATCTGCTCTTCACATGCCCAAACATACTTCACCATTCCCTACAGCTTCAGATGTCCCAGGTATCCCTGACTGCAGGGAGGTTACCACTGAGTGTGTGGTCAGCAAGGCCCTGCCCTTTGCAGCAGCTTCTGCACCCATTACGTTGAATGCTTGGGCTGAGTTGCAGTAGAACATTTTTCTCCTCTGGAATGTTGATGGGTAGGGGATGGTCCATGTGACAGTGATAAAGTTCATCTGTCTGCCAACATCTTTAGCCCAGCAAGTGCAGAGCAGGAAGAGTCTGACGCGTCTGACTATAACTCACTGGAAAAGTGTATTTTCCATGATCGCTGGGCCTTGCGTGTCAGTCCTTTGGCATGTCATCAGAGGGGATCTCAGTACAGATCCTTGTGAGTGTTGCCTTCCCTCTTCCCCTGTGCCCAATGGCAAGTTTGACATGTTTGAACCTTGATGCACTGGGTGATGTCATCACTTGGCTTTCTTCTCCACCCTGTGTGAACAAAGCATCAGGCTAGAAAAGGCATAGTGAAAATATTGCCCTGGGTAGCTTGCATCAGGGCCTCCTGCCCATCCATCCATCCATCCATCCATCCATCCATCCATCCATCCATCCATCCTGTATATGATGCTCCATGCTTTCAAAGCTGAGCAGCTTATCCAGGTCCTGGTTTTCCTAGGTATGTGATGTAGCCATGATGCCAGTTTTGCCCAGAGCCTACCAGAAGTTCTGTGTTCCTTGCTGGTGCTCTTGAAGCAGAGAGCTAAAACGCTGTGTTATTTCCATGGTGCTGAGAGGTAAATGGTCACCCAGCTCAAGAGAGCCACTTACCACTTGCTGCTTTCTGAGGCAGAGTCTGATCACAGGTACAGAAGTCAGGATCTGACCAAAAAGTCAAGAGTAAAAAGGCTGACTGAATGGGAAAGCTGGGATTGAACAGGGATGGATGTAGGACAGTCAGAGATAGTAGTAGCACACTACATCTGACTCCAGTGCTTGCTTAAGAGTGAGTGTTTATCAGTTTGTCCTGTAACTGTGTCCTGAAGTAACTCAAGTCATTTCTGCCACGTGTCTGGCATTGCATAATTCTGACCTGTTTATCAAGCAGCAGCAATGGAACTTGCTGTTCATTTTTTTCCCCTATGTGTTGGGATCAAGGTAGTCTGCCAAGACAGTCAGCATATCAGCTTTTTCTTGTTAGCAGGCCAAACAGAACTTCAGTTTGGTGCTGAATGTATAAAAATGTCCTCCCAAGCCCTGCTCATGGTTTTTGTTTTTCTTTCTTCCTGTTCTTTGATTGCACAATCTGAGCTATTCTGCATCTTTTTAGTAAATACATAAAGATACTTTGGGGTTGAGTGTTGAAGGGTTCAATCTGAAGGGATGTAAATTTAACCTCTTTTTGCTTAATAGCTGCCAAGGTCTTACCTGTAGTGGTTGTGATTCTATATTTGCATGTTCAAAGGGTTGTCTTCAAAATGAGCTGTAGTGAGAACAGTCTTAGAGTCAGGACACTGAAGTTCTGCTTTGACCACTGCCATGGGCCAGGTGGCCAGATCCTTTCCGTTCTCTCTGCCTGTCTCCCCTATTTAAAAATGATTTTGTGCTTTTGAAGAGAGGATGGGGAAGGGAAAGGAGAGAACTGTGTTAACTGTACCCTTCAGCCACTCTAGCTCACTTGGTTTCAGTCTATTGAGTATAGTCCATCAGGAGTCCATGACCTGTGTTTTATAAGGAAAAGCACATTCTCCAATTATGTCCGGATTTCTGAAATTTTGTGAGGAATCTGCACTTGCATTTGAGAATTTTTAGACTTGGCCACAACTGCACGTAGGTGCTTAGTGTCCATTGCTGTAGACATAGCTGTCACCAGGAGACTGAAACAGGATGTTCTTCAAACAGCCTTGTTGGAATGAGTTACCAGTCACAGACTGTCAGTACATGGGTTCTCTCAGGGTTTTCTCTCTGTCCTGGGATGGACTGCTGGAGCTGCTGAGGATTGTGAGATTGAGGGTGGTGAGAGGTGCTGGGGGGAGCTGTGGGAGCGAGCTGAGGACACGTGCATCTCAGATGCACATGAGAATCTGTGCAGAGGGAGCACTGTCACAAGAGCAGTGATGCATTTTGGAGTGATTACAATGACTTCATGGAAACATCAGGTCAATGGTAGAAAGGACAATAAAGGGAAAATGCTAGGATTAACTTGTAGAGGGGTAGGGGACAGTGCAGAGAACAACTGCAGCCTGCTTCCCTTCTCCATGGGCCACCTTCATTCTCACAAGCAACACTGTAAATCCAGAGAAGGTTCAGATAATGATGGTCAGAAAAGCAGAAAATAGCTAAATAAGTTAGGAGTCATCAGCCTGGAACAGGGATAATGATGGGGGATTTTGCAGAGGTCTGCATATTCTGGAGACACCAAATCCATAGTTTGCCATCTCCAGTGCAAGAACTACTGGATATCCAATACAAGTAATAGGAGGTGTTTTCATCACTTGCAGTTACACTGTCAGACTCCTTGTTGCAGGACACAGTGAGTGGTATGAGTGTTTATATGTTCTTGGTGGAGGATTGAACAATTTAATGGAAACAAAATCCTTTCAGGAGTACCGAGTGAACAGAATCTCCATCTGGCTCAGTCCATCTGTGCTTAGAGGTGGTTGGAAAGTGGTAGCACTGTTCAGTCAGGGTGTGGTACATGCACATCCTGTACTTCTGCTTCTCACTTCTTGAAGAGCGTCCTTGTCCGGGCTGACCCCTATCCCACAGGGACAGCGCTTTAACAGCATGTGGGTATCACCTCATCTCTGCCTTCCAGGTCACAACGGTGACTTCTGCAAGTGCTTGAGTACAAGTGGCACAGAGGTTAAACTGTCTGGAGAATTTGCAGATGCACCTATGGGGGAGGGCTTTCAGGAGGTTCTCATCCAGTCCTTCTTAAAGCACTGCTGGATTTTGTAAAGGAAGAAGCTGTTGAGTAACTGGAGGCTCAAAGGGTGTCATGGGAGTCACAGAGGAGGTTGTAATATGCTGGACCCATTCCTAGGTGGCGATAGAAAATTGTTAATGATGCAGGAAAAGCCCAAGTTTTCAGGAAGTGTTTTAAGAAAAGTTGGAGTCTGTGTTTTCAAAATACATGTGATGAGTTACTCCCTGCTCTGCTCATAATCCAGGATACTGCCAAATGCTTTCAATAGGGATATGCTATTTAAATCAACAGGCCCAGATAACTTTGACCTAGAAGTACTAGAAGTGCTGATTGTTGTTTTTAATTCAGATTATTAGGAAATTTCAGAAGACTGGCTGAAGCTGGCCAGTACTGGAATGACCCGTATGCTGCTGCTGTCATGTTTATTTTGGGCAGAATTTTAGAAATAGGGATCTGTTTTTTATTAATAAATAACTTAAGATTAGGCATATAATTAATGCCACTCAGCTTATGTTTACAGTGAGTACAGTAAGTTCACTCAAACAACTCTGACTTGTTGTTTTAAGATGACCATGGTGATCTGATAAGGCCGACGGTCTAGATTTAAAGCCGCTAGTGTGGTGCCAGGTCCAGGTTCAGCACCACACAACATTTGAGTTGAAAAAGTGAACTCTGCATATCATTAGCAAAGTGCTGGGTGAGCAAATTTCCTTAACTAGTTATGTTAGTGGTTTTCTGGGGAAAATAAAGTCAAAACAAGCTTTTTCCAGGCACTTTTGCTGTATGTACCATGTTTGTCATTGTCTTCAAGGCCTTTATTCAGTCACTTCTCACTGGAGTTCACCACCACCGTTGGTGCTACAGCAAGAACTGACACTGTGAAGCCAGGTCATAAAGGAACAAGAGGAGGGTTTTTTCAGTAGGATCAGCTGTGATCTGTAGGTAATGAAACCTTTATTTCTTACACTGCAGAACCAGTAGTGTCTGCATTGGCACAAGTATTTAGTGAGCTCATCCTCACGGCTGGACACACTGTTGTATTTCTTACGGGAGCCTTACTCAGTACACGATGTGTAAGCACTTCACTTCTTAGATGTAACTGATGACAAGTTGGTAGATGCTTTGTAATGCCAGGAATGTTTTGTATGCAGAAGACCTAGAAGTTTGGTTTTGGATTGTATTACGAGTAGGTTAAGAGATAAATTGATTTAAGTTATCATCTGAATTATAAGTTACCAGCAGCTTCATTAGAGAAGTTCTGAATTGACACTCATATAACAGGTCTGGTTTTGGGGAGAGTAAAATAATAGATCAGTGATGGCAACAGAGAAAATAAAAGGGATAGTGGAAAGGAGCCACAGTTTTAAAAATCCAAAAATATTTCAATGATATTTTTCCTGGATGGCGTCTTAGCAGTGGAAGTTTGACAACAGACTCTAGAGCCCCTATCGCTTCCTCCTTTGTTTTGGCAAGTCAATTTGGCATTGTTTTTGTGCTTGCTGAGGGTGCTGCCTCTGCTGTTGTCCCTGTCTTTCATGAAGATTTGAACCGGGACTGGTGCTACTGTCCACAGCTTGTTTGGAGCTGATCCGAGGGAAGACGGAGCTGACTCTTGGGACATCTCAGTCTGTTCCTGTTGGATATGTGGGACTAAATAGAGAAAATTACTCACCATTTCTAGACTAGAATTTGCTGGGAGTCCTTCACGCCTTTCACTCCCAAACTTTGCTCTGAGGTCCAAAATCTTGGACTGGGGCATGTGTCAGTCTTGCTTCATTCCCTGACTTTCCCACTGGCATTCATTTGGTGTGATGCAATAAACAGGGGGCCTTAGACATGCACCGACTGTTTTTGCTTTTCTGAGAAACCCTGAGCATGTGGGTGCTGATACCTCAGTGTTGTAGCACTGTTTTACAAGATAAAATTCCTAGTGCCCTCATGTTGTTGTTGGTTTTGGAGGAAAATCCTGGCTCGCAGAAGTGCTCCAGCCCACCTTCCCAGGGCTCTGCTCTGTAGTTTTCAGTGTGCTCAGTCTTTTTGTGCCTCACTGCAGGATGTGCACTTCCTGCACAGTCTTTGTGTTTCTTACATAGTCCCTTTGCCAGAACCATCACTCCACATTTAACACATTCTGCACTACCCTTAGGTTGTATAAGGTCAGGAGGTGGCCAAATCACCTTCTTTGGCTTCCCTAAGGATCCAGCCATATGCATTTAAAATACAGGTGTCTGTTTTTAATGTTGTATCTGACTTTCTGGTAGAAGTCTGTCTCTCTGCGAGATATGGCTTCGATTGTGCAATTCATAGGAACGCTCCAAATGAAATTATTGGGAGATACAGAAAAGAACAAGTGAGCAGGGTGCAATCCCTGAGCCCAGCTGTAACTGTTAGCACAATGCTACTGGCTGAAGAAATAAAAGATATTAATATTAGAATTGACCACTTTGCAAACTGCCCATTGACATTTCAGGGTTGTGTTTTAAGCTGCCTGCAGAACAGGAAATATTGTATCTCAAGGGAAACACAGAAATCCTTATCAGCTGTTAGAAGGGAAATACAGATTTGAGGATGCAAAAATTGCCTCTCTCCATTTGGTACACCTGTGACAGTGCTTACAGACAAAGCTGCAGTTGTCTGAGAATTATTTTGTTAAATGCTTTTGCAGGAAGATTTTGGTTTTGGGAAGCACAAATGTTGTACGAAAGGAGTTTGTTTCACCTCAGGCAAGATAAAAGAGGAACAGGTTGAAATGCAAATGATGTGTTCTAATTAAAGACCATTAATTTCTTTTTAGTTACCAGTATGTGAAAATTAATATTGGGATGAACCAGGAGTGGGAATCAAATTTTAAAACTCCTACAGAAAATGGTGTCCTGAGAGTAGTTCCATGTGGTTCTGCTGAACTGGCTTCACAGCTGTCCTGTTCTTTTCCCTTGTGTTTTGCAGGATGGGATAAACATTCTTATGGGTACCACGGTGACGATGGGCACTCCTTCTGTTCCTCAGGGACAGGGCAGCCCTACGGCCCCACGTTCACCACCGGAGATGTGATCGGCTGCTGTGTCAACCTTATCAACAACACCTGCTTCTACACGAAAAACGGCCACAGTTTAGGTAAGTGAAGGAAGGTGTCCTCAGGAGACGGATGCTCCAGCCCTGCTCTCACTGCTCTTTAAAGCTTTGCTTGTATTGTAACTCCTGTCCCACACCTGTGAGTAAGGTTTAAGAAATGGCAGGGAAAAAGAGCACTCAGCTGCAGTCAGCAGTTGTAAATCGGCTCCAAGACAGAAGTACTTCCAGCAGGTAAAATGGTTTCTGTGCTGCTCAGTTTGTTTAGATACGTTAGAATTTCATCCACAGCTTCTACTGCTTTCCTCTGCTACTGCACAGTAGGTGGGAGGTTGGATAAGATGTCTAATGGCTGGACAGCAGGGAAAGAAAGAAGTGGGAAGTTTAATTGGTGTATTGTTCAACTGCCTACAAAGCCACGGTACCGGTGTCTTCATTTTTGAAGGGACTTGTCCATCTGAAAGCCTCAACACGTTGGTCTGAGCATTCCCAAAGCTAGACATTAATTCAGCACAAGAGATCTTACTTAAGCACTGAGCTACAGTTTGGTCCATTCCACACTTGTTTCAGTAATTGTCCTAAAGTTAAGGCCTTAAAAATTTTGCCCAAATTAATATCTCAGATGTTTTCTAGCCATCTGCTATATCTTACTTGTCTAAAATAGAAACTTTTGGCCATTTTCCCCTAAAATACCTTTTCCTTGGATGACATGTTCTCCACCCCAGATAAATAGTCTTTTTTTTTTTTGTCACATTAATGTGCAGTAAGTTTTTATAAGTTCATCACACTTTTTGGGCTGGGATTCATTTGCTTTGGCAGGGAGGGACGAGCACTCCTTTCCTTTGCTTCTCCTTGCTGTGTCAATTCTACTTTGTTGAATTCAAGATTGAATTGGTAGAAAAGTACCCTGCTCAAAACACTTAACAGAACAAAGACGTTTTGAGTTACTGGGCTGAAGGAAGGAGTGGGATTGGAGTGCAGTGTGTGCCTGGAGGGTGCAGAATTTCTGGTGAGATCTTGGGATAAGTACTGGGCTCCCCAATATTAGAGAGAGATGGACTTACTGGAGAGAGTCCAGCAAAGGGCTGCCAAGGTGATGAAGGGTTTGGAGCATCTGTCCTAGGAGGAAGGGCTGGGAGAGCTGGGGCTGTTCAGGCTGCCCAAGTCAGTCCACTGCTGGTAAGAGAAGTAGAGGCTTGAAAGCAGCAGTTGGTGGTGTAGAGCAGGAGCTTTTGCTTAGGAATGAGACAAGATAAAACAACAGCAAGTAAGGTAATGCAATAGTTAAAAAGATTTCACAAAATCTCTCCTTTTAGTTGCTGTCCTTGATTTTTAGCAGGTATTTACACAGAAGCCCTGTAGTGGTTTGTGCTGTGCTGCTCTGGATGTTTTCTGTTGTTGAAGTGGGTGGTTTTCCACCTTCACTGTTTTTCACCCTGACGGTGCTGTTACTTCTCATCATAACAAAAGTGTGAGAGTCAGGAGGAGGCCAGGTCTTCTATTTAATGAATACAAGTTTGTTGATTTGAAATTAAATTTCTTTTTAATGACCAGAATCTCCACAGTGTAAGCTGTATCAGTTGAAAAGTTGCCGCTTTCTCGTTCTCTGTTTTGTACTCAGGACCGTGTTGTGCCTGGGTGTCTGGGCAGATGAAACCAAATAAAGAGCCCGCCTCAGTAACTTCTGCGTTACTTTTCATCATTACCACCCTCTGATTCTTTGCCTCGTGTCCTTGCTCAGAGATCTGTTTTGTTTGGGACATTCAGAGTTCTTTGCAGCAGTGAAGTTATCTAGTCTTCCTTTCTTAAATTTAAGTGTTCCTTTTCCTTCAAATTTGGGGCTTTTTTGGATGGAAAGCTTGTGTTTTTCTAATCTGACATTGAATGATCCTTTGAGGAGCAGCCTACCCCAGTGGTGAACACTGCCAGTGGGAAGAAACAGGAAAGGTAACAAGAAAGTCAGCATGCTTAGAGAACAGCATTAGTTATAAGCGTTGTTGTCCCCTGGGTGTCTTCTTGAGCTCTTCAGATGTACAGTACAAGAGTACATGAGCTGTCTGAGAAAAGGACAGGTAGAAGCCTCTCCTGAGCATTCACAGCTGGCTCCTGTGTGTACCAGCTTTTTTTGAGCTGCAGTGGCATAATGGTTGTGCTGAGAGAGGAGAGACGGTGTGGTTGGAGGAGACAGGGATGGAAGTGCAGAAAGGGGCAGCAGACCTCAGGCCTTGCTGGGTGACCCCCACAAAATCTGCAGGAACATTTTACTGCCTTTTTACAAAAGCAGAATGAAAACCTCATCTGAGAAGGCTGTTGGTAAGGGCCAGCAGTGCCTGTTTGTGTCACTGATAAAGAAACAGTGTCCAGGAGAAATGCTTCCTGTGAGGAGAGGAGCCCCTTGACCAGGGGTCGCAGTCACCTGGCTGTGACACAGCTCCTCGTGGGCACAGAGTGAGGAGGGGGTGAGACAGGTGTCAGCAGAGGAACCAAGGCCAAATGGAGGAAGGAGCAATGATTTATTTGGAAGTCAGAATGCTTTCTTCCCTGATGGAAGCAGCTCCTTGAAGGTCTTGAACTTCCATGATACTTAGTGCTAACTTGAGAATCTCATTTCTGTGTTGTGTAAACCCAAGGTTTACCAGGAAGGGGATGGATGTGTTTTTTCTTGGTGTTTCCTGACATACAGCTGTGGAAGCCATGTATGTCTCCTCCTAGGAGATGAGGTAATTGTGTAATCCTACTGCAGATGCCAAGAATATTCATGAGACTAATCAACCCCTTTGTGAGGCCAGTTAGCTTGAGAGCAGGGTTTCAGGGTTTGAATTTGTCTTTCTTTTAATGGAATTACTATAGCTTTGTCTTTCCAATTCACTCTTCACCATTTAAGCCCTCTCCTTTTCATCTATTAATTAGACACCCCCCTTTTGTTTTCCTTGCAATTTCTTCTGTTGCTTAACTGTTATCTTCCATTGTCTCCATACTTTTTCATTTAATCAGATCCATCAGGAGCACTGTATAAGAACTGTTTTCTTGGCCATCACAAATTCTGGATGTTCTGGTTGGAGCTAAGTCTTGAACTTTGTTTGGAGACGTCACATGAAAACTGTTTGACATCGTATGTAGTCTTAATTCTCTGTTCTGGAAAATGTCTTGAATGTCTTCTGGCTGCTGATGAAACACTTTTGACAAGTTCTGAGCAGAGTCTTGGCAGTAAAAAACAGAATGAGATGTGGCTAGATGTGGTGAGAGTGAATTTGGAGAGAAAGAGGAAGAAATGTTGGGGTGCCAGCCATTAAGCAGAAAGTCTCGGACCAGGACATGAGGAGGAAGTGTGACTGCTACAGGTCTCTGGGTTTAAGTGGATGAGTTTGCTCAGGGACTAATATAGGATTGTCTCAGATTTCAGACTTTGACAGCAGACCAAGGTAAATGGAGCAGCAGGGCTATAAAAAGAGCATGCAACCCTCTGAAGTCTTGGCATAGAAAACTTCCCGTAGTTTGCGTTCTAGTGCAGGCTTTTGGAAAGACCAAGTTAACCTAAAAAGTAAGATATCCATTCTGCAGCCAGTGTAGAGACTAGGAGGAACATTAGAGGTAATGCAGAAATCTGTTGTCAGAGACACAGGTGTCAGTCCCAGGTTTAATAGGTTTGACCCCAAAGCTTCAAATGAAGTTTGCAGAGAGCAAGAGCATTGGGATGTTCAAAACAAGACTTCAGATTAATCAAATTTAAAATCATAGAATCCTGGAATGGTTTGGGTTCAAAGGGACCTAAAAGATCATGTCATTCCACCCCCTCTGCTGTGGGCAGATACACCTTGTGCTAGACCGGGTTGCACAGGGCCCCATCCACCTTGGCCTTGAACACTTCCAGGGATAGGGCAGCCACAGCTTCACTGGACAACCTGTGCCAGAGCCTCACCACCCCCATTCACTACCAAAATGAAAATAGCAGACTTGGCTACAGCCTTGTTCTCTGTATGAGCAGTTTTACCCAAGTGGCCTGATTGGAAGATATCTGTTTCCAAGGGCATGTAGAGCTGTGTGGGTTTGACAGTGCTTCTCCTCAGCAGCACGTTGGAGAAGTATTCAAGTATTTCCTGGGCTGCCATTTCCTAGTCTGCTCTTTAGGATGCCCACCCTGCTGAATGTGTTGTGTTTATTGCAGTCCACCAGCACTGCTTAAGGAGTCTCTGGATCACAGTTACCTAAACAAATGCTGGAGGAGTGCCCTACTGTGCAGGCAGTGGAGTGCTGTGGCTCGTCACCCAAATGTATGTTGTCTTGTGCAAACCGAATTCTGTAAATGGCCAGTCGTGAGGCAGACAGTAGGATTGTTGCTAGGTGGAGAGCAGAGATGGGCTGGAAGGTCCACGAACATGTTGTGTGCATGGGGTTGTGTGTAAATGCACTTCAGTCATGGAAAGTGGAAGTCCTTTGGTTGGTTGGCAGGTGAAGATGTCAATCATGTGTCCTAGCACTGAACCTTCATTTAATGTCTTTATATCACTGCCTTGATGATCACGGTAACTTGTGGACTTAGAGGGGAGGCTCTTCACACACTCACTCTTGCTTCCTGACCTCTTGATTTGTCCAGTCCTTAGGTCTTTAGGAAGGTTGTGGTTTTAAATTAGATCCAGGATTTGGAGGGGCTGCAGAGAAAGAAAATGGTTTCACATTCAAACTGTGATTATTTCACTTTCTGCTGTTGGCTTTCCTGGATGCAGCTGTGCAGCAGTGCAGATGCAGAAACTCTAAGCAGACATGTCTGTGGAACAGATCAAGTGCTGTCTGCATAAAGCATTTTATTAGTCTGAGTTACATAACAGAAGGTGAAAAACATATATTTGTCTCATTGTAAAAGCAATGTAATAAGTTTATTTATAAAATCATAGAATAATTTTCTCTGAGAGGGATCTCTGCAGGTCAAGCATCCAACACCCTGCTGAAAGCAGGCCCAACTAGATCATGTTACTCAGAAATTCATCAAGTTTTTACTATCTCCAAGAATGGAGATCACCTGGGGGTTTTTCTGGTCCTGATTCAGTGTTTGACCACAATTCATACCGAATTTTTTTAATTAGAATTTGCAGCTTGTCTCTGTTCCCTCCTGTCTCCTGCCACCATGCAACTGTGAGAAAAGCCTTTTTTATACCTTCCTATATGACAGTTGTAGGTAGCAATAAGTGTCTGCTCTAGTGTTTTTAAGACTGAACAGACACTTTTCCCTTAGCCTGTCTTTGTCTTGCTGGCCTCACTCCGGTCTCACTGTGTCCTGGATTGGGGAGCCCAAAAGTGAACATCATAACCGAAGTGTAGACTAACAAGTGTTGGAAAAGAAAGGAGAAATCACATCCTTTAGCCTGCAGTCTCACTAATACAACTCAGGATGTGGCTGATCTCCTTTGCTGCAAGGACCCACCGCTGACTCCTGCTGTACTTGTTGCCCAGCAGGACCCTGAATCTTTTCTGCAGATCTGCTTTCTCTCCAGTCAGCCACATCCTGTCCTGTTTTCTGGGAGTATCACAACCTGGTGGCAGGGCTCCTAGGTTGCTTTTGTTGAGCTTTGGGAGGCTTGTGCTGGATCATTTCTCCAGCCTACTCTCACTCCCTGTTTGGTGACACCTGTGAGCCTGCTGGGAGCACACTTCATCCCATTGTCCAGCTCATTAGTGGAGACATGAAACTCTATTGGCACTGCTATTGATCCCTGAGGAACAGCTCTTGGACTCTGAGCTGCTGATCACACCTCTTCGATCCTGACAGTTCAGCCAATTTTCCACCCACCTTGTAGTCCATTCAAAAACCACATGCTTGTCCAGGTGCTGGAAGCAGCTTCCAGCCACACAGCTACACAAGCCAGGCCACCTTTGGCTCTGAGAGGTGCTGGGGGCGGAGGAAGACTCGTGGACAGCAGGCTCAAGGAGATTGGCCTCATTCTGGCATAAGGGTAGGAACAAGCTTTCATCCACCTTTTCATCCAGCTGAGCAAAACAATTGCAAAGTGAAAAAAAGGTTTGAGTGAGGAACAATATCTAGGCAAAGTGACAAGGTGAGAGAAATGCTTACTGAATGTTTTCCTCATCCACGTGTTCAGTATCACCTGTGTGCACAATCTTTGGCTGGATTGTAGAGAGGATGCTCAATAAACAAGGTCCAAACTGCCAGGATGTTCATTAAACCTTACTGACTATCTGCCAGGATGCTGATTTAACATTATTGGCTGTTTATTTAGTAAAATATTCAGGATTTCTTTCTGAGCATTTGATTTGGGTCTGTGCTGTTTTGAATAGAAATTATTGTTTCCTATGTTGACTCCTAAAACTGGTTTAAATCACCATTTCAGACTGATCTGGTAACGTTACATTGCAGCTCTGGGTTAAAATAGTCCTAAAATTAAAAACAGAGGGTGGTGTTTGCTTCTGCAGTGCCTTCCAGTGCCAGGCAGAAGGGAAGGAGGAGAGGTGGGACGTGTGTGAGAACTGGGTGTGCTGGTGTGGGTACCAGCCTTCCTCTGGCTGGGGACAGAAAGCATTCTTGGGAGCACACATGGGAAAAGACTGCAGCTTTCAGACTGACTCCTGGAATGTTAGCTGAAGTATGGATTTAGCTCAGCCTGATGATGATGGCAGCAGAGTCCCCTGTGCTGTTGGTGAGGGTGACCCAAAGCCTGTGGGGCAGAGCTGCTGTCTCTGGCTGATCCATCTCAATGTGCTGCTGCCTGGCTGCTGGAGCCCAGCCGTGGCAGGAGAGGGAGGAGAGGCAGCGTCCTTTGGAGCAGTAACTGGCATCTAAATCAGATGCAGAGCTGTGCCTGGGGTAGCCTGGCTGTGGTGAGTGTTGTCTCTAGCCAAAACTCTGCTAGCCATCCCAGGCAATGGCTGCCTCGGCTTAAATGCCTCTTTTCTGGTATGCCAGATGTAAATAAAAAGGGAAACCATACCCTTTTTTTCTGTCTCTTCTATTTGGAGCTGTAGCAGCCAAGTTGAGGATGAGGCTGTTCTTTATACAGTGTTTCTCAGGTGCTCCTGGCTGCAGCCTTGTCCTGTTGCAGGGCTGTTCCCCAGCTGTTATGCCAAGCACTGAATGTTCATTCCTGTCTCTCTGGCTGATAAGAAGAACCAGTTACAGCCTAAACCAAAGCAATTATATACTAAAACTCTGTTTCTAACACCAAAGTGAGTCTTGAAAACTAACTCCTTCCTAGTAACAGAGGGAGAAGCAAAGGAAAGAGGAGCAGCTTTTAGAAAATCAAATTTTTGGGGGATATGTTGAAAACATGTAGGCTTTTCCCTAAACCTTTCTCCAGATGTAAAACCTTGCAGAGGAGTGGATTGGGGAGGGAAGTTGCTGCTAAATACTTGAGGTGGTGAAATACAGGGTCAGAGCTGGGATTCATTGAAGTGCTGTAATGTTTTATAGCGCGTTAAGGATGTAGGCAAGCAGGGAAAAAATCCTTTGTCTTTTTAATTCTAATATTTTTCCCCCCACAGGTATAGCCTTTACAGACCTCCCTGTAAGTACACCTATTTTCAGTATTTTAACTAAGGATGCAAACAGAAGGGAGGGGGAAGAGTGTGGGGGTGTGATTTTTTTTCTGTTTGATGCCCTGTTGAGAAAAACATGATAAGAGACATTACTGAACGATGTGGATGCTCCTTTTTCTGAAACTTCGTAATCCTGTGACTGGGTTTGTGGGCTATTCACATGCCTCCTCTCATCCCTCACCACCTCTAAGAACATGTTGCTCCTTCTCCTGGAATTAAAGCAAGGATGTAAACTTCATTAAAGGTCATTATCTTCCAAATGCAGCTTCGACTGTGAGGAGGAGTACGTGTGCATAATTACACTGATGTCTAGCCAGATCTCACAAAAGCACAGAGGTCGTGCACAAGAAAATGTTCCCTCTTTTCTAGACCCAAGTGTTCCTGGACAAGGAGGATGTGTTTAGTGAAAAAAGGTAAAAGCAGGTCAGGCCTACACCAACACATCCACTGCATCCATCTCTCATACACGGGACTTCTTGTCCCTAAAGTTGCATTCCTGTCTTTGTACTTAATAACCCCAAATGAAGTTCCTCTGAGAAATTTCTTCGTTTGGATAACTTTTTTAGACCTCCGAAGTGACCCATTTTCTTGGCTGACTTCCCTGTTGTGTGGAGGAAAGGTTGCTTTGCTTTGTTCTGTACTTCCTGCAAAAAATGTATCTTGTTCCTCTAATTTTTGTATTGTGAAAAGTAATGGCTAGCACTCCCTGCTCACCTTCCCAATGGGATTTAGGGCTTTGCAGATCTCTCCCATATCCCAGCTACAGCCCGCACTTAAATTGCAGTTACTCGATTGGCCTTTTCACATCAGCTGTCAATACTGGGGTTTTTTTGTCCTAGGGTCTTTGAACTTGGTAACATTGCAGTGTGTTCTAAACCAGAAACTCTTCACGTGGGTTGTTCCACAGGAGTTCATTCACTTGGTCCAAGTACAGTTTATTAAAGTACAAGAATATTCTGACTTTCCAAGAAGATTAACCTTTTAGAGTGAGGTCTTGTGACAACCTTGCATCCACAGCAAGATGCTTCTGTGATGTGCCCATTAGTTTCTGGTGCTGTTTCTTTTTCCTCTGGATATAGATTGCATTAGCAGTCACAAGTTTACCATATTCTTTCCAATTTTTTCACCACTTTGTCTTCTCATTTGCCTAGACTGCTTCTCCTTCTGCAACAGGAGCAGTCTCCATGTTGAGATAGAGAATGGGTATTTAGGCTCCTGTCAATCAAAAATAGCTGCCCAGAACATGTACCACTGCTTTGCCATTTACAGCTCAAGTGTTGCTGTGGAGCTCCACAGCACAGATTTGGCAGGTTGAAATTCCCTGTCCTGCTTAGCTTAACTTGTATCCTGTTGATCCTGGGGTGCACAGTGAGCTGATACAGACATTTAATGTTCATGTGCAGGCTGTTAGCCCCTGTGCTGAGTCTCTGTTAGGCACAGGGCATGAGCAGCTGGGGAAGCAGAGCAGACAGAAGGGTGTTTGCTGCAGTGAGGTCTTGCAGTGCCGCTGAGATTGAACTCAAAACTCCTCTGAGCCCCTGGCATCTCCCTGTCCTGCTGTTCCTTAATCTGGTCAGATCGTCCTCACAGGATCTCAGGCTTGTTTGTCTGTGTGTCTTGTACAGAGGAGATGTTCTAGTGTGAAACTGGGAGAAGATCTGGCCAGGGTAGGTTTTGGCAGATGCCTTGTGATGGAGTCTCCAGTGGTTAAATGGTGTGTAAATGGTGTCTCTGTCTTTACCAGCCAGCTTGCTGAGCTGTTTTCTGGGGAAATCCCCTTCTGGCTTTTACAGCAGCAGCTAATCCATAACACTGCTTTTCTGGGCCAGGAAGGAGAACAGCTGATGCCCTGTAGGCCTCCTACTATTGAGAATTATCCTTTATGAGATAATTCCTCTCTAAAAAGAGGAGGAGAGAAGCTTGGCTGGGTCTTTTCACCCCTTAACTGTGGATGTGAGCAAGGATGGGAGACTTCTGCCTCCATGTGGATCTAGGACGTTCCTTTGCATGTGCTAAATGGCTCTGCTGGCAGCTTCATCCTAAGGATGCCTGCACCTGACTTCAGCATTCTCTTTTGCAATATCCTTCTGTTGGATTACTGCCTTCTTCCTTCACCCTTGCAGGTACCAATGTATTCCATGTGCTCTTTTTGCTCCCTTGGCCCATGGATTATTGGTTGTTCCAAACAGTTCAGGTTACCGCCTTTCCTAAAGGAGGCGATGCCAAACCCAAGATAGACTTTGGTTTAAATATAATGAATATTGTCAGAGATTGTAGACATCTTGAGGCAGTAGAGAATATGAAGTTCATCACTTGCAGGTGATAGTTTTTGTTTATTATAGCTCTCTGATCCAGGCTCAAACGCAATATCCAGTCATTATAAGGTAAAGAAGAGAAAGTATCCATTATAGGAAAGAGATGGAATGCAATCTGTGTTCTTCACCTGTTAAAGATGCAGTTCTAAAAGTTTAACTGCAAACAGGAGTGGGAACAGCAAACTTACCTGAGTGACTCTTGAAGTGCTCTGGTTTGAGCAGCTCCACATGGATTTTTTGGCTCTGATCCATTCCTTATTACTCACCCCTCCAGGAGGGCTTTAAGGGAGAGCTTTTCCTTGTGTTACAGCCAAAGGGGTGTTGAAGCTGACTGGTAACACACATCAGTGAGAAGCTTGGCCAGGAAGTCCCATTACCTCTACACTTTTTAGCTTAAATTTTGGGGTTGGCATATCAGTGAGATTACACAAGGAATTAAATTGACCCTTCAAAACATTGCCAGATTAGAAATAATTTCCTCAAAGTGCTTGTTCTGAAATTTCCCTTTCAGAGGCAAATGGTGAAGACAATATTTTGCAAAATTCACAATATTAGGAAGTTGAAATAGATACTAATTTGAAAACCAGAGACACACATGTTGAAACAAACTTGCTTTGGCTTGTTTCAGTTTCCTCTAAAGGGTGTTTTCATTTGTACAAAAATACTGTGATAGGAAAAAACACATTTTGGCTTAGCACAAGCTGAAGTTAAAACCAAAATAACTGCTTGAAATAGGAGTGAATTCTCACGGAGGGAGTTTCCCTTTTTCTTTTTTTTTTTTTTTTTGGCCAATTTAAGTCAATGCTCAGGCCTAACTCTTATTTACACAAGCCTGGATCAGGTCTGTCCTGCCTGGAGATTCGAAGGAACAATAAGAGATTAAAAAAACCCAAAAGAGCCCAGGGCGGGACGGTAGGAGTGCAGAGGGACAAGGAGGTTAAAAACCAGGTCAAGAAGAACAAGGAGGTTGTGAACAACTGGCTACCAACATCAGGGCAAGAGGTGGGCCAAATGTCACAGGGAAGGTGTTCCTGAAGAGCTTGGCAGGAAAAGCATCTCCTGGGTCAGTGGGCTCTGGGATCATGTCTGCCTGCATCTGGCAGGGTGCTGGAGATATGTGTAGTTCCCAACAGCTGCTAAACAGAGAGAGCACATCCCACATGTAAAAAATAGAATTTTAACTCAGAGATGATTTGAGAGACGTAGAGGGTAGGCAGCTGCTGCTCAAAGATGAACATAGCCAAAAGTGATTGAAAAATACATGACATCTTGTAAATTGTGGGGGTTTTGCTTCCAGGTACTTTGGTGTCTGATTCCTGGCTTTGGAAGCCCTTGGGTTTAGGATACTGAGAAGATAATAAAAAGTCTGAAGTGTGGACTGTGGAAAATATCTGATCCCTTATTAGAGACATTTCCTTGTCAGCCAGTTTTGAAAGAATGGAGGGACTAAATGTAATTACAGCATTTTCCTCTGGTAGCTCTTCCTTGCTCATGCTGTATTTACTTTGCCCATCTCTAACCTAGGGACTGCCTTGGTGTGAGAACAGGAAAGGAGGAGGTGTGGTGAATCAGCAGTAATGCAGTCATCCTGAGCTCTGTTTTCAATTTCCAGCCTGTATTTATAGATTCATTTTGTTCCTTTGTTTTTTGAAGTTTGATAGTTTCAAAGGTAGAGGAGGTTGGTCAGGATCTTACCCAGTTCAGGTTTGAAAAATATCTGAGAACAGAGATGCTGCAGTCCCTCTGGGTACCTGTTCTAGGCCTAAAGCATCCTCTTCAGGAAAAATGTCTTCCTTATGTCCCATCAAGTATCCCTGGCTGCATCTTGTGCCCACTGCCTGTTTGCTGAACACCTTTGAGAAGAATCTGTTTCCATCCATTGTATCACCTCCCACCTGGAGAGTGGCAGACTTGCAGTTAGATTTTTCCTTCTGCCTCCCTTCCCCAAGCTAACTCCCTCAGCCTCTCTGTGTATGCCATGCTCTCCAGCCCTCTGATCATCTTAGCAGAACTGCGCTGGACCCCATCTGGGAATGTCCATCTTGTCCTGGGGATGAGGAAGCAGAGATTTGAGCACGTCCTGCAGGTGAAGCCACACCAGTGGAAGCAGAGGAGCCATCACTTCTCGCTGCCTGCTCACTCCATTTTTGGTTATGAGCTCTACCTCATAACAAAGATTTTACCTTTAGTAAAAAGTAAAATCCACCGCTACAGTAGGTCTCAAGGGGTCATCAATGACATTGCCCATGTTTCAGGTCTCTGCAACAGTGAAGAACTAGTTGAAGAAATTTTTCAGATAATTGTAGGAAAGCCCATATCTCTAGCTATGGAGGAGGGAGTCATCCTAGGTTTCTGATTGGACTTAAGGAGAGAGGTCTGCTCCTCTGCTCTTCTGATATCTGGTATGGGTTCAGCCCTGAGCAAGGCACCACAGCCAGGCACGTTCCAGACTTCAATTCCATACATGTGTCCCTGTGCCTTGCCCAGTGTCCAGCACTGTGTCATGCATTATGTCTTTCTGGCTGCATCAGTCTCCACTGTTTCAGAGCAAAGTGGAAAAAACCCAACACCAACAGTTCCTGAGCAGCATGAGAGGGATTTCTTCCCCCACCCTGCAGGCTCTTAGCACATGCTGTGAAGCAGAGAATTAGTGAAGTTTGTGTCTGCTTTGCAAACAGAAAAGTAATTTGTGCTGCACAGAAGTAACTTGACAGTGAATGGAACACGCTCTTGAAAAATGCGATCAGAGTGATGAGAAGCGGGCACCTCTGTACCTTTTCACAGAATCACAGAATGAACTGGGTTGGAAAGGACCTTTAAGATCATCTACTCCAGCCTATGACCCAACACCTCCTCATCAACTAAACCACGGCAATGACTGAGTCCAGTCTTTTTTTAAACACATCCAGGGACGGTGACTCCACCACCTCCCTGGGCAGACGATTCCAGAGTGCAATCTGGAATTCTTCTTTCAGTGAAGAATTTCTTTCTGACATCTAACCTAAACTTCCCTTGGCGCAGCTTAACACTGCGTCCTCTCCTTCTGTCAGTTGTTGCCTGGGAAAAGAGACTGACCCCTACCCAACTGCAACCACCTTTCAGGTAGTTGTAGAGAGTGATAAGGTCATGGAAGTTTTCTGATGCTGTTTCTCTTTTCCCAACATTTAAGTGGGCTCAGGGATTCAATTTGTATCCATAAGCTTATTCTTAAAATAGCATTTTAAGAATAAGAATTCAGAGAATTTCTGATAGACTTTGAACGCCTGTTTTCAATTAGATCATCCTTAGAAGCTGAATTATTGGCTGAATTTTAGAGGCACTTTCATGGTGGTAACCTTTTTATTTTCTCCATGTGCTGGTGATGGGTCAAAGCTTCCATTTGGATCCATAGACTTATTCTTAAAATGAAATTCATCTATCAGTAGTGTAATTTCTTGTGTGGATGTCTTGGGATCTTGGGATCATCAAAGACCTAACCTCAGAGCTCCACCACGGTCTGTTCCCTTTTCATCAATGATGTAAACTATTGAGATAACAGTTTCCAAGGAATAAGAGTTGAGTTAAAACAGAAGGGAATACATAGATCCATTGATGGAGATAATGCACCTTTCATTTATTATTACCATTACTGTTATTATTATTGCTGTTACTACTGTTACTGCTGTTATTATTGCTATTATCATTGCTATTATTACTGCTGTTGTTGGTATTATATTATCTGCTGGCTCTTGAAGCTTCGTAGAAATTGCAGAAAACTAAGCCAGAAGTGGCCATCCACAGACAGCAGTCATGGCTTCGGTCACAGGCTGCTGAGGGATTGAACCCTTTGTTCTGGTTTGATGCAATAACTTTTCATAAATGCTCAATAAGTCACAGATTTCCTTGAGAAGCACCCAAAGGGCTGTTGCCTCTTCCAGTTCCATTATATTTATTTCAATTTAAAGAGCAGCTCTTTGGTCTTACCAAACCACGTAGCTGGAACCAGAAGGAGAGAGCTGTGTTTAGTACAGGTTTGTTTTTCTTCCTTCCCAGTCAAACCTCTACCCTACAGTGGGTCTCCAGACTCCAGGAGAGATCGTGGATGCCAACTTTGGGCAGCAGCCCTTTGTGTTTGACATCGAGGACTACATGAGGGAGTGGAGGGCGAAGATCCAGAGCACCATTAAGCGGTTTCCCATAGGAGACAGGCTGGGAGAGTGGCAAGCCATGCTGCAGAAGTAAGTCACTGCCTTGGTGTTCAGCTTCTTCCATTTTGTTAGGCTTTATGTACTTCTTAAATGCTAGTTTATGCTCTCTTATGGCCAAAATTGCCACTCGGTGCATTTTGCTCAATTTGTTTTACCCTCTGTTTTGTTGTTTAAGAGTCTTTCCTGTGTAGATTGCTGCTGTTTCAAATGTAAAAGATAAGGAGAACTTCTCAGCCAAAGATTGCATGAAAGCTTGTAGGAATAGAAAAACATACATTTTGGGGTAATGCACTGGGGGAGGGGAGAAGACACTATAAAAACTCTTAACATAGGAGAAAAGCCAGTATGTAAGTCAGCTGAATTCAGAAATGAAAGAGCAAGAAATAGCCTAAATCAAAGGCTTCCAAACCTAACCAAAAGCACAGTTATGACATTTTATAAAGTTATGAATATTGAAAGCACTTCCCATTGCAAAAAGGATTGAGTGGAACTTGATGAGAACAGCTGGCAGGAGTTGTCAGAGCTCAGGAGTGTTATTGATACTGGTATTTGCCTGCCTCCAGACTCCTTCCAAAATGGGACCAAATTAGAGAGCCAGGACCTCCCTTAACAAGAGCTATTGATTCTGCTGCAGTGGGCCCAATTTATCCCTATATTTGTTCCTTATGTTCTCCAGAATTTTTAATTCTGATGTGCACAGTGGAGTTGTCAGGGTCACCACTCTGGAGTTCCTCCTGTAGAGCTCTTGGGCAGAAGCACTTTTATTTAAAACAGCTTCTGAAAATCACACACCTGCTTACAATGTTATGCCTAAAAATTATTGCTGACTCATAAAATACTTCTTTCTTGTACCAAAAGTAGCCAAGTTGAGTGTGTGCTTTGAGCAGTGACTTGATCAGATCAATGCCAGCTTCATCATGAGAAGCCTGTTCTGAGATTCATCGTGAGAAGTTTTGAAATCCTGTGCTGGCTTTTTAGATTTTGTTAAAATCCAGTGAGCATTAACATTGAGTCACTGTGTCCTGAGAAGGCACAAGTGCTTTAGAAATGGTCTGTTCAGGAAGATGTTTTTGTTGTGTTCATTTTCTGACAGTGATACTCCTCCCTTCCCCAAGATTTTTTGAAAATGCAACTTCAAAGTGTGTTAATGTTTTTAAAATTAGTGCTGAGTCACCAGATTAAAGTATCTGTGAATGTGCAGAATTCATAAGAGATTGAAACTACTAAAGATATAATTGCTGGCAAATAAGTGATGGAAGAAATTCAGGACCAGAATCTTCTCTTCCTTTTTAGATCTAGTTGAAAGCCATGAACCTCTCTGAGGTTCAGATTTATGTCTACATAGGATGTCACTGTCAGTAACACAGTACTGAGCCCTTACAAGTGACCTTTGGACAGCAGTCATTAAATAAATAAATACTGTATATACATTGAAATTCTTAATATTTTAATTTTTTTTCCACTCCATAAAGTGAATGTAGAGCCTCCCTCCTGTTTGCAGAGCACCAGGTGCCTATCTTGTAAATATACACAGTCTGAACCCAGAAATAGAACCTTGGTTATGTCCTAAGCAAGCTGAGTTTCTCACTGAAATTGCAACTTCTCTTGTGTTGATTTCTTTTTTCTCCAGTGTAAAGACTCTGTTTCACCAGTGCCTCATCATCTCTTTGTATTTTCTTTTTTCCTAGTATGGTTTCATCATATTTGGTTCACCATGGGTACTGTTCAACAGCAACTGCCTTTGCCAGAGTCACAGACACCACAATCCAGGAAGAACAGACCTCAATAAAGAATAGACAAAGTAAGTCTCTCAGGTGTCAGTCCTCAAGTGTGTTCCCTTTGGGACTCTGCAGAGGAGCGAGCGCTGTGGAAGTTACTCCATGAGAGTACAAAGCTGCCCACAGCACACTGCTGACCGTGGAGCAGAGCTTGGGAACCTCTGCTAGGGGCACTTTTCCCATCATCACAGAGCCCTCTCCACCCTCTGCCATCTTTGCCTGGAGAGCTGCCCTGTTCCTTCCTGTCCCTGTCTGCTCTGCGTGGCCTTTGCCTGAGCTGAGATCTCTGTGCACCAGAGATCCCTTTGGATTTGAGTTGTTCACTGCAGGCTGTTGCAGCAGGAGCAGTTCCCTTAGCCTGGGCACAGGGTCTCAGACACATTCATTGAGTTTCACTGCAGCTCCCAGAGTTAAGGACTCTTCCAGTCCCTCTGCCTGTTGTGATTCCAGGTAACTTTTACATGCTGAGGGGTTTTCAAATTCCCAGCCAACGTGTTCAGCTCACACTGGGTGAAGGACTGGTATTCTGTGTCTGTTTTGGTTGCTGCTGTTTGCTCCCAAGTGGCTAATCTCTCAGTTGGTAGGGTTGTCAGCGCTTTTGGTTCTGCAGAATAAGGCTTGCAGCTTTCTCCTGCTGTACTTTTTTTTAAGCTTTTCTATTCACAGGCTCAGCCTGCAGAGTGGCAGAACATTGGTGTGTTTTCTGCATTCTCCTGGCTGCTGAATACAGGCCACATCCCTGTACATCTCCCTTCCCTTTGTGAACTGTTTCTCGTGTGACTGTTACGTACCAGAGCATTGTGCCCCTTTGTGGCTCGCTCTCCATACATTGCATGTGCTTAGCCATCATTCGGGTTCATCTGGGGACTCTGCTTTTAAATAACTTTGCAGTTGCTGCCTGTTAGTGCTGATGGGCTTTGTGCTTTCCAGGTCATGCATTATGCAACCCTGACCCCGGCCAGTGTTCCCAGTGGTGTGGGTTTAACTGGCAGAGCCTGACGGGAGGCACGCGAGACGGTGCGGGCTCGTTTGGCTGAGGACAGGTGACAAGGCAGATGGAGGGAAGCAATACAGAACCCTGAAGTTGGGGCTTGAATAAAAGGTGTGAGGAAAACACAGATGGGAAAACAAAAAGAGGGGGAAATATGAAAGGGAATGACATCTGTGAGAGTTGCCAAACAAGGCAAAGCAGAGCTGTCAAAAGCAGCGAGACGAGAAAATGGACGTGCAAGAGAGTGAAATGAGAGCTCCTGTGTTGGTGTGAGAGCCATGGCTTTGGTTCCAGATTTCAGCTACGATAACAACGAGATAGACACTGAGAAGTGGGAGACAAGACAAGTCATTGCAGTTTGTTACTGGGATTGTTAATGAAGATTTGCCAGGCTGGGCTTCCAACTGCTGCAAAGCTTTGCAAAAGCCACAGCCTGTTGTTATCAGAGACCCTGCTTGCAAAGCACCTCACGGGCCATTCCAAACCTTCCCTCTGCTGTTTATAAGGAGTGCTGGAAAAACAATGCAGTTTTAGTTTTAAGGACATTTAATTTTTATCTGTAAGTACACTTACTAAAAAGAAATGTGAGTCACTGTAAATCAGCAGCTTCTCTGAGCTTTCAGGAGTCTCAGGTCGAGTCTTGCACTTGTGTCTTCTGACCCACTGAAGGAGCATACGTGGGACACGAACACCCAGCATGATAAGTGTCTTCTGCCTTGTATCTTTGCACCTCCTAGAAGTGTACAACTCATTGAGCTGTTTCTAGCTTAGTCAATAGCTGGTTCTCAGAGCTAGTTTGGCTCATTGTAGCATTACTTTTCTGGGAATACATTGAGATGGACTTACAGGAACACAACTTTGTTGATATAATTACTTCTGCTCACAGGTAGGAATATTGGAGAGGCAGTACTGTGCTGTGGTTTAAGCCCACAGACCCCCTGATAATACTCCATTTATCTCATGCTTAACTGTACATGCACTTCTAAGCACGAACCAGCCAGAGAATGTAGTATGAGAGTGACCTAGGAACTTGCCCTCTGAAATTGTCACTTCCCCAGCAGCCTCCTTGTTTCCATCCAGGTGGCATGTCCTGCTTTCGTTTCCATTGCTGCAGAGCTCTGTGACTAAAGGACTAAAGTCTCAGAGCACCCCATCCCAACCCACCTACTTCATCCATCAGATCCTTCTCTTGGTGGTTTTATGCTACTAATGGATCCTTCCTCATTTTCACAGGGTTTTCCTCACCCTAATCCATAATAAACCCAGTGTGGTCTCCAGTTCTCCCAAGGCCTTGTGCAAGGTGGTAGTGGGGAGCTGGGTGGAATATATGAGACGGCTCTTCTGGCTGTTCCTGTGGGCTGGTCCTGTGTGTCACTAGGTCTCCTTTTACTTTCAGGAATACAAAAGCTAGTATTAGCAGGCAGAGTGGGAGAGGCTATAGAAGCCACCCAGCAGCTCTATCCTGGCCTCCTAGAACATAACCCCAACCTGCTCTTCATGTTAAAGTAAGTATGAAAAGCTTTATGCTCCCTAATGCTGAAATGTGTAAATGAAGGAGAGAAGAAGAGCCTGTCCAAACATCCAGTTTGGCTGCACACCTTGCTCTGAATTCAAACTGTTTGAGATCCCTTTGGGAGTCCTTTGCACAGCGCTTGTAGCACCACACGTGTTGCCCTTTTGTTGCTGCTCAGACCCAGTATTGCTTTGCCTCACGAGGTCAGGCATAGGTGGGTGAATTTTAGTTCTGCTGACTGCCAGAAATTCCTTCAGAGGAGTTTCTTTGCTGGTTGTGTGGCAATCTTGCAGTGCTGGAGCAGTGGCAGTCACTGTGAAGGTTCCTAGAAAGACAGATGTATGGAAAAGGCTGTCTGGGGTAGAGATTAAAGGAAAAAGTGTCCCAGTTCTCCCAGCTGTACGGAGTGGCTCTCCCCAGACTTCTGAGACATATGAGGACAATTCCCAGTAAAGTTAAATGAGGAGCTGTCCTCATTGTCACGGTGGATATTGCATTTTTTACTCTTCCTTCTCTATTTTCCATTGGCCACCAGTATTTTTAGGTTGACTGACTAGTGAAAGAATGATGATGTTTGATAGATTTAGTATCTTCTCCCTGAAAAAAAACCTCCACAATTGAATTCTGGAGTGCCTGCAGAGGAGCTGGAGGTGAAAGCTGTAAAGGAACAGTTTTTTGTTAGCACAGTGGAATTAAACTTGCTTTTTTGGGAATGTCTTAACACCCATTAGCATCAAAGGTGAAGTTTCTGAACTAAGGAATCTATAGCATCACCAGAGCACTCACAATACAAAGGCATCAGGAGTCTGAAGTGTTTTTCTGAAAGTGTCTAGGACTTCCCCAGGGGGGCCTAAGGCAGGCTCAGTGCAGAGCATCCTGGCTGTCACGCACCCTTTTGTCCCTCTTGCCTCCCATGAAATCAGGTGCCGGCAGTTTGTGGAGATGGTGAACGGCACCGACAGTGAAGTGCGTTGTTTCAGTGCCCGCAGCCCCAGATCCCAGGACAGCTACCCCGGCTCCCCCAGCTTAAGTCCTAGACATGGATCAAGCAACTCACACGTTCACAGTACTGGTGAGTGTGTCCTGTGTCTCCAGATGAGGAGAGCAGATGTCAAAGGCGGATGTGATGGTGTCTAGCATTACCTGCTGCTTTCCATGTGTTATTCTCTGAAATGTTCCTTTCCTTTTCTTCCCCAGCTGAGGGGATGTCCTTTCACCATGGATCTCTCTGCACTGTCACAGAATTGGTTTTGCATGACTTATTTTCCACAGTTGTCTGCAGAGCAGGTTTATTTCAGAATAAAGAAGCTTATGAAGACAGTGTTCTACTGCAGCCACCTGTGACTCAGTGTTTCACTGATGGAGTGCTGAGAGGAGGTCTGGAAAGCAAAGCCTGTTTTCTGTACCTCGGAGTCTGCAAAATAATTGCTTTCCAGAAAGAACTGAGCAGAAGCTGCATTGCCAATGGAGCAAAAGGTCAGGGGGATGCTTTGCACAAAAGCTTCTCCCTACCTCATGGACTTTACCTTGCAAGCTGTAAATATGTGAGAAGGGAACAGTTCTGTTCCAGTAAAACCCAGCTCTGGAGCATCAACTCCTTGGAGTTTGGGAAATTAAACTTTAGGATTTGAAGTGGAAAGAACAAGATAAATGAGGACACCTAAGATATCTTCCCTAGGTAATTAGTGACTGCAGCTTTGGAGACGGAGTAAGTCAGGAAAAATGACCTGCAGAGCCCTTGGAGCCAGGCTGAGCTGCTTCACTGAGCTGTGAGCTGTACACAGCCATCTGAGTGTGTTTTGGGTTGGTATTCCCACTGCTGCATGTGCCAAACTGTGGACAGGCAGATATTTAAGGAAAAGGAAGACAATTACATGAATACCTCCAAGCTGTCACTCACCTTTCCAAGTATCTTTGTTTTCCTCTGCTGTGTTGTGAGAAGCCCTGGGTGTGTTTCTCTGGTTAGATAGTCAAAATGATCCCATCAGTCCGTAAAAGCTCTTGGTAATACCCATGTCTGCATCTGCAACTGCAATGCAAGGCAGCATTTATATATATTTGTGTCTACACATGGACATCACCTTCCACAGTTCTCTGTCAGACCTTGTTCTTTCAAAAGAGTGGTAATTTAATCAGAGCATATTTCAGAGTTGAAGCAGAACTTTTGTGAGCAGGCTACTCTGTTATTAAAACACACAAAACAACCCATTGGAATCTTTGTGTTGCTGTGATAGAAAATAGAAATACACTCCCTGCTATAAACATAATTATGGGATCAACTGGTCAATTTGGATATATCACCATCACTTCTGGAGAACAGCCATGCCAGGTCACATCATCTAGCTAACGTCCTGTGATGAATATTGAGAAGAATATATGAAGAAGACAAGCCCACAGTGAGGTTTTTCCAAAATATTTAAGCCCCTGTCGGTTCTGAATCCGTATAAAACTTGTGGTAATGAATAAACGTTTGTGTCTTGTGTCAGTGTGTCCTGCAGCTTGATGAGCACCTTTTGTGGAGGAGCAGGTGAAATTTCAAGCCTGACTCAGTGGTTTCTCCTCTCCTGAACAAGGAATGTTAGCTTGTGCTCATGAAGAGGATTGCTATTATTTGCTGAGTGTTGTGTGAATCATCATGTTGAGTACATCCCTAACTTGAGATAGGTTATGGAAAGCCTGGACAGCTCTGCTTTCAACAGTAATTTCTGTACTTGTGAACTGTTTCTGCCAATCTCTCATTTACAGGCCATTTTTAGAACTTTGTGAAGCTCAGATGTTGTTGGTGAGCAGTGGGGTTCCTTTCATATTTGTTTGTGTCTTCTCTAAACCCTATTGAATTTAAGAGTGATGAACCATAATTTAAGATCTGCAGTCTTATTTTGCTTTCTTCCTTTGGGGCCTGCTGTCTTGCTAAATTGTTGGCTTCACAGCAGAGTGATATTGTCAGTCTGGTCTCATTTTTCTTTCTTCTTGGCTTTTCAGGAGCAGATAGTCCAACCTGTAGCAATGGAGTCCTGTCCACAAAAAGCAAACAGAGTCACAGTAAATACCCAACACTGAGTTCATCATCTTCATCTTCCTCCTCCTCTTCCCCTTCATCTGTGAACTACTCTGAGTCCAATTCTACAGATTCTACCAAATCTCAGCAGCACAGTAGTACGAGTAATCAAGAAACCAGGTATTGTTTTTCCTGTGGAGACACCTGAGGGGGGTGGGATGGTGGGAAAAGTCGCAGTCTGCTTTCTAAGGAGCCAGAAGGGCATCTGTCCTGCCCTTTTGAGCAATATGTGTTATCTACAAGGTCACTACTGTTTCCAACAGACACAAACCTGTTCTGGCTCCCCTGGTGTGACTCAGGCTTGGAGGTTCCTCTCACAAGGAGTATTATGATGCTCTTGTTTCAGGCACCAAGCTGTCCCATTACACTGATGCCTTTGGATCTCAGTGTGACAGTTTGCCCAGAAGATTTCCCAGTCAGCCTGATGGTGTTTTCTGCTGCCTCAGCCAGGCACTTGTTCCTGCTGAGCAGCTTTCCTGCCCTCTACTGGGTGAGGCAGCAGCTCAGGCCACTACTGGCTTGGTACATTGCCCTCTTGTGTAATTTCCTTGGGCTGCCTGTTCCCTGTTCCTTCCAGGTGAGCCTCTGAGCCAGCAGTCGTTTGTTTCATGCTGAGGCAGCAGGTCAGACTGAGCCTCCCTTCTCCAAGAAGCCACAGGCGAACCAGCAGTTCAGGCAGTCACTGCTCCCTTTCCTGGACTGTGGAGCAGAGTGAGCTGTGGTGGAAGCAGAGCTTCCTTTGGGCTCACTCTCCACCCTGCTGTTGCAGGGCTGTCATTGTGATTAAAAGAATCTCTTGCTAATTGCAGCTGGCACTCGTCCTCCAAGTGCTGTGCTGAGCAGGGCTTGCAGGGCAGTTTGTAGGCTCAGTTGTGACCTCTGAAGAGCCACCTAGCATTTAACTGAGTGAGAAACACTTGTTCAGACTCAATTTACCACACTCATTTAATGGTGCTGGATTTGTCATACTTTTTTTTTTTTAAATGTAGAGCTCAAGTTCCAGTAAGATTTTCTCGTAATTTCAGTTAATCAGTAGTTAATCAGCAGTCTCAGCCTGCTGTCTTGGACATGTAAGTGCTCAGTATTGCACTGTTTGCAAGGACTGGCGATGTATCATGGCCAAGATTCCCCTCCTGTGCAGTCTCTGAGTGTGTTATCTGTTATCTGGCTGCTGTTTGCTGTCCCAGGGATCACCGCTTCCTGAAGGGAAAATGAAAAACGTTCTGCACCTGGAATTATGACAGGCACCTAGGGAACAGAAACCTGTTTCATAAATTGTCCTCAGAAGTCTGCAACAATTTTTGCTGCACTGACTTGGACCGTCTGGCTCCCTGTAATCCCACTGGCACCTTTTCTGGTGTGCTGGCCATTGCTGGGCACTGTTTGGCACATAAGCTCTTCATTTCTTCCCTTTTTAATTGAGACATCTGACCTTGCTTCCCTCCTTTCACCTCAGTGACAGCGAGATGGAAATGGAGGCTGAGCATTACCCCAACGGAGTCCTGGAAAATTCATCCACCAGGATAATGAATGGCACCTACAAACACGAAGAGATCCTGCAGACGGATGAGTCCAGCATGGGTAGGTCCTCAGAGGCAGGAAGGAGCTGGTGTCAAAACTTAAAACTATGATTGGATTGTGGGGCAGAAGCATGTACTTTGGGCTGCTTTCCCCACCCAGTGAATAAAGTGCCTGCTTCAAGGGGAAAATTAGTCTGTCCTAGAACTAAAACTAGGTCTGGCTTTTCAAAGGCTCACAGCAGTGCTGGTGATATTTTGGAGCAGGGAAAGCAACAGGAGTCAAAGGTTTGTTCCCTGCTGGTCATGAGATTGAGCTCAGAGCAGTCCTGGCAGAAGTGCCTGCTGGGGAGCTGAGCTGGGCTGTGCCAGGCTGGTGATGTCCAGCTGCAGAGCGGCCTCAGCACGGCTGGTCAGCCACGACTGTCTTGTCTGTGGGTGCTGTAGCCAGGAGGGAGCAGATGAATCAGGTACACGACCTCTGGAACTGATTGATCCAGTTACAACCGCTCTTGTGGCCACCAGTACTGGGAAACCGGTGGTGTTGGCATCTGACTGAGAGTTTTCTGAGTCCAGGATTTGTTAGACCAGGGGTTTCTGGGTTATGTACGCTGTGTTACACGCCTGAAAGGGTAACATACTGGAGTTGCAAGCTCCCAGGATTTTATCTGGAGACTTGATTTCTAGGTAGTTCCCAGGCGTTAAACAGAGCTCAAATCTTCCCTGTACCTAACAGGCACTATGACAAACCCACAACTGGCTGTTGTAGGGCAGAGATCACAGAAAGCTTCCACTGGGATAAACTTAGGGAAGGAAACAGCTACCTGCTGCAGAAGGGGAAGGAGTTTGCGGATATCATGACACACGGTGGCATTGGTGGGGAATGCAAGATGATTGTTCCTTCTCCACTGCTTCTCCTTAGAAGACAGCTGCCCCCAGAGGCAGCTCTGTGGAGGGAACCACGCTGCTACAGAGAGAATGATCCAGTTTGGACGGGAGCTGCAGATCCTGAGCGAGCAGCTTTGCAGAGAGTATGGGAAGAACACCATGCACAAAAAGATGCTTCAGGTAAGCCTGGGCCTTGTGCTGCATTGCAGCAGCTCTCTGGGCCAGGTCTGGGGATGTGGGTTCCCTTGCAGACATCTGGGTAGCCCCCACTTCTGCACCTGCTGAGCAAGAGGGGACCTCTGTGGGGATCAGAGATCACAACATGAATTTAGAGCATCTACACCCAATTCTCAGCACAAGAGAGAAGAAATATAGCTCCTGCCTGGCTTCCAGGAGCAACTGCATGCTCTTCTTCTCTCCAGGTGACACTCTACCTGCCTTCCTGTGCTGGCTCCCCTGCCAGGTGGAGGGGGCACCCTCTTTAATCCACTATCTTGATGGCCCACTGTGGTCCCTTGCTGCCAAGAAGAAAAGGGCCATTTCTTTTCAGGAGGTAGGCACCTGTCACCGTGGCGATGGCAGGAGGTGCCCCAGCTGGACTTGGTGGTTTTCCTGTGTGTTTGCAGCCCTGCCTGACCTCACTGTGCCTTTCTGTTCTCTCACAGGATGCCTTTAGCTTGTTAGCTTACTCAGACCCTTGGAACTGCCCTGTTGGCCAACAGCTGGACCCAATCCAGAGGGAACCTGTGTGTGCTGCTCTCAATAGTGCTATTTTGGGTAAGATCTGGTTCCTGTGGGAGTGTTCCCCTGGATGTGCCTGCTCTCAAGGCTGTCCTGTGGCAGATGAGCCTATGAGTGTTAGGGAAAGCTCAGAAATACTTGTCTTTAGCTTTGGCCTTTCTTTCTGTTGCTGGAGACTGTCAGGGCAGTAATGCAGGAAGGGGAGTAGGAGGGAAGCCTGCAGAGAACAGATCCCCTGATACATTCTCATTTTGACTCCCTTCCTTGCATCTTCCTCAATGCTGCTCCCAAGGATGCTTCTCAGGATTTTCCTCCCCTGCTTACTGAAGAAACCAAGATCTCTTTGATGCATTTCCCGCCCCTCTCCGTTCATGCTCTGAACCCACGTGAATAATTTTGTTACCTTTACCAGGGCTCTTTTCCAGTCTGTATGGATTACCAGAGTTCAGCCATGGTAACATCCTACTTTCTGGGAGGGAATGCAGTTGCTCTGTTGCAGCATCTCATAGGTGAAACTGTTTTCCATAGTGTTGGCTCTAAAGCACGACAGAACCAGAATTCCAGTTACCTTTGAGTTCATGCTGAACATGCAGAGTTAGATGCAGGCAGGGTGAATCTCCCCTGTGAGTATTCCTCTGTGTGTTCCCATCATTGCTGTGCCTGCTAGAGCCCAGAGAGCCTGGCTGCCTGCGGCCCAGTGTCAGAATCTGACAAGCCCTGTTGCTCTTTCCCTTATGGACTTAACTGTGCTGAGAGATCTCGTTATAGGTTCATTTTCCTCAGCTAGCAAGGCAGCTCTCCTGTTTCTGATGAGCTTTGCTCTTTGTGTCATCAGGATGGATCATGGCTGGATCCAGGTTTCAGCATTCTGTTGCCCTCCTCTCTGTCCTCAGAGCTGAGCGTTCATGGCTGTTCTTCCATTTTCCTTAGACAAGCATGTTCCATGGCCCAACACTTGTTGTTTTCTCCCCTGTCTTGAACCTGGTGTGCTGCCATCAGTGAGTTGCTGTGTCATTACTGATACTCCTGGCATCTTCAACTACAGAGAAACCCATCGTGGAGAAATAATGAGCTCATGGCCTGACACCAGTTTGCAAGAAGGAGATTGATTTGTTCTAGGCAGGACCCTTGATCCTGTCACCAGGCCATGCCCATACTGTGTCACTGCTCAGGTAACTTTGCAGGACACTCCCCAGTCTGGATTAGCTCAGTCCATCCACAGGGGTCAAATGCTGTCCACTGGACACTTTCTGTGTCTCAGAATCCCATACTTGGCTCCTCTGCACAGTCTGGCTCACTGTGCCCAGGCAGATTTCCTGTGGGGTCTGTGCATCTCACACTGAGTGTGCCAGGAGGAGATTTAGAGATTGTGTTGTGGGGTAAGAAAAAGCTCGATGGACAGGCCCATGAGGGCTCCTGTTCTGACTGAGTAGAGGAATAGAAATCGCATGTTTTGGGAAGGAGAGTCCCTTCACCTGATAGTCAGCAGTTGTTTGTCCAGTGCTTGAGGAGCATGGACAAGTTGCTGAGGGCTGTCACCAGGGGGATGTGGTGTCTGCTTCATCACACAGGTTACCAGGCCCCTTGTCTAGCTCAGCTAAGGGTTCCCTCAGAAAACATGCCACTGTAAAGACATGGTGATGTCAGTGAGTTGGTCCAGGGCTTGGGCTGATGGACAGCCTTGCACAAGTGGGAGAAATGGAGAGGTTGCCTCCTACCTGGGGCCAGATTCTCCTGCCTTTCCTTATTCCTCCATGCTTTGATTTCCCATATTTTGAAGGTTTTCTGGCAAACAACATCAGCAGGAACTTTGTTGCCTTTTTGTTGCTCTGGCCACCACAGCAGCACTCTCTCTAAGGCCCTGCTGAGCTGTGGGATGTGTCATGGGTGGTGGGGTGTGTGGAACAGCAGCAGCACAGAGCTGGCAGTATTTGGGAGTAGCTTCCTTCCAGAGGCAGCACCTTCTGTCAGGGATCTGGGCTTGGTGCCCAGTCGGCACGGAGAGAGACCTGAGTGCAGGTGAGCCAGCACCAGCCAGAACACGTCTTCTAAACAGCTCTCTTCCTTTGCCCCGCAGAATCTCAGAACCTGCCAAAGCAGCCCCCGCTGATGCTCGCCCTGGGCCAGGCCTCGGAGTGTTTGCGGCTCATGGCCCGCGTGGGCCTGGGCTCCTGCTCCTTTGCCAGAGTAGACGACTATTTGCACTGACCGGCCGAGCAGGACGGAGCTGACGTCGTGGAGTGCTGCCCTTCACCCTCCGTTGCTGCCACTCTGCACCACCACCTCGTTCGATAGCCTGACCTCCCTGCCACCGACACCCCTCTAGCACACACACACTGCCTGTGCAAGGATTGAGTGAGTCCCTCACTGTGTGGCTATTCCTGACCCCAGGAAGACTGGCAGATCTGACCTGTCTCCCTGCCATTGCTGCGGCTCCAGCGGCACTCAGTATTTCGCTGGTTATTCTAATGTAGCGCCTTCTGATGTAGGGATTTTTCTCTTTGTTTTGATTTGAGTTGTTTCTCATGGTTCCACCAATATTTTATCTGGAGAGTTTTGCTGAGCTGGTTTATGCTGATTTACTGAGGAAGCTCATCAAGTTGGTGACAGCTTGTTCTTTTCTTCCCTTCTCCCTCCATCGTGCACATACAGCATCATCCGTGCTAGTAATCCGAACTCTTCTCACAGTGGCAGTTCAGAGGGATTTTTTTTTTTTATTTTATTTGAATCATGTTTATTAAAAAGGTCTCTTCCACCTCCACAAAGTCATTGATGTATTTATTGCCCCCAGACTCGGTCCCAGCCACACACGTCATACAACCCCTCAGGGGGCTGGGTGAGGTAGGTCCTGTCACACACTAATGATGGGAATTGGAGGAGCCTGGTCCTTCATGGTGCCTCTCTTTGGAGCCCAAGGCTCTCAATCTTGGCTTTGTGAGTGGGAAGAGTAGAAGATTGACATAGCCTCCTTTGATGGTTGTGCTGTAGAAGCGTCTCACAGCCCTGAGAAAGAGTTAAATCCAGCTCTCTGAACAGCCGGAGGGACAGAACTGATGAATATGAAGTCATCTGCCACTGTATGGGTAGAACCAGGTCACGTGAGTTGACAAATATCTGTAGGTGATGCTCGGTGGGCTGACAATTTTTAACTAAATAACAAATCCCCCTTTTTCTCCATGGAGGAGGGCTCTGCCACTCAGTAATAGCAGTGCTTCCTGCCCTCTCCTGTCCCCGTAACACTGATCTAAATGAGCACTTCTAAATTTTTGAAGTGTCTGGAGAAACCTGGGCTGAGCTGTGCTTGTTCTTGCAGGTGGGACAAGCTGAGGTCAGGTTGCAGGTTGGGGTCAGTACCAGCTCTGTCGGGCCTGAGCCATTCAGAAAGGAGCAGCAATGTTTCTTTAGGGGTTATTAAGATAATTACCAAAGTTGCAGGCCCAAAAGAGACCAGCAAGGATCTGTGGGTGAGTAACCTCCGAGTAAAATGGACTAATGTGTCCGTGCTGTGTGCCAGACCTGGGGACTCGAGTGCTGCCCAGCATTCAGAGCACCTGTGAGCGTTCCTGAGCATGTTCTGTTACCTGGCCAGGCTGCCCGGCAGCACCGTGTGCTTTGCATCCTCTGCTGTACCATTAGGGGATGGCAGGTTCAGCCTGGCTGCACGGGAGGAGCTGGAATTCTGCACCAATTTAATTTTAGGTCAGTAGCTCTGGGGAGGACCCAAGAGAGCTCGAACCAAACATGAATTTTACTGCTGTTCACGAATTTTTTTTTGGAAGGTCAGTGAACGATGAACAGGTTTTGTTGAGGTTTGTCCTTAAAATGGAGGTTAGCCTGTGCCAGGACTTCAAGCAGCAAGAGAGTTTGTGTGCCACTGAGAAGGAAAGCAGCCAAAAGCTTTAAGGATTTTCTGGGTTTGCGGGATGGATTTGCAGCTGGCACATGAGGTCTGAAATCAAGGCAGAGCAGAGGGGCAGGTGCCAGGGCAGACTGTGGCAGTGGATGTGCAGATGGTGTTGGAGGTGGCTGGGAACATTATCCCTGCCTTATGATGAAGGCGTGCAGTGTGTAGGGGCAGTGCTAGAGCCGTGGTGGTCTAAGAAAACAGGAGGTTTGGAGATGGAGGAGATGTTTTTATCAGATCACTGATATAGCGGAAAAAAGCAGAGGGAGCTCTACCGCAGCCTTTCTTCCAGGGAGACAGAGGCAGAGAGCTGCACCAAGCAGAATTTAACTTGCCAGTTTGGGGCTTCTGTTTCAGCTCTGGGGAACAACTCTTGTGCCTGAAAGCTCATCTGTTGATTTTCAGCTCTGCCGATGGATCTTAGCCCAGCCTGCCATCCTCGCCTTGCTGCAAGTGCAGAGGTAACTCAGTGGGCAGGTTTCCTTCCCAAAGCTTCTGGTCCCAGATGTGCCAAGGCAGCATGTGAACTTTGCCTGGTGGGATTCTCCTGCAGGCTCAGGCTGACAGCACACTGCTGGGCTGATTCTGGGTACTGAGGCTGAAATACTCCAGGACCTCGCTTCGCCTTCCCCGTTTGGCGACTTCCTCTGCTCTAGGTCACCACTCTGCAGCAGTCTGGCTGCAGTCAGACTTCTCTCTCATCTTCATAGCAACGCCATCTTTATCTCTTTCTGAGGTTTTTTTGGTTCCTTCTCTGTGGTTTCTTTAAGCCAAGTCTCTTCATCATGTGTCATATTAATGCGCCATTTGGTCTCTCAGCAAAACTTTGCTGACTGTCCTAAAGCTTTTTTTAAATTTTGGTTTCAGTACCCAAAAAAAAAACCAAAAGAAGAGATGTTCCTAGATATCTGGTTATTTTGGTGCCAAGAAATGTGCGATGAATGTTATTTGGGTTTTTTAAATTCATTTCAAGTGTTCTGGTGGTTTCACTAGTGGTTCCTGTGTCTTGTACTCAGATTCTGACTAATGTGGCCATGACTCAGTATGGGGAAGATAAGCATGTCTGTGGTGTGTGGTGGGATGTAGGCCCCAACCTACCCCTGATTCCTAGATGGGATTTCTGATGTGGTTTTCTCAGGTTGTATTTCAAAGCCTCTTGGCTTTGAATCTCCCTGGCTGCTCTTTGATGGTTCCCTTTAGCTCTTTGATGGTTCATGTCAGCTGAGATTTGGATTATTGCAGAAGTTTTTAAAAAGAGAGCTAAAGTGAATTAGTCTATAACACTGAAAGTGGCTGTACGCCTAACCAGAGGCTACGTGGCAATTCAAAAGTTACTTTCATAAAAATGATTTGGAATTTGTTATTCCAAGTGCCTGAAGCGACCTGGTCACTGCTCCCAAGAGTCCTTCAGTAAAACCATGTAAGTGACTGCGGAGCCTATAGGAGAAACTGCTGGTTTCCCATTTCTGGGTGAGGGGACAAGGACTCAGCTACGGCCCCGTGTTGTAGTGCTGATGGCACTGGATATAGGACTTCCATCATGTGTGGTTGACTCACAGGTTGCTCTCTGCTGGGCTGGCTTCAGATGCTGGGAGAAGGTTTTCCAGAGCTCAGCTGGACTCTGCACAAGCAGCATTCCTCAGCCCCAGGAGATGCTCTCCAGCTGCGGGTCCTTCCCAGGACCTGGGAAACGCCACTGCTGGGACAACTAAACCTCTTCCACTCAGAGGGTCTCAGCTGTCCCCTGGTCAGGCCAGAGGCACCACCAAAGAGCTGTGATCTAGAGAGCAGCAAACAAACTCCAGCTCTGTGCTCTGGACACCCCACCCACCTTCCTGACACTCAGCACTGCAGCAAAGGCCTTGCAGAAGGAAAACATTTCACAGGGACCGGGTGGAACCTGATTTCAGAGGTGGTGAACTGCAGGCCTGCACATCCTGGGCTTTGGGTTTGAGTCCAGTGCCCTGCCTGTTAAGTGGCCTTTTGAGATGAGCATTTTGAGAACTCCAGACCTGGAGTCTTGGTTTAAGTGTCCTTCAGGGGTTCTGTGGAGAGAGCTTCATGGAGCTGAATTACATCACCAGGCTTCTCTCCCCATGGACAAGGGTTCATGCTGCCCCCACAAGCAGAGAGTGAGAGCATTGAGAATACGTTGGGAGAGCTTTGGAGTGAGATGCACTGGAGTAGCTGGAATGTGTGTTTCTTGGATGAGTATCTGCCTCATACACCTGGTGCTCCAGCCTTGGACCATCTTAGTGGCTCTGCTGGGTGCATTCCAGTTTGTGGATATCTCTCCTGTACCAGGTTTTTTAAATCTTGTTCCTCTTGGTTCCTCTTGTTCCGCTGGGAACCGTCTTTTTCCAGATGATTCCCCTTGCTGCTCCGTGAGCCTACCCTAGCAAGTATTTAACCAAAGCTAATTCAAGACTTAGGGGGTTGAGAGAGCTCTCAGTCAAGCTCCTCTGTGAGCAAGGAGGGCAGCAGTCTATTTCCTGTGCATCCGTCAGTGTGCTCCTAGAGCCAGCTGGTTTTGGGAAAACTTCTTACTGCTACCAGCAATCCCTTCTTGCTTCTCTGCCTCCCACAATCCCAGTATTCTCCCAGCTGCATGACCACAGTGGTGCCTGCAGTGCTGGGTGCTGTGGGAGCTGCTCCAAGACCAGGGCCAGCTCTGCGGCTCGTGTCTGTGCCAAGCATGGATGTGGCAGCTCCACATCCGTGCCCTTCCTGGCTTGTTCTTCCCTGCTGGCCTAAAGGGGCAGGTCCTTTTGTGACAGTCCCTTTTTGCCACCATACAGCATCCTGTCAGCCTGCAGCCAGGCTGGCTGCAGCACTTCCACCATTCTTTTGGAGTCTGTTGAGTTCTTTTGAGCCCTTGTGTGTGGCCAGCAGAAGGGAGAGGGACTCCCAGTGAAGCAATGGACAGTACGCGGCATCCAGCCCTTTAGGGGAGGTTGTCCAGTGGATGCTCTCCCTCAGCCCCATGTGAACCAAAGCTTGTTGCCTTGGGATGTGTGAAAGGTGTGTGGTGAAGGATGGGTGCTACAGCCTGTTTCTATTTCCAGCCTCCTGGTGGTCCTTGCTGTGCTGCTGCCCACCGAATTTGGACACCGGGAGGTGCAGCCGTGGCTGGCATGGAGAATGGGCACCTCTGGGAGTATCATTCCTCATGGTTACCCACACCTAGGATCTTCCCATATCCTTCCTTCTTCTCTTTTTTCACAGTGACATCTCAATCTGTCCTCAAGCTGTGTCCTTGTTTTTCACATTTTATTAAGGCATCTTTACCATTCTTTAAATAGCTTTGTTCTTGAGGCTGCCTTGAAAAACTGGAGCAACCAGAGCTGCTGGAACTAGTTCTGGGGATTGAATGTATCATTTTCCACCTTGGGTATCAGGGATGATGAACCATCTCCTCCTTCAGCAAAGCAAACCAGGCTGGATTTCGGCTGTGCTTTGGTACCTGTGTGTGTTAATGTGTAGCACGTGTTGCTTAGACACACATTTCCGAATTCTGCTGTTGTGGGGTTGATTGAGAAGGTGACCTGTGGCAGCCAGGCTGTAGAGCAGTGTGTAAGTGCCATGAAGCTTTGTGCTGCACGACATGGGATTGGGAAGTTCTTCCCATAAGAAGCAGTGCAGACTTGAACTGCCCTGTGGCAGCAGGTGGAGAGAGAGGTCCTTCACGCTCCAGTCCTGGGTGCAGTGAGGCCCCGTGGAGCTGGTCACAGCCTGAGAGAAGGAACAAGGAGCCCTGGTCCACCCAGGAGTCCCCTTTGCAGAAGGAACATCTTCCCTCCAGCCCTGCCAGTGGGAGAGCAGCCTCAGTGGTGGGTCAGGGAGAGAGCAGGTCTCCTGCAGAGAGCAAGTGCTGGGTCTCCAGCTGTACCGAGGTGTTTCTGCAGAAGGACTTGGTGGGGACATGCCAGGGGACATGCTGGGTGCTGCTCCAACCCCTCTGCCCCAGAGGGATGAGTGATGGAGGGAACTGCAATCCAGCAGTTCTTGGTCAGAGCCAGAGCTGGCTGCAAACCCTGCCCCATCTGCTGTGTAGGGGCAGAGAGCTGGAGGAAGTGTTGCTGGGGCTGTGTGAGGGGAGCTACAGCAGGTCTGGGAGGAAAGGGGAGGAGCTGAGAGCCTGGAGGCCTCTTCCATAGGCAGCACTAGCTGCTGTCCACCATCCTTGCCTGCAACAAGAGGTGACAGGTGATGGATGAGTGAACCTGGCATGTCTGTCCCTCTCTCCACATCCCAAACCAGAGAGCCTGCAGCTTGAGCTGGAGCCGTGCCCGGCAAGCCAGGGCATCATCCAGGCTTGAGGAGCACACGTCCTGCCAGCTCTTATTTCCAAGAGGGAGGCTTAACTCTCTCTGCTCAAACCCACAAATCCCATATGGAATTTACACTCACATCACCATGGAAACATTCCTGGAGGCCATGCAAACCTCTGCTCCTTGCTGAATGTCCCATGGCCAGGCAGACACCTTTTCTCTGGTCACTCCACTTGGGTCCAGGCATGTGCTTGGATGTTTTTGCTCGGGAGGACTTCAGCTGCATCCATCCTCCAGAAGGGAGCACAGAGGGATTTTTGTATGCTGGGCTTCTCACAGGCTCAGACTTGGAGAAAGGAGAAGCAGCAGCAGCTCTGGGGATAAAGAAAATTTTTAAAGAAAATTTGAAAAACACAAGTATGGTGACTTCCAGACCAAGGAGTGCACCGGCGCTGGATTGGGATTGAGTCTCAGTCCCGCCTGTGCAGCCGGGCAGGCAGGAGGAGGCTGCAGCCCCTGAAGCTCTTGCACGCAGCAGTGCAAGCCCCAGGACCTGCCCAGCACGCAGTGAACTCTTCTCTCCTGCTGGTTGCTCAAAACTCAGGTATGAAATGCTCAGCTGGAGCGCGGGGTGCGAGGTGTCCGCAGGTTTCCCGGCAGCCCCGGAGCAGCGGCCACCGCTGGGCACAGCTCCCTGTGCCACTCCAGGCTTCTCATCGCCTTCGGAAGGGATTGTCACCTCTTTGGTACAACATCGGCTACGTGGACATTACACAAACTGTGCACATTGGTTCAGTCTACGCTTAGTATTTGTGAATTAAGTTATCTGACGCTTCGCATGAAAACTTCAAAAAAGGGGTTCGGGGGGGTGGATTTTAACTGAGAAAAAGCCTATGAAAATATACTGGAAATATGGTAAAGAAATCGACATTCTGCTGTATATTGACAGAATTATTTTTATTAAAATACACATCCATGTGCAAGAGCCAGTGTGGAGCCGTGTGCTTTGTCAGTCTCTGCTCACCAGGGAAGGCTGCTCGTGTCCCCTCTGACAGGGGATGTACAGTCCTCAAGATGTTTGTCCCCCAATATGTGATTCTGCTTCAGCTTCCCTTTCCACCACTGCTTCACCCCAAGGTGCTAACAGTTCATGGGCAAAAATGTCATTAGGGATGTTTTTCCTGTGCCATTCAGTGTCCTAGAAAATACAGCCCTGAAGTGTTTCCTAACCATGAGCATAAAACACTGATGAAGCTTTAGGCTGAGGATCATTTGCCGCATTCCTTGCGTTCACCTTTCTGAGGTTTTCCCATGTGTGTTTGCACCTCTCCCATGAGAACCAGCAGCCTGCTTTCAGTATCTGGGATCTCACACTGCTCCCACCCTTTCCCGGCCCTGCGGAGGGACAGGCAGCCAGGACACCTCTGTCCAGCTGAAGGAGTTGTGTCCTCACCGTCCTGGCACTGTGGACATTGTTTCTCCTCTCCCTCACTTACTTTGCAGTGGCCACCAGCACATTTGGAAGCTGTCAAGGTATTAAGGGTTTGGTCGATCAGTATCTTCTCCCAGAACCTTCCCCTTAATTCTGGAGCACCTGCAAAGCCCATGGGGCTGCAAGCATGCTCCGAGGACGTACAGCCTTGCCTAGGGGTGAGGGTAACCTCACCTATGCATCCTGGATCTGTGGGTCAAGGCCTGGCTCCACTATCCCATTCCCAGTGAAGCACACTCTGACCAGGCACCGTTTACTCCTGGAGAAATACGAGCTTGTGGCACAGGATCTTTTTGCTTGCAGCATGCCCTGGGCTTGTAGGATCTGCTGCTTGGGCTGCAGAATCAGGAGAAATTCAAACAGCAACTTGAGGCAATGAGTCTTTATTATAAATATTTGCTCCACAGGCACATCCTGGCAGGGCAGTGACAGCAGGAGGAGCTCGGTAGCTGGCTGGTCCATGGCACTGTGACCCCTGATCCTGCTGGGGTACAGGATGGCTCCTCCTGCAGTGACAGTGCCCACTGCCACAGCACCCTTTGGAGAAGAGCTGCAGCATTGTTGGCTCCCTTGAGACACAGGAAGACTGGATGGGCAAGTCAGATGGCGGATGGATTTAATTTTTTCTTTTGAAGCCGTTTTATGATTTTATCCACCCAGTCCTTCTTGGGGTCAGCACAAATCTCATCACGATTGGCAGCCACAATCCTGCAATGAGAAAGTGAGGAAAAAGTGAAAACATGAACCATGAGCCATTCCCTTCCTGTGCACTATTTCTCCCCTCCCTTTTTGCAGCCCCATCCTGGACAGAAGCTTGGAGCCATCTCCAGCAGCCTGTGCCCTCCTTGGGCTGATGGTGAGTGTGAGTCTTCCCAGACCACTGGCATTAGCAGAAAGCACTGAAACCCATTTTTCCCCTTTGCCCACCCCCCAGAGCTGCTTTCCTACCACAGCCCCCCCTGGCTGGGACTGAGCTGCCTGTGGGGCAGGATGGGATGGGGGAGCTGCTCCAGATCTGGGATGGGAAGCAAACCCTGGGATACTCACACAACTGCAGGCTTGGGGCAGTCTTTGGATGTCTCGTAGAAGCTTTCAGGGTGTCGGATGCGTTTCTGTGCATACTTAAAGCAGCATTCCACGGGTGCAAAGTGGGCTGTGGAGGGAAGGGGGGATGTTGTGAATTGCATCACCAGACAATGACACCACTGCATTTGGAACACAGCATGGTGGCTATGCAGCATCTCAGCAGCTCCCATAGCATCCTGTGACAGGGGTTCATCACCCTTCAGGACAGCAGGGACAGGACTGGGACGTGGACAGCAGTGGGGTGGGGTGCCTGGGACCTGGCACCTCACAGCCCAAATGGCTGCATCCCCCAGAGCACACGGTAAGATCGGGGTGCTCGGTCTGGGGATGAGGTTTTGGGGCTTTCCAAGGCAGGGGCACAACTTGCAGGGGGTTTGGAAGGCTCCGAACAGCTGCATGTTCTCCCTCCCTCCAAACACTTGCTCATCCAGCCGAGAGCTGAGGAACAGCTAGAGCCTCCTCCAGGCTCCTGCAGCCCCTCCCCAGGTCTGGCTTTGCTGAGACCACCCAGCACCTTCTCCATCCATCCCTGCGTCCCGGGATGTGCTGCCCTGCAGTGACCAGAGGGTCGTTCCTCCTGTCAGCAGCACCATTCCCACTCCCCGCTGGGGTTTCCTGCCTGACCTCCCCAACAGGACGTCCCCAGTGGGGGCTCAGAGCCCCGACCTGCAGCAGTGGCCCCTGGGGTTCCTTACCTGTGGCGTGGTGCAGGGAGAAGGTGAGGAGCAGGGTGAGCAGCAGGACAGTCCTTGCAGGGAGCATGGTGGCTGTGTGCTGGCGCTTCCTCCGTCCTCTGTGCTGCCCTGCCTGGTGGCTGTGGCTGTGGCTCTCTCTGCGCCGTCTTTTATCCTCTGCCTGCCGCCCACTCAGGCTGCATTTCCAAAAATTTCGGATGTTCTAAGAAACCAAGGTCAAGGGGGTTCCTGTTGTTTATTTTTGGGACACATCCAGCAGTAGGTGGAAAAGTTTGAGGAGCAGTTCTGCATTCTATGGAAGAACCATGATGTGGCAAGGGAGCTTCCAGGAGCCTTTGGCAGAACTGAAAGCAGATTCAAACCATCTTCCCATGCAGGCAGAACATCGAGTCTAGTGCTTGTCTGTTTCTAACAGGAGAGAGAACCCACAGTCCCTGAGCAGGGACAGGTCACGGGTGGGTTTAATTGGTTTGCCCAGATTGTCAGAGGCCAGGGATTGAGTCCCATCCGAAGTGACCTCCCCAGCCACCTTGGCATACAGAGAGCACTGGGTTAGGCAGGAAAGCACGATGGGATGGATTGGGATGGGATGGGATGGGGTGGGAGGGGAGGGGAGGGGAGGGGAGGGGAGGGGAGGGGAGGGGAGGGGAGGGGAGGGGAGGGGAGGGGATGGGATGTCAGGCAGAAGAAGCCACACTGGACCGATCCAGGAGGGATCCCAGAGCAGAGGGTATCAGAAGTGCTTTTGGTGGGTTCAGCAGACTTCATAGAAGGGGAAGAAATGGGGCTTTCTGAGGAGAGTCTGGGTCTGAACACAGGTCTGAGCCCATGTGCTGCCTCTGCCTCCCACAGCAGCACTGGGATTGAAACGAGAGTCAGGGGGATGGAGGCTTGTGGCCATCAGTGCACAGACAGGGCATTCCTGGAGGTGGATGGGACAGATCCTCCCACAGCCCCAGGAGAGTCATCCCAGAAGCCAGGGAGGAGGGGCAGGTGGCACAGATCCTGATGGCAGCGGCACGGAGCACTGGTGCACATCAGCCCAGCTTCCATGCAGGGATCTGCTCCCTGGAAAGGCAGATGCAGCTGTGTGTGAGGAAGGGGTGAGGTCCTGGTGGGAACCCACATAGGATGATGCTGAGTGGGAGCACAGGAGGGGACCTGGCTGTGGCTTGGGGGATGAGGCAATCCAAGGCTTCTCAGAGGGGAAGAAAGGTGGAAATGGGCTTCTTTGAAGATTATCTCATGTCTGCATGACTTCTCTGAAAGGAAAAAGGAGAAGGAAACATCGAATGTGCTAAAAATGCTGGTTTAGAAGAAATGGTCTGCAGGACACGGGGTCTGGTAGCCTTGCATGGGGCGAGGTGGCCACGCAGAGAGCTGGGCACAGCCCCACTGGCTTCTAGTGCCACTGTCTCCAGGCAGGGCTCCGCAGGGAGAAAATGCCTGACACACAGCAGCCTGAGTCCTCTTCTATGGACTTTGCATCACCTCCACGTTCTCCTGCCTCCCTGTCCACGTCCCTGATGCACAGACCCTAGGGGCCAGCAGCCACCAGGGTCACACCAGCTCCTAGGCACTGGTTAAAAGCACAGGAGTGTAATTAAGAGAGAACTGAGCTAATGGCTTTTTTCTGTGCCAGCATCTCCTGGCACAGAAAACCTTATGTGCCAACCCTGAGCTCCCTTTTCAGGCTTGTCTGAGGCACACAATTGCTCCTCCTTTCCCTTAGCTACTTATTCCTGTCCCTACAAGCATTAGCAGACGCCTCCACAATCTGCTGTTCATAAAGCAAATCAGTGCATGTTGGATGCTTGAAGGCCTGGAACAGCCCCACAAGGCTCTGGAGGACTGGGCTTCCCTCTGAGTCCCTGCCCCAGCAGTGGACCTTTGGGTTTGGCTTTAGTCTTCTCCAACCTCTGCAGTGCCTGGAGTGTTCCCAGCAACCTCCCGAGCCATCCCCACCAGTGACACGGCCTCTTCTCCAGGCGTGGAGTTCAGGCAAGTGGAGAGAAGACGGGGTACAGACTCTGCATAGGATGTTTTGGGTGTCCAAACCACCTGCAACCTCAACTATAATTAATAATTGAATACAAATTTTCTGACTGAGGAAAACCCCTACTTTAGAAATAAAAACGGATAGGTATCAGGGGGAAAAAAAAGAAAAAAAAAAGAAAAAGAAAAAGCAAGGTAGGGGTTGTAAATATTCTCTGACTCATAAAATGCTTTGGGGTTGGAGTGGGTAATCAGAGAAGTTAATACTTTAACAGAGAACATGAACTGTTTGCACCTGATAAACGGTGGTGTCGGGCTGGACCCGCTCCCCACTCACTGCTGGAGCCCCGAGGTCTGTGCTGCATGGGAGCCACAGCTGTCAGGAGAGGGCACCAAGTCCAAGCAAACAGGGCCACTCCATGGTCTGAGGACTCCTGAAGTGGCAAGGCAACGGTTTAAGAGGCTTCTGCAGGCTGAAGCCTCTCCTGGTGCACCCAGAGTTCTCCACCTTCTTGGTGCCTGTGACACCTCAGGTCCCACACCTGCAGTGTGTCAGGGTCATCCCTCAGCTCTGAAGGGGCTTTGCCTCTGCTGTGAAAGCATCCCTGGAGCTGCTGCAGCCAAAATCCCCTTCCCCAGGAGCTGGGAGCGCTGGCAGCAGGGCTCTCCGGGTGGCTGTTGCTCAGGGACTGGCTGAGCATCATCTGGGCTGGCAGTAAGTGATGGTTTTTTTATCACTTGGTGGGGTTTTTTTGGTAGGTTTCTTTTTTTGGTTGGTTCTCCTTTTGTTTTGCCCCTTATTGAACTGTCATAGAGAAAGAAGGAGGAAGTAGGGGGACATTCAGAGTTGCAGCATTTGTCTTCCCAGGTCACTGTGACATGTGAGGGAGCCCTGCTCTGCTCCCCACGGCTGAACACCTGCCCACCCGTGAGAAGGAGAGAAAGAATCCCTTCTTTTGCTTTGCTTGTGCATCAGTTTTGCTGTATTTATTAAACTGTCTTTAACTCACAGCTTTCCTCACCCTTGCCCTTCCAGTTCTGCTCCCCCTCCCGAAGCCCTGGCAGGGATCACTGCTGAGCTCTCCATGATCCCTGGCAGGGGCAGAATTTCCAGGGCTGTATGTGCAGGAATGCCATGTCTGATTCAGCATCCCCTGTCTGTCCTACCTGCCCAGGGAGCTCTGCAGAGAAATCCTTCCTCTGCAGCCCAGCTCGGAGACCCCACAGGCCTGGGCACACATGGTAGACAGGCTGTGCTCCTTCACAGGGCAGCACAAGGGACAGGCTGAAACCTCTAAGCCTGAAACTGAAGGCAGTTTTGCACCTAAAAACCCTCAGAGGGGTTTTGAGCCCCTTTAGGGTCCCCTTGAAGTCCCATCCATCCCCCTCCCTTCCTGCCCTAGTGAGACCCAGTGGGAAGAGCCACCATCCCAGCCCCAGGTGCTGGCAGCAGCACGGTTGTGGGGCTGGGAGAAGAAAGGACACCACTCTCCAACATCAAATGAAGTAAACTTTATTTCGTGGCTGTGATCAGCAGGCACGTGCTGGCAGGGCCAGCAGCATTCCAGGAGCTGGTGCCCAGCTGTGGATGCAGCGCAGGGCTCTGGGCAGTCGATGCCCTCTCCCAGCAGCTGAACATCCATAACGCCTTCGGGGAGGGTGACTGTAAACCTTCCTTCCCACCAGGATGTTGGGTAGCCTGAACCATGGCATCCACTCTACATCACGGGGCACCAAGTCCTTTCTTTTTTAGAAGCTCTCTAACTGCTCTCTTCACCCACTTCTCCTCTGGGTTTGCACAGACCTTGGCTCCTTTCTTGGTCTCGAACCTGCCAAGGTTAAAGGCGGCGCTTTGTGAGGAATGACAGCTGATTCCACCTGCGCCCACATCGTCCTCCCTCCCCTGCACTCATTCTCCTTTCCCTTTGTCCCTGTGCACTGCCCCTGGGTGCTTGGTGTCCTGCAAGCAGCTCATCCTGCAGCCCAGCACCTCTAGAGCCCATGCAGAGCCTCCAGGAGCTGTGATGGCCTTGTGGAAGTGCCCAGACAGTCACATCCTCTCCTCCTCATGCTGAAGATCACAGAGGTTATGCAGAGCTGTCCCTGTCCTGTCCCCAGATGGAACAGATTAACTGAACCCGTGGCAGCCCATGAGACAGCACAGCCGTAGGGAAGTTGCCAGAACTTACACAGTTGCTGGGGAAAAACATTCCCTGGCAGTTGAGTAGGAACCCACGAGGTTGCTTAGCCGGAGAGGGCCCTTTACGTAGTCGAAGCAGCACTCGGACGGAGCGTAAAGGGCTGAAGAAAACCAAGAGAGACAGTGAATGCTGGCTCTGGAAGGCAGCCTGTCCTCAGGACCTTCCCCCATGACAAGGCTGATGAACACAACCTCCCCCAAGTTCTGCAAATGCTGGCATGAGGAGCCCCACATGCCCTCCTCCTTCCTTCCCAGAGCAGAAGGATGCTCCAGGTTATCACCCAGCCCTGCAGCAGCTCTGCCAAAGCCACCCAGCCCCAGGAGCAGTCTCTATCCTTCTCTGCACCCCAGGATTTGCTGCTCTGCCCTGGCCAGGGGTTGCTCCTCCTGCCAGCAGCACCATCCCTGCTCCACACTGGGGTTTCCTTCCTGATCACCTCAATGGGACAGCCCTGAGTCCCAAGGAGCAGCAGAGGTCCATGAGGTGCTTTACCTGCATCAGAGCATGGGGAGAGGGTGAGGAGCACCACGAGCAGCAGGACTGTCCTTGCAGTGAGCATGGTGGCTCTGGGAGGGCTCTTCCTTGAAGAATGCTGCTCTGCCTCTTTGGAGGAGCTCAACTCTGAGCTCAGGCAAGGAGGTGCTGCAATTTATCCTCTCTACTCCTCCCCAGTCATCCCTTTTCCAAAGAATTTGAACCAAATTTAAGAAAAAGCTACCGCTTCATTGCCCATGGGGATTTCCATGTCACATGGGATCATCAGGATTACAGACAGACAATACCTGGAAAGACTAAATAAATTGTGTCAGCTTCTGTGTTCACCCAGACAGGAAAAACCATGAGGGAAGTGAAATCTTCCTCTCTGCAGACATGAACTCAAGAGTTCCCAGGCCTTCAGAGAGGCGATTCATAGTCATAGGAAAGGCGAAGCTTGGCGTTCCATGCAAGGTCACTCAGCCCAGAGCCAACACAAATGTGCTGGAGATGGCTGGAGGGCTTGTGACTCCTGGAAAGCATTAAACAGAAGCACAATGACTGCTGCTGCTGCCACCAGCCCTCTGTGGCTTGAAAGCAGCAAGCTGGCAAATACTGGCAGAAATTGTATCACATTCCATGTTGGTACTATGGAGAGGAACACCAGCTTTCCACCAAAAATCCCTGTTTATAGCTGGGCAGTGTGGGGAGAAAAGAGAAGGGAGTGTAGCTGAGCCCTACCTTGTGGACAGGGCTGGCTTAGCCCCTGGCTTCAGGGCAGGGCAGGAGTCAGCATCAGGCTCAGGGGAATTGATGGAAAACTTGCTGTTCAAAGTTTCTGGGTGTCTTTCCGTCATCTTCCTCCCTCCACAGCCTTGAGGCATCCCAGATCCTGCAGGGACCTGCAGAACGGGGTCAGCCTCTCTGTGTTGACCTGGGGACAGTCCTTCCCCAGGAGACTGCCCCTTCCTCGGACCTTCTGAAGGCCTAAGGAGCACCTCTGTGAGTCCTCATCAGTCATGCTCAGCTTGGACACTTTTTTCACCTTTCCCTCTTTTTAACCTCTTTTTTTAAGACCCGAAGTGGATGCATGGAGAAGTGGGGTCCCATGCAGATCCCCTGGCACCACCCACTCCCTGGGAACCAAGGGGCCACCTCAAGCCCTTCTTCACTCTGGCACCCCCCAGCCACTCTCTGGAGCAGGACATTGTGCCTGGGACTGTCATCCCCCGATGCCTTTTTAAAAAACTTGGGAGAAAAACCACCCAATGCTGAGAGCTGCTCTGGTCATGCCCAGTACTCCCCAAGCCCAGCTTCAGTCAGACACGTTTCCTGCTGATGGAGGCTCAAGATCCACTGCTCTGGATGGAGAGGACCCCAAGAAGCTTCTGCAGGGCTGTGCTTCCTTTTCTGGCAGCAGATCTGGCCCAGGATGCTCTGCTTCCCCTTTCTCAGGGTTTGAAGCCATGTCTGCTGAAGCCAGATGACTCACAGCTCCCTGGAGACCTTTCAGTTTTTCTTCTTTTACACTTTGGAAAGGGAAAGGATCATGTGCAGGCATTAATTATGAAGTGCTGGAAAGCCCCTCTGCTGGGCCCAAGTTTCCCTTTAATTTGAATGGACTCTGAAAAATTTGTTTACATAAAAAATAAACAGCATCCTTGTTATTCTGCAAGGGGAGGAGGAGGATGGAAGGTGAGGGGACACGTCAGATGCAGCCTTTGCCAGCAATGGTGCCAGTGAGGGGATGAAGGAGTTGGGCAGAACAGCCCCATGCTGGGTTTGGGGTCTCAGTGGGTGACTGAGCACTCCCAGCTGTGCTGGAAAACACAACCACGGACACTGTTCACTTGGGAAGGCACTGTCAGAGCAGCTGGGCTGCCAAAGAGGAGAAAGGGGCCTGAGTATCACCTGGGCATCACCCAGTGCCTGAAACCTGTCCCCAGGAAGGTGATGGGATGGTTTGGAATGAGTTTTCTGTTTTCTTCTGTTCTACTCAGTCACTTTGACTCTCCTCCATTTACAACGTGAAACATCCTTGCCTTACTTTTATTAAACCCTCAGCTTTCTGAGTGTAAAGCTCCTCCACGTTTCTTTGGGGTGCTCACTCCAGGGCCTCCGCAGCTCCATGTCGAAGCTCTGATTGACTCAGGACACAATCACAAACCCAAGGCAATTCTCTTCTTCCTTCCCAAAATCCCTGTGATTCCAGGTACAACCATGCCAGGTCCTACAGCCTGCAAAGATGCTCTAAAATTAGAAAAATGAATCTCTTCCAAAGTCTGCTTCCTACAGATGGTCACTGGGGACCACCAATTACTGTAAGCTGGTGATCCGAGATGAATCCTGTGCAGGAAGCTCTGCCCGGAGTCATGAGACACGGAGGCTGCAGGAAGGCTGCATCCAGGAGCCCTTCCCCAAGGTTCTGTCTGCACTAACTCACTGGGCAAGCTCATCCACAGGGACAGAGCAGAAACTCACCGTGAGCAGGCAGCGAACCCTCAAGGCAGGGAACCCTCACCGCTACGGCCAAGAAGAGGCACGGGCCAATGCACCTGCACCAGAAACGGGAAGTGGCCTTATCTTGCTAAGGAAGAAGAAAATGGATCTGATGTCCATTTTCTCAAACACACTAAAAATGAGACATTTTTCCATTTTTATTCGTTGAGGTCAATCAGCTTCCTCAGGATTAAGTGAAGGATGGACATGGGGTGTGACGGAGACTCCGCACTGGAGAGGCTTCTGTCGAGTAACAAGCAGGGGAAATGATGCTTGATGATAACTTCAGGCTCCTTTTTTCAACCTAGACCCTTTTCGAGCTCCTAGAGTTTAAGCCAGCAGGAAAGAGATGCTTCAGCTCAGCTTTTAAAGCAAAGCTAACAGAAAAAAATAGGACATGGAAGCAATTCCAGTCTAATTTTTGGTGATTTCATTCTAACAGAGTTAGTCCTGATAATTTCAAGATAGCACTAGAACAAGTTATGAATTTATCTGCTCCTTAGTGTTTGATTAGGATAAAACCCCAGGAATCAGAAAAATAAATGCAGTTAAAGAATGTAATGAGAAAGACACGTTAAGGTACCTTAGATATTGTAATGAAAATGTGTTTGTGGCAGGGCTTTGGTCAGAGTCAGCACGCTGACATCACATCCCTCCTTGAAGAGTGACTCTCACTTATTTCTATTTTTTTCTTTTTTAAATCATTAGATTTGTGGCAGAATTCAAGGGTGAATTCTGAAGGCTCGAGAAATGAGCCTTCCTCCATCACCTGTTATGGTCACTGAAAAGGTCCCAACAACCTCTGCGTTACCCAGGGGGGACTTCAGCAACAGGAACAGCCCTCGCAGTGACATCGACAGGGACACAGTCCTCGAGTCCTCATAAAAGTGGAGATGAAGCAAATGCAAAGCCTGGCAGAGCCACAGCAGAACCGTGGCTGTGCACCCCGAGAGCCAAAGCAGCCGGGGGCCATCCTGCCTTTTGCTGAGCCAGCAGGGTGAAAGTGGTGGGGCATCAGCTCCACCAGAGGCTGCCCCCGAGCTTGAGAGTTCTTGTGCAACATTTCACAGGAAAGCAACCGTGCTGAGCAGGGGCAGCTCATAAATGAGCAGGCATGTCATAAATCACAGCCCAAATCAGAGAGGATGGAGGCAGCAGTGCCTCTTCTTCACCTCAAAACACCACCCTGGGGAGAACTCAGAGCTTGGAGGAAATGATGGCAGAGTTGATGATGTCCCACTGCCAGCTCCAGACTGCAGGGGACAAGTCAGGAGCCAAGGGTGACCCCTGCACACGTAGTGTCCTCACCAGCGAGGTGACAGCCCACAGGGTCTGAGCCCAGGGGTCAGAGCCTCCATCAATGGCCCCAGGCACACCAACGTAAGGAACCAAATCCAGAATCCATTTGGGAAGGTTGGGGGAATCTTCTCAGCAGTAACAGGAAATGGGGTCAGAGATAGGACTCCAACACCAGAGCGTCCATCCAGCCAGGAGACAAGATACCTACAGCATAGATCCAAGGTCTGTCCAAGAGACTGGATCAGAGCCAGGACATCAGAGCAGCCCTCACAACACAGCAGGGACCAGAGGCTCAGGCCTGAGCTTAAATGGGGTTCCTGAGGTTTGGGCAGAGGGCTGGGAGGTGTTGTGGGGGTGAGTCCACCCACAGATGAGGCTGGCCAGCATGATTATGGCCAATTAGTGCCCTCGAGGCCTGACATTTGATGGATCCTGTGGGGATGTGAAGGGATGGAGGTGAGCCTGTGTGGAGCCCCAGTGACTGCTCCTTCTCACAAGATTTTTCAATCAAAACAGCTGCTAATGACATGGTGGAGATGTTCTGGAGCTGGAAATGAAACATGTGGGTTAGTAAGGGCTGAAAGCAGTGACTTCATGACCATGGGTCCCCCATCTCCTGTGGGCTGCGGGGAAGCCTCAAGGCAGGACACGTATCTTTCACACCAGGTGCAGAATGCAACCCTCATCCCTCCTGAGCAGAACAGACCTGGCATCAGTTATCCTCTGGACCAAACTCTAGCCCCAGCCCATGGGGCTCCAGGAGAAGCAGGGGAAGGTGTGTGAAGGGACACCCTTGGCACAAGGTTTTACACTGCACTGCCAGAAGCCAACACCAGCAAAGCCAGGGAGCGTGTGCCAGCCACAGCCCAGGGACTGGGCACCCAAAAGCTCCAGAGGAGCAGCCCCCGAACAGCCCCGCCGGCGCCGGCTCTGGCTCTGCCTGTCGGAAATGACAGGAAATGATTCATCCTCTCAGGCCTGGCTTGTTTGGACTGCCTTCTCCTTCCTTGCCTGCCCTCTCCACAACAGAGAGGAGAAACGAAATTAAAAAAAAAAGAGTGCTTTCGTTTCCTTAGAGTTTCATTATGCCTCAAATGACCCTTCTGGCCTGGTGGCTCAGCTGCAGGAAATTTACATTGACTTCTGCATCTACCTAGAAGGGCACGGGGCTGAGAGATGGTTGGGGTGAGAGCTCCTGAAATGTAGGGAAGATGCTCATCCCTGACCCTCTTGCTCCTGCCAGCTCCTCACTCCAGGCAAACCCCTGAGAACTGACTTTTTCATTGAGTTGCCTTTCCCACCTCTTCTCTCCAGCACCAGAGAGTAGCACACGAGGGCAGCCCAAGCCCTGGCTGGGGTGGGAGAGGTCCTGTCCCAGCCCTTTCCCTCTTGCCTCCTTACAGAACAGACTTGGAGTGTAATGTTTGTTCTCCCTGAGCTGCTGTTTGGCCATAGCTTTGCTCAAACAAAGCAAAACCCCAGGTGTTTGTTTTCTCTATTGCCTTAGTAAGATGGGAACCACAAATCTCTGTGAGGAAATATATTTCCTGCAAACATCTGCAAGATCAAAACCCTTAAAGGAGATGGACCAATAGCCTGGCCAGATCCAGCTGTGGCTTTGCCATCTCTTGGTGATGCTGGGATGCTTTCCACAGTGCTGAGTCATAGCTGTTCATGTCTTCATCCCTGCAGGGACCAGGCTTGGTAACCTAGCTCAAGGCTCAGTCCCCTGAGGACGAAAAGTTTTTAACGTAAGGACTTTATTACTTTTACTGCTATAAAAATGTACAGTTCATATCTCATGCACACACTCACTATACAAATGAATTGGAGCTTGTAACAGTCACTGTGCTCTACAGCAAGTGATATTTTAACCCCCAGAAATGGGTGACACCCACAGGCTCCATCCTCCCTCCCTCCCAGACCGCCCACTGCAGAGAGAGGAAGAGCAGTGTCCCCCTGTCCTGGGTTTTACCTGTCCCCTGTGAGGGTGCCAGCACCCTGCCTGCAAACAGCTGAGGGACAGGGCAGGGGAGCAGGGAGAGCACGAGGACAGGGCCAGCCTGGAGAAGCAGCTCCTCGTGATGAGTCCCAGCAGGATCGTGGCAGCTGGAAGACGGTGGGAGCTGGTGGTGGAGCTGAAAGCAGTGTCCTTTCAAAGACTGGTGGGACTCCAAGTGACCTGACTGGTGCACATCCATCTCCCCAGCACTGCTCCAACACAAGCACTTCACCTGCAGCCAGACAAGCGTCCACTCCATTTGCTGAAGGGCCTGGAGAGTGATCCAGCTCCCACGGACATGCACAAGCCATCTAAGACCAGCAACAAAATAGACAAGGCACAGTGTTTTTCTGTGCTGCCAAAAAGGTCTCGAGTCCAAGCAGCTCAGATAGGACATTACATAAATTCAAAAAGCTATAAAACTTTTTTACAAAAATAACATTTCTAGTGTTTCATATAAAAATAATGCCATAGTACGTCGCCTCACAAATTCCAGCTGTGCACAAGTGGGGTGCATGGGGAGGCGGCACTGACAACGCCAGATTTACCCTCTAGGAAAATCAACCCCAACCAGAGTTCCACAGCTGGGCTGCTGCACAAGGAAGGATTTCACTTCAAATTCATCATTGCAATTAATCTGATTGCATCCCATACTTGCAAAGGCCGAGACGAATCTCTCAAGTCAACAAAATGCAGAAGTAAGGGATGTGTGACAGCAGAAAGCAAACACGGCTGTAGTCTGTCCTCTCTCCCTTCGGGACTGGATGGATGCCCCGAAGGTGCAATCTGACAGCTCTAACAGGCCACATTCCTTGAGCTCTGCTTTACAGGTGGCCCATCATTTTTTATGATCTTGCTTATTATGTTTTTCCTTTCATTTTCTGCGTGCATGTTTGTACTTAGGGATCTGATCCACTGAGGTTGGTTAGAATCTGACCCTTGATATCTATCTACTTACAAAGCATCATATCATAAAGACCTTTGCACGCTCCAGCAGAATTCATCCTGGAGTCAAAGTTTAATAAGGGCTTTCAGGACCTGACCACAGATAAAACATAAGACTTATGTACAGCAAGGTCAGGATGTACAAAAATCAAAATCAATTTGGGGTTAAAAAAAGCCTAGTTCTGTTACAGTGCTTTCATAGCCTGGTGATCAGTGCTATCCAAAATGGAAAAACTAAAATGTGGCTGAAGTGTAGGACCATGAACAGGCATTTTGTGCTTTTTTTTTTGTGGATCAGCAAATGTGCTTATTTCTAGAGAGAAAATGGGATCAAAAGGATGTTATGTCTGCTGTGTAATTCCTGCATGACTAAATCCAGAATTGCCTTTAGCTCCTCCAAGAGCGTTTCCTGGGTTTTGTGCTTGCAGAGTGTTCCAATGATAACACAGGAATAGCAAAATTATTGGGTGACTTCTTGTTTTCTCCCATTTGCGAAGATTCATCAGCATTATCCTGCCCTGGTGTTGGATGCAGCTGGACACAGGGTGCATCAGCTGGCAGAAGGGGTTTATTGCATTGATCTGCCAAGGACCAGCTCTCAGAATTCATCTGCAAGAAGAAATGCCCACAGCTGCTAAAAGGAAGGACCTGATTTCAAGGAGGAGACAGATTGTGGGTAGCCAGCTTCTCTGAACACGAGATCTGTATCACTGACCTTCAGTCCCCTGATCAGATGCAGTGCTGGTCAAGTATTTCTGAAAAGCTGGCCTATCCCTCATGTCTCCAGCGAAAGAAAATGATGAGAGTAAATTCAATCAGCCCAAGGAGAGCCAGCTCCCAGACGGCCACCAGCTTCAGTCTTGGTCTGACAGAGCAGAGACCTGAAGTGCCAAGAAAGAAGCAGCAGAGAGTTTAAGTGCAAATTGTGTGGGTTTGGTGATTGCTCAAGGTGGCTGAGCCCGAGTCCAACAGTGTGGGTGGGTGAGTGGCTTCTTGGCTGGGCCATGGTGAACCACAGAAAAATTCCTGACAGTGACGTGAAAAATCACATCACCTGGCAAAGAGCCACCAACAGCAATAGAACAGCCACAGCCTTTGCACATAACAGTGCCAGTAGAAAAGAAGTGTCTCCCTCACTTCCAAAATACTGTGATTGGTCACAATCACACGATGAAGTAGATATATTGTTGGGCATTCTGTTCTACAGAAAAATCCGTTTTCTCTGTGATTTTTATTCCCAGGCTTGCTTCCTACTGGTCACCAGCTCAGCATGAACAGCTTTTTCTGCAGCAACACACATACAGCTGAGGCCAGAAACGTCCATGCCATGAAGCATTCAGATTACTTCCATTGGGTAGACATTGTCTTGATGTCCTCCCTGCTGGTAGAGCAAGCCCTGTACCATTTCTCTTGACGTTTCTTCTGGTTTGACTCCAAATTTCAGATACACCCATACAAGAACAACACTGCTAGCCATCAGTCCACATACCACAGAAACTGGGATGACAAAGTGCATTTGAGACTTTGGCAAGAAGCTGGGCAGAGGCAGGTTGTTTGGCCTGACTGTAATCATCTGCTCTCTGGCTTGGCTTGAGAATGCCTGGTGAGTAAAATCTACTGTGTCTGAAGGCTCTTGCTTTCCTACAGGCGATGAATAATCAAATGTTCTAGTACCAAACACATCTGCAGAGGGACTGACAACCCTGTTGGCATGGACAGAAGCAGCTTTGTCTATGGCAGTGGTGGAGCCTAGAGCAGAAACTGAAGTAGTCTGTGGTGCTGTCTCTGTGACTGTTGTGGTCTCCATACTGTCCCAGATGGAGGGGAGATCTGATCTGGAACTGCTGGAAGCAGTGTCTGGTGTGTTGGCTCTGGCACTTGTAGGGTCCAGGGATCCATTTGTAGAAAGTACAGGTTGGTCTGATCCTTTAGTAGCAGGCATCAGGTCTGAATCTGAGTTAGGAGAAGCTGTATCTTGAACAGTGGGGTGTGAGGTGGGCTGCCTGGAGCCCACGCCTGCTGCAACAGTTGTTGAAGATGCAGGAGAATTTGAGGACTCTCTCTTTGCTTCTGGAGTGACCTCAGAGTGCACAGCCTTCTCCTGTATCACGGGGGTGGATCCTGCAGGGAGCTGGGTGGGGTCCTGCCTGCCCAGTGGGGACTTGCTGGACACCTCTGTCCTGGCAGCAGGAGCGTGTATTCTCTCCCTAACTGTTGTTCCAGTCCCTTGGAAGAAACTAGTTGGAGCAGTGCCTTGAGATAGAGTCACTTCTGGAAGACCAACACGTCTCTCAACACTACCGGGCTCTTCTGGTGAGGTGGCATCATGTGGAAGTGGGGACACTGTGGCCTTTTTCCGGTCCAGTTTCTCTATGATCTTCCTCACCCACTCTACGTCTGGATCTGCACAAATCTCCTTGGACTTGAGAGTAAGAAATCTGAAAATAAAAAATAATCACTTACTGAATTAAAAAAACACTGGTTCAGGTGATCACAGCTATGGGGAAGGTGTGTAGATAGCAAACGCCAAGTGTCATCTGGGTGATTCATTTCAGGAAGGGCAGGTGCCTCTGATATCTGACTGAATGAGTAGCAGCTGAACATGACTCACGGGTGAAGGGCTCTCCTCTAGGAAGTTTTTTCTCTTTCAAAAACATTTTCCTGCTTGGACACAGCGTTTCCTTGCTGTACTCAGGGCAGAAAGCTCCACAGGCACCAGCTGTCCCGGAGCGCACGTGCAAAGGCAAAACCCTCTGATTTACTGGGCAATGTGAGACTTTCCAAGGTCAGCCCAGCAGCTCCAGTTTGGAGCCACCCCCTGGGCTGCAATAAAATGGCTTCAATGGTGCATCAACTTCAGTGCAAGCAAAAAACAACAATTATGCCAAAGAAAAATCATGGAGCTTTTCTCATTTCCAGACAAGCTCACAAGTCTGAATCTGTCTTCAGACAAAACATCTGCTTTCAGAGAAACACGTGAGCTCTCTCCCCGCGTGGTTCCTCTGCCCTGTTCTGCCAAGTAGGACCCTCAGTCCCTTTCCCCATCCATTTAACCCTGATCCCACGTGGAAGTGGGGCAGCACTTACATGATGGCTTGTTTTCTGCAGCTGGGTTCAGTCCAGCGGTAGCTCCTGATCCGCTTCTCCGCTAACTCGCTTGTAAAACCTCTGCACTCTATTGAACACTTCAGAGGTGCTTTGGGTTGCCCTGAAATAAAAATTTCACCTTATTAAGTGCTGGCTTTTTATCAGGGCCTCTTAAAACCAGCACTGTTTCTTTTCCTCCTTCTCCAGGGAAGAGTCCAAAGCTTGCCACAAAAGTTTCCAGTCCCTGCTGAACTGAGATGAAGACAGATCCTGATGAAGACAAAGCCAAATTTGCTTGTAGCACCCACACATGTGGTAAGATACCCAGAGAACTGAGGAAAAAAAAGGGCTGTGAAAATTGTGGGCTTTTGGGACAGCATTTCAGCCTGTCCTGTACGATGTGCAAGGCCCTGGACCTGCAGGTCTTTTCCCCTTTGGGTCCCAGGAGGACTGGTCTCAGCACAAGGCCCAGAACATACATTTCTTCATCCCCCAAAGACCTGCCGCAACCCTCAGCAGAGGGCTCTTGGTGCAGGAGATGCAGACCAGTGGGCAGGGTGCTCTGCCCTCTCCTTATCAGTCTTATCTCTTCCTCCTGTGGGACTTCCCCTGCAGGTGAGCATCCTGCCTCTCTGCTTGCTGGCACACGGTCTCTGAAGGCCACCTGGGCTCAGACAAAGCGTGCAGAGAAAGAAACTTTTGGTGAATGATGCTTCACTCCCGCAGGCATCTCAGCAGCCCAGCTTCCCAAACACATCTTTTCCACCTCCACCAGAAAATATGGTTTTCAGTTTGCAAAGTGTAAAAATAAACAACCCCCCCTTGGCCCCTTCAAAGGGCAAGACCAGTCACACCACTGGGAACCATTCATGCCTGCATCTGCCTCCAGCCTCCCACAACAGGCACCTGCACGACAATCCTGCCAACTTGTTCCTGACATCCCTGGGGTTAAGATTTACAAAAACAAGCCCTGATTTATCTGGGGCCTCTGTGAAGAAAGGAACTGGCATCTGTTTTCAAACAGGCTGTCTCTCACAAAATGTTGCCTCTGATTCCCAAGTGAATGTGGTGAATTTTATAGGAATGATCGGGGTACCAGGTANCCAAGTGAATGTGGTGAATTTTATGCAGTTCAGTTAGGAATGATCTGGGCACCAGGCGCAAGAATGAGCATCAATACAGGAGCACTCTGAATCATTTGGACCATTTGCTGGGGAAACCCTTGGTTGCAAAGAAATCCCAAGCAAACACTCCTGTGGCCCCTCTACTGAAGCCCATTTCCACCTCTAGGTGTCCGTCAAGTTAAAGCAAAACTCTTTTTTCACACAATAATGTCTTCCATGTCACTTTAGGGTCAAGAATTCCCTGCTCAGGGGCAGCTGACTTGCCAATTAACTCTCTTTAGCCAGAGGATATTCTGCTGGTGTCCTCACTTTCAGGAGCACAGTTCAACAAAACAGGCCCAGTGACAAGAGGGCCACATGGTCCCTGTGGGCAGCCTGGGACGTGCATGGTGGGGAGCAGTCCCTGACTGCTCCCAAAGGCCCTGTTTCTCTGAGAGCCTTCAACTGATTTTACAATTATTGACACCAATGCAAATGATTTTCATTTGGCTGAACTCCTGGCAGGTTTTTCTCAGAGTGGAGGAGCTTGGAAAGCACCTTCCAATGACAGAGGGGTGCCACAGGGGGCTTGGAGCCCCCCTCCTGGGGCACACAACCCCGCTTCTCTGAGTCTTTGCCAAAGGGATCTGAGACTTTCTCCACCCAGGACCACTGCTCTTAGGAGCCACTGGCACCTGCTTTTCAGTACAGTTCCTCAAAAGACCCAAGGAGCTCCACCAGCCGTTCAGCAGAGCCAGCCTGATTTCCTCATTGGAGGGGAAATGGATGCTTGGCCATGGGTGAGCAGAGCCAGGCAGTGCCAAGCAGGCAGCGGGTTCCCAGGGCAGGGTAAGCTGCCTGGTGTCCCTGCTGTCCACTTTCCTCGGGCCAGCCCTGGAGAACCTGCCCAGAGGTGTGAGGAAGGAGAAGCTCCATCCCCAGCTCCATGCCCTCACTCCTCCCGTCTGGTGGCAGCAGGGCACAGATCTCAGGGGCTCTTTGCCCTTCTCCCCTCCCATCGTGGGAACAGATCGCCCCTTGGTTCTGGGCAAAGTCCAGCCTCGCCTGCGGTGCTGAGAGCCTGTGTGGCAGCCCAGCACCACCGTGCCGGAGTGCTGCCTCGGGCAGCGATCGCTGACCTGTGCCACGGGCCACCGACACCGAGCGCGGCCCCGGCAGCGTGCGCCCACCGCGTCCCGGCGCTCCGAGCCCGCTCGGCACCACCCGAGCTCGCAGAGATCTTTACCCAGAGCACAGGAGAGCATTTCCCACTTGCACGCACACACACACACACTGCAGGTGACAGCCCCCCCGCCTCACAGTGATGGCAGCACCGGCACCTTCAGGACGGGGAGCAGTCTCCTCAGACACCCACCCTTGGCCACGCTGCAGTCTTCCTGCCACGACCCCAGGGACATGAAAAAATGCGGGGAAAGAAGTACATCATGCTTTTTTCTAATACAGGTTATCAGGAAGTCTCTCCGACACTCTTCCGATCTGCCCTCAGGCGTGACAAAAGCCATCACGGGGCTGCTCGGATGTCCCTGCTGCCAGGATTGTGGCCATAGGCTTCCCCCCCACCGCTTCTCAAATCCAGCCTGATCCTGCTGGGAGATCTCCTGCATCCCGCAGAGGTCCCTATGCCTGATCCAGTGCCACCTCCCCCTTTCCCCGGCCCCATCACCATCCCCCCATGAACCTGGCTGTTCCCCGGGCAGGGTGGGGGGCGAGCGGAGCTGTAGCTCACCTCCAGCCAGGGTCACCAGGCACAGGGACCACCGCAGAAGCAGCAGGATCTGGACACGCACAGCCTTCATGTTCCCGTGGTCGGCAGAAGGAAAGGCAGGCAGGGGGGGATTACCGGCAGTATTTCCCACTCCCGGCTGCTTATTGCATCCTCCGGAGCAACCCAGATGCTGCCGCTCATTCCAGGATTATGAAGCCCCGACACAGAGCTTTAGTTGTTATTCAGCTCCCTCACACGTGTCCAGGGTGACGACAGGAGGAGGAGGGAAGAGAGGGACAGGGGAGGGAATAACGACTGCTGGGGAGCGGGATGGCTCCTGGAATTCCCCAGAATTCCAGCAGCTTTCTCTACCGCACGCAAAGCAGCCCCAGGCTACTTGGCAAATTATTCAGGCAGGAACTTTCAGTGATCGGCTGCTCCCTCCTCCTCTGCCACCAATGTGTCTCTTGGCCCGTGCCAAGGCATCATTGTCCTTAGGCTTGTAAAGCTCTCCCCACCTCCAACAGCTCCCCGTTGCTCAGTAAGCTCATTAATTATCCCAAATGCCAAAGCAGTTATTCCTGTCCTCTTTGGCAGCCATCTTATAACAGCAGTCATTATGCCAAAAGGGACGGAATTTGCTAATCAGGATTATGAGTTCATCAGCTACACTTTGATCTCAGGCCAGGCTGCCTCCGAGGAGCATCACCGAAGAGAGGGGCGAGCAGGGACCCAGTGACTCCGCAGGCAGCCCCTGTGCCCCGGCCGTGCTGTCTGCAGCGTGTGCTCGCCGTGCCAGGCTGATTTTCCGTGTACACGGGGGCTCGGACATCGGGCTCTTGCTGATGCTGAGAGCAGGAGCAGGAGACCGCCAGCTCTGCAAGAGCCAGCCTGTCTCGGGGCTTCCTGGCACCAGCGCCAAGCCAGGTCAGAAGCGGACATACCAACACTGCAGTCACATCCTGCACCTTTACTTTCTCCTTCATCTCAGGTTCCAGCAAACAGATCAAGAATGAGTCTATGACTGCCCCAGAAATCTTTTTGGCCGAAGTTTTGTTAGGGCTGGTGGAAATCTGGCATCTCTGTGCTGTGGGAAATTCCAGCAGTTCCAGTAGGGATTTTAGTTTTCAAAAGAGAAAACCCCCAGGTTTCCATATAATGCATTTGGTGAAATTCCCAGCCTTCGACTTCAGCTTTTGCATATATTGTATTAGAAGAAATAGCCCATTTCAAGGAAATAAAAATTAACACTTGAAATAATCTGTTTGATCCAGCCAGAACAGAACATGCTGAGTCTGTTGGGATGTTTTCTGGCCCTTCCCCAAACGGTGTTTTCTCAGGCTCCACAGAGCCTTACAGGAAACTTGTTCCAGGAAGTGGCACTGCCTGAAGCCATCGGGCACCCTGGCTGCTGGAAGTCATGGCACAGCCCACACATGCTCACATCTCCCCTGAAGAAAGAGGTTCTGCTTCTTCTGCAAAGGGTTTGCTGCCAGAGATAGGTAAAACTGAGGAAGGGCTCTACATTCCGGTAAGTGGGAGGGGGAGTGCTTTGTTTGCCAAAGGCATGGCTTGCCATAGGCGTTGTTTTAAGGCACAAGCTGCTCTCTGGCAGATAATGCAGCTGCTTTTCCTCTGCAGATTGGGCTGGAGGTGTTTTACCTGACAGAGGACTCCTCTAGGTCACTTTTGGACATCTCCATTTGCTCCCTGTGAGCTCAGCAGCTGGATTTGGAGGTGGCATCTGCACAAGGAAATTCCACAGCAGGAGTGTGGAGGGCAGCTGCAGCCTCGGTGTGGCTTTGTGGGACACCACGAGCCATCAAGTGTGGGCAGCAGCGAGGGCCTAAGCCACACCAAGCCCTGTATTTCCCACTAAAAGCAGGACACAGAGGCACAGCAACTGCCTCCAACAGGAGCAGGCAGCTCCAGTGAGTAGTGACAAACCTGGGCTGCAGCTGGCAGAAAACTGGCACCATCACTCCCAACCCACTTCGTATACCACCCTCCCAACCCATTGCACATCTGCTCCTCCACATCAGTGGCAGACCTTTATTGCACTTCCTTGAGGTCTTGCAGCACTGAAGAACCTAAAGTCAGAGGATCTGGTGTATTCCAGGAGATATTCCTGATATAACTAGAGGTAAACCATAGGCATTGTGTCAGTCTGACATCGAAGGATCTCAGGACTTCTCTGACCTCATCTGACCTTCAGCAGATTATAGCTTCTTTAGTTACAGTAGGAATTGTCTGGGCTCTTGTTTTCTCAATTTGATTTAGTTTCACTTTAGTTTCCAGGAATAGCAAGTTGTTTCTCAGTGTGGATCTGGACCCATAGATTAAATTGTGATATGGATGAATGCAAGGAGGCAGATGACCTCCTACACGAGCAATCCCAGTCCACAAAGATCAATCACAGCATCCAAGCGATGGAGTGGGCAACCCTGCGAGTCAGGGACATCCAGCCTTCAGGAAACAAAGAGCAGAAAAACTGAGTAACTGGGAACAGGGCCAGCTTATCCCAGCCTGTCCCCATTCCTTCTTGGGAGACTTCTTGAACTTACCCTTTGCACCCAAAGGCTCTCTGAAGGGCATCAGAGCACCAAAGAAAAGCAGTAGATAACAGGAAGAGGGTTGGTTTTTTCCCGTGTGTGTAACTACGGGATGGCTGAGGAAGGCTTGGAAACATGGACAAGGGAAAAACATTCGCAAACATTCGCCTGTGCTCCTGCCATGGAGTGTGGGCAGAGGGACCACACACTGGGCACTGGGCACCAAGGGGGTCCTGCAAGCTCTGGGTCTTCCAGCACTGCCTCAGGTGTGACCCTCAGCACCCACAAAAGGATGTCACGCCAGACAGTTCAGCGTCCATGCTGGAGTCTGGGCACTCTGCCTCCCGTTCCTGCTCTGCTCGAAGGACATTTTTGTATCAGGATAGATGTTCTGCTACCTAAACACTGGTTTTGATGCACACAAAAGGAGAACAAGGTCTGCTGGGGACATTGGTGACAGGACGAGGCACGCTCAGAAGCCTGATGTCATCCCCTAGCCTTTGGTTGCTCACTGGCAACCCTTAGCCAGGAACTCGGTTTATTGCTCCAAACCACAGATACCACAGCTCAAAGTGCCAGATCCCATCTTACCCCAGGAGAGACGTGAATGCGGCTCCAGCATTTCCCACCCACCACAGCTTTGCCAGGGCTGTTCACAACCAGCTTGAGCTGTGCACAGGGTCAAGGTCCTCACAGGTGGAGGGAATATATGACTAATGCCTGGGGAATTGCTCTTGAAGGCAAAAAGCACCTTGAACCTGCAAAGTTTTATATGCTAAACAGTATAAAAAGAGAACATGGGCTATGTCCTAAACAAACAGGAAATGGCCCCAGAACACCTCCCATCTCCTTCAGGGAGTTTCCGTGCTGACAACTTTTGCTATTTTGGTTCTTTGTGAAAGAAGAACTGTTTGTTGCAGTAGATTTGTATTCCTTGAAATAAGGTGAAGACTGAGAATTGAAAGGGAAAGTCAGTGAGAACTAGGAGCCTGTATCTGACCTGAAAGAAAGATGCCAGAGCGGATCAGATGAGAATGCTGATGATTTCCACTTCATGGGAAGCATGTTCAGGAGCTCCCAATGCATCAGGAGTTGGTGACACTAGAGCAGGGCCTGGTGACAGGTACTGACAGCATCCTTGCCTGCCCACAGTATTGTCCCCCATCCCAGAGGCTTGCTGGAAAGAGGCAGCAGGAACATTTAGCTTTTGGGACGACCCAGCCAAGCGTTGATGCAGCAAGGGAGACACACTGACACATGACTCCAGCTCTGGACGTACGATGGGATCCTCCTTCCCCTGCCAAAGCTCCCAGCTACCTCGTGGCAGCTCATCCTCACACTAACCCACCTCTCCTCAGTGGCATTGGCAGCTCAGCCACTGCTCTGACACAAACCAACCCACCAACCCCTTCTCTCCTGGCCAAGGACACCAGTGCCAAACTCAGGAGAAGGTTCCTTAGAGCCAAATGTGGCCTCTTACTTCAGAGACACCCTTTGGAGAAGCCTCTGTGCTTCATGTAGAGGTCTTGAACCATTATTGTAATAAAGGAGAGAATTAAAAGGCAGGGGATCAAGAGAGTCTGCTTGGCACCACATGATTTTGTATTTTCTCACATTTAAGAATAAAGCAGGAAATGAGGACCAGATGTCTGGACCTGTCTGCAGCCAGTGTTTCCACAGGGGGCGGAAAAACTCCAGTTTTGGAAGTATCAACCACTCTGTGACTTGTGTTTTAAGGAAATTGCTTTATGTAGAAAATTATTTCAAAAGTACTAGAGAACACCACGCTAGCTTTCACTTCTCTGAACACAATGGCTTCCTCCTTCTCTGTAAATGAGAACCAATTTGGGGTGCAGCACACAGTGCAATGTGCTGATACTCTGTATATTCCACAGCTATCAGCCAGCATCCCAAGGCAGCCAAGCTGTGGAATGCAGCTCTTCCCCTGGCAGCGTCACACCTGAGCTGCAAACTGGTGGCTGATCCCAGTGGGACATTGCAGGGAAATACGCGTATCTGCAGTGGGAATTGGTGCCTCTCCTCGGCAGCCAGAGCAGCCTGGACTGAGAAAAACTCATCCTGCCCGTCCCATGGAGGCTGCCACGGGCTGCACTGTCTGCTGCAATGAACAAGATTGAAGTTGTTTGAAAATACTGTGTTTAAAGAAACAAACACGGAGCTCTTCAGTGCACTACATGTTTATGCTCTTTCTAAACAGAGAAGAGTCACTTGCCTCCCACAGAGCAACGCAGCCACTGGGGGCAAGCTCTTTTCTAGGGAAGGGGATAGGGAACTCTTGGGAAAGGTGCCTGAATGAAAGGTACCTGGACGATGGCAGAGGTGAAACCTGGGCAGCTTTTCAGCTGAGGGGAAGGAGCATGAAGGGACTCTACCAGAGCAGGCTTCTCTGAACACATCAAGGGGTGGGGCTCTGAGCAACCTGGTCTAGTGGAAGGTGTCCCTGCCCATGGCAGGGGTGTTGGACTAGATGGCATTTAAAGCTCCCTTCCAACCCTAACTGTTCTGTGATTCCATGATCCATGGAAGGGCAGTCTCTTGCCACTGCCCTGCAGGGATGAGAGGTGAGAGTAGCAGCAGTGGTGGTCAGGAGAGCAAGACAGGAATCTCCATGTGCCACAGGAGAACACAGCTGCTGCTGGAGCTGCTGCCAGGCTCTCCCTTGGCACAGGGGTGGCTGTGCTGTGCTTTGTCTCAGGGTGATAAAGGGGGCTCTCCCCTCCTCTGCATCCTGGAAAAGGATCCTTCCAGAGCCCTGTGGATTGGACAGAAGACGGGGAGCAGCAAAGTGCCATGGATCTGCTGTTTCATCTCTGCCAGAGCCTGAGGCCAGGCTAGTGCCTGCTGCCTTGGCTGTGGGAGAGGATAAGGCATGTGCCTATTTGCAGCAGCCCCACTTACTCCCCTTATTCCTCCCTCCCATGTCAGCAGGAGCAGCAAGTGCCTGTGCAAGGCATCCTCGTGTCCTGGAAGGGTCTTCCTGGCACGAACAGCCAGGTCCTGGCCCCAGCCCTTTGCCTGGGGTGCTGTGAGTTCCCATCTGCCAGAGAGCCAGCCCTCAGGCCCCATTCTATGGCATGCATGGACCAGCACAATCAGCACCTCTCCACATCCCCTCTTCCCACTTCTCCATCCAGCGTGTCTGCACACGCTGACAGTCTCGAAGAAAGGCGCTTACCAGAAGCAGCTCTGTTCTCAGAACGGCTTGCCTCTTCCCATCTCCTCTGGGCAGGAGAAGTCTGTGAGCCTTCCAACAAAGGCTATGGGAACTGTTTGATATGAGGTTATCATTAAGCCGTAATGGTGGGTGAAGGAGAGATCCCCAAATCTCTCTCCAGTGGAGCCATGGGGCTGATCCCCAGCAGTGTCCCCATGAGGGCTGGTGGCACCTGTGGGCCAGTCCCAAAAACAAGGGGGGCTGCCACGTGCAGTGCTATGACCTGACAGATGTGGCCGTGCTGGGGCATTGGCAGCCCCTGGGCTGAGCTGAGCCCTTCCATCCCAGCAAGCTTCCTACAGAATGGGATATCACAGCCTTCCAGACCAGAGCTGTCACCCCACTCATTCCCGTGGCTCTCTCTGCTGAGCCTCAGCCACACGCACCGAGCTCCCACCGGTGCCCAGGGTTACACACAGCCAGCAGCAAACAGCCCCAGGAGCCTGCACGGCTTCCAGCACCCAACAAGCCTTGCCATGGCCCAGCACAATAAACACACATGGGCTGGGCAGAAAAACAAGCCCAGGCAAGCATTTCCCTGCCCAGGTGCTTAACCCTTTTCAAGCCTTGCTGGCTCAGCTGAGAGACCAGGGAGCCACCGGGCCCCTTCCCTCTCCCACCCCAGCTTTTCTGCACCCCGCGTTGTAGGAACAGGGTGTATCCTCCCCCTCTGCCTAAAGGCTCCATGCTCCTGTGGGTTTACTCCTGTAACTCCACTGAGGAGCTGCTCCCTCAGCAGTGTATTTAGATGGAGTCAGTCTGTTTCCAGGGCAGCACGCTTTTGCCTTAGCCAAGCTTTCTTTCTGGAACCATGACAGCGTCGCCTGTCTCACTGCCTGATGCATGAGATTCTTGGGCTCCTGACCTGCTGTTGTGACTGTGGGTGTGTTTTTAGGATCAATGCAGCTGTCTTAAAGAGCAACAGATGCCAGCCATTACCATTTTGTTGTTGGCTGGATAGTTAAAAAGGAGGGTGCTGTGGATAAGGGTAAAAGAGATTCCTGCTCCAGGCTATGATTCCTCGTATCAACCCAAGGAGGCAGCAGGGAAGAACTGAAGAAAGCAGAGATGAGGTATGTCTGGGATTCAAAGTATTCTTTGGGGAACAATTTCCCCCTCTAGGACAGTGCTGATGTTAAACCAGGGCTGTGAGCAAAAGCAGTCCTGTACATAACTGTGTGCAAAACAGAATGAACTGTCTGCACAAAGAGCAGACGTGTCTGTGTCCCTTCTCACTGACCTGGACTACAGCCCAGAGTGCTCCCTGTGGGCATCCTCCCTGTCCAACCCCATGACTCCAGAGAACTGCAGGTTCACCCACTGCAGGCCAGTGGGGTGAAATTTAGGGACCAAGCCAACTGCAGGGAGCAGGAGCCCCTGAGGGCCCCTCTGAGCTGTGACAGAAGGGATGGTGTAGCACTGGCAAGTGCTGGAGCAAAGGCTCTGTCTGGGAGAGGTGCAGGGTAGCTCTGTCTGGGAGAGGCGCAGGGTAGCGGTGCGGCTGCCCCGTGAGCCCCGGCCGCCATCCGCCGGGAGGAAAAACCCCCATCAGCAAAGGATGCGCCGCTTCCCCTGGGCGCTCACCGGATGGCTGATAAGGAACAAACCCACCCACGCCTGGCTCTCAGTCAGGGCCCTGCACTGGCCCCCCAGCCCTGGTGTGACAGGCTGTGAGGAAGGGACACGCGTCCTTTGTCCTTTTCTGCTCTTGAAAGGGTCCCGCGGGCCCCAGGGAGCTCCCACGGCGCTCTGCCCCCGGGCAAGGCTCCTGCGGAGTTTCCCGAGCTGGAAGAGCCTCTGCCTCTCGCTGCAGCAGACAATGCCATCGTGCGGCAGTTACTGCTGCCTCGGCCGACCCGTCCCGGTTAAAAATTGCTGCTTCCATCCCGGAGCTAATAAGCAGATCCCTCTGTCCTGCTGAAGTGTTTCCATAGCATGAGGAGACCCCTTAGCTGGATGCTGCTAACTAGGAGCTGGTGTGGGTGAACCAGGGCTCCCAAACGCTGATGTCTCTCTGGGTCCTGGACACTTCCAGAGACTGGCAGGGCAGGAGAGGGACCTCTGGGACAAGCCCAGCCCATGGAGGTACCAGGCTTCTGCAGATCCCAAGCAGGAGCTGGACCCACAGCTGGAGAGGCCCGGTGTAGATGACTTCAGCGCTGCTCTATCATTTCCTGCTCGCTGAGATGCAGCCTGTGGACACAGATAAACATCCCGGCTCTGGGGGGACTTTCACTGCAGGACAATGGGCTGACTCAAAAGTTCAAGAAATAGCTTTCTCTGCTGGCTGTTTATGTCGCTCTGGGTGTTTTTTTTTCCCCTTCCGCCACCTCCACCTCATTCACTCTCATCTGGCTGCTCTCACACCTTGTTTTTGTAGTAACGCCTCATGCCAAAAATTCCTCTGAGCTGTACCTTGGGCTGGTAGGGCAGGAAGCTGCAGGCAGGCTCCATACAGATCTTTCTCCAATTTCCAGCCAGGGTATTTCAAGGAAAAGCCATTTCTGGGAAAGGATTAAACCAAGCCCCTGGGAAGATCATGATCAGTAGTCTTGGTCACCCTCTGAGTCTCAGCAGAGGCTGAGGTGTTCCAGTGGCAGCAGCTTGATTTGAGATGTGTGACCAAGACTGTGTGCCATAGCAGCAGATGTCCTGGCCCCTCCTCAATCCCCTAGCAGTCTTCACTTCTCCAGAGGACGTATGACCACATTTCGTGTAAAACTAAGATTAAATACACTGTGGACAAGCAGCAGGAGCTGCCAAGGATTTGGAGCCAAGGAGCTGAGAGGATTTGTCTTTTTCTATAGAGAAACCCAAGGCTGACTTCTCTGCAACTGGCCCGTGTAGCAAAGGGTCATCTTCCCTCATCCCCTCAGAGGGACACCACTGGCTATTTCTTTTTAATTTAATAAATAAGCAGGTGCACACTGGGAAGGTCATGGTGTTCCAGCACCAACACTGACTCACACATCCTGCAGCAGAGCAGGAGCTCAGGAGCAGAGACACTAGAATGCTTTGGCCAGTGTCAAGCTCTGAGCTCTCTCCTCTCTGGCTCTGCCCACTCACTGCCCAGGCTCCATCCACACACAGAGCCAGTTCTGCCCTGTTCTGGGTTTTGTCCATTGTCTCCCAGTTCCACTGATCTCTGAGGAACCACCAGCCACGGAGACAATGACTGATTGTCACATAGATGTTAACACAGTCACACTGCAGTTCCTTGGCTGCATTCTGATCTTCCACGTCATCTGCAGCCATCAAGCAGCCTTTGGTGAGTTGAAGTCTAATGTCAGGCAGTTAGACTGAGCACTTTGTCAACTGAATCCTCAAAATGGGAATTACCTGTCTTCAGCCTTCTCACAAATCTTATGAGGAGCATCTGAAGGAGCTGAGGTTGTTTAGCCAGGTCAGCAGCCAAGTGACATTCACTTTCCTTCTGTTCCCACCAAAAAAACCTTGTAAAGCGCGATAAAGGACAGCTTGGATATTAACAGAGATTTGGTTAATAATTTCAGAAAATGGGGTTCCAAAAGTGATGGAAGAGGTAGGAGATGAGAAGTGCCACCGGGCTCTGACAAGTCTTTGTGGCTTGTGGGACTGCACCCACAGCAAAAGGCAGTTTTGTTTCAGGGTCTGTTTCTTCTGGGGTTTTACTTCTATGAATGTTAACTCAGGCACTTAAATAGGGCCTAATGATGAATCAGAGTGGGGTGGCCTCATGTTCTTCACTTCTGAAGGACGCCACAGTCTGGAGACACCAGTGTGTCCTTTGGGTCTGCCATGAACGGGATTCTGGATTTTCAGAGTTCCATTGTTGCTCCTTCCAGGTGAGCCAAGACATGGCCAGTGGCACATACCATCCAGCCAAGACATTCTCCACAATGGCTTCTGGATCCTGGAGCAGAGTGGTGGAACATTGTAATCGACAGCTGGTCAGAGAGGCAGAGAAACCTGTAACTGTGAGTACCCACTGTGACTGGGCCAGAGCTGTGGTCAGGCTGGAAACTCCCCTCGTGTCCCTCCTCTCCATGCCCTTCCTGTTGTGCAGCAGCACTGCGAAGCTGCAGACCCCCTTGAATCCTAAGTGGTATGTAACAAAAAATTAACCATAACAGGATGTACAGGTACAGCAACAAAGATAGCAAAGCCAGTGAGATAACAAACGCCATCAAGAGCAAGATAGCAAGTTTTAACAGAACCCGCAAACTGCAAAATTAGCTAAAAACCAAGTTAGATTGAAAACCAAGAAGCACCAGGCATGAGCAGAAGATAGAGGTAAAAAGTTCAGACGTGAGGAAGACTACAGAAGCCTTCATCAAAAGACCACCAGAAGACTGAGAACCACCACAGAAGGAACTGATGCACGTGCCAAAGCCATTGCATGGAAGGATTTTTAAAATGTAACTGAAGGCTAAAGAAGATTGAGTGAGTTTTTGGCAGAAAGATCCCCCTCACTCCCTGCGCTGAATAAACAAATACCTGCTCTGTAGCCACCTGATTATAGAGTTTTATTTTCTTGCCCAATTTTGGGCTTCACCCTCCCCACCTCTTTGTGCCGTGCTCCTGTTGGTGGGGGCTGTCCTGGTGCAGCAGGGAACAGCGTGTGTTGCTTCAGGAACAGTCCAGCGTCTTCCCTGGCTGATGCTGCCACCAGAGCCAAGTTAAACCAACATAAAGCTGAAGCCATGAGGGTGTG
>VWPU01005276.1:0-34906 GCA_013398955.1 Callaeas wilsoni | reverse complement strand
GGGACTGATCCCAGGAAGTTCCATCTGGAAATGAGGCAGAACTTCTTCCCTGAGCAGAGACCAGAGAGGGGCTGGAGTCTCCCTCCCTGGGGATATTCCAGAGCTGTGTGCACACAGTCCTGTGCTCTGAGCTCTGGAATGGTGCTGCTGGAGCGGGAGGTGACACCAGTGACCCACCGTGGGCCCTTCCAACACAAACCCTCCTGTGACTCTGTGATTCTGTGTCTGTGATTCTCTGATTCTGTGCCTGTGACTCTGTGACCCTCTCTGCATGTCCCACTGATTCCTGTCTCTCTGCCAGGAACCAACAAGGCCTCTTCAGTCAATACTTTCTGTCAGAGTTGAGTCTAAAGTTCAACTCTCTTAATTTTAAAAATTATAAATTCCAACAGCTACATTAAGTATTTGGTGTTGATTCAGCTATTTGGGTTTTTTTAAAAGGATATTCTTAAACACCAAGGTCTGTTTTGGCCATGTGGGAACCTCTCATGGGCATGTTCCACCAATTCCAAACATTTATTCCATTCAGGTTCAGATCCTGATCCCACACAGTTTTCTCATATATGTGCCTGGAGACTTCTACTTCACCTGCATCATTTTGGAAGTGGTACTGTTGAGATCTTACTACATCTCACCCTCATTAGCAAATTAAACTGTGTGTAAAACTCCTCTCCTGTTCCTCCTTGGGCCCTTGGTGTTCACTCAGACCAACCCCACTGACTTCACTCAGCACCAGGAGCCACCTTCTGAGTGTAAGAACAGAGCAGAAATCCAAATCTTACTGGAAAACCAAAAATTATTCTGCTTGGGTTGGATTTGTTAAAAACTCTTAGGAAAGAATGTGACGAATCAGAATTAATCTCCCCAAGAAAGTAGTGCAGCTTTCTCAAAAGATTGCTTGAGAATTTGGGTGACTTGCCAATATTTTTTTCCAGCAAAAGAAAATTCAGAAATTGAGCCAAACCACTATAAAAAATTCTGCAGTGAACTATTTCTAAGAGTTTTGTGAGGATCAGAACCCTAACCAGCTTCACCAAGGAGAACACTCTTCTAGCACCTCTACTTTTCTATTTTTAATATTAGGAAGTGAAGTTTTGGCTTACCTGTGTCAAATTCCCAAGGAGCGGAAGAGATTAACCCTGGAGACCAACTACCAGGCACGAGTCTGTTCACAGATGATCTACTCCTGATGCTGGAACCACAGTAGAGCCAGATGCAATGGAAAGGGTGGAGGAACAGGATTCCCAGGGAAGTGGAGAATCAGGAAATAATGCCCTTGAAGTGATAAAGCACTAAAATGTAAATGGAATATTTTTATCAGTGAAGATATGTACAACAAAAAATGGTTTTAAACTGCCAATCTCCCTCCCTGGGTGGGATATTGGGCAGAAATTCTTCCCTGTGAGGGAGGTGAGGCCCTGGCACAGGTTGCCCAGAGAAGCTGTGGGAGGGGACACATTTGTTTATCTTCTTGTGGAGTTCAGGGAGAGATTCCATGTCAGAGGATCACCAAACACTGCTGGGTGGGAGAGCAGGAACCTCTCTTACCCTCTGAGAGCCCTGACAGCAACATCTGCCAGTGCAGGGGGAAGGTCTGAGCTGGAGAAGGGATGGAAAATGAGGTACCAAAGGCATGGGAGAGCCCCTGTGCTCAGTGAGGGTGAGCTGCAAAATCCACCTGAGGGCCTGAGCTCGCAGCTCCTCAGCCTCTCCAGAAGCCCAAATGTGATAATAAAATATCTTTCATTAGAAGAGGTCACTTGACCCTTGGAATGTCCAGGTGGGAAGGCAATTCTCCAGGGCAGTTTTCATCCAGGAGGACCCATCAGCTTGTTGAGACCCATTCCTCACTCTGAGAAAGGGCTTTTCCCCTGCAAAAAGGCATGTCCTCCAAAGGAGAAGCCTGGCCTGAAGAGAAGCTCTCAGGAGACAGAGGACACTCACTTCCCTCAGGACTTTATGCCAGGGTTTCATCACCTCCATTGTTAAAATCTTGGGGGTCATTTAGTCCGAATTTCTCCAGCTTCAGCTCCCAGCCATTAGTTCTTATTATGTCTTTCTCCATTACATCAAAGAGCCCTTTAGTCACCTGGTATTTTCTCTCTGTGCAGGTACTTACAGGCTACTCAAGCCACCTCTCACTCTTCCTTTCCACAATCTAAACAGATTGTGCTTTTCAAAATCATTCACTTTAGGGCAATTTCTCCTGACCTCAAATTATTTTTGCGGCTCTTTTCTGAACCTTCTCCTGTTCCCATTCCCTTTTACAAGCACAAACATCAGGCTGGCATCTCCTAATCCAGGCTTGATGTGAGCATTTCCATGTGGAGGGAAGAAATCTTCCCCTGCCTGTCGCTGTGTTAACAGAGCATTAACTCTTGGTGCACTGGCAGCTCACATTTGTTCACTTGACCACAGTGGTCTTTAATCCATTTTAGGCCCCACAGTTTTCCAGGAGGTCCTTTTTGCCTTTGGATGGATTTGCTTCACTTGGCTTCACATCCATACCTGTGATCCCAGCCACTGAATTTGCTGCCTGGTCAGGGGCATTGCAAACATCTGCTGCTTCCCAAACCCACTGCCAGTTCCAGCACAAAGGGAAATCAGAATTGTTTGACAGCATCTAATTGCTGTGAAACCACAGGGACCAAGGTTTGTTGATTTTCTAGGTGTTCAGTCTGTGGTGGAACCATTGCTTTGCACAGACTATGCCAGGCTCACTCAGAAATAACTGATGTTAGCCCAGTGCCCCAGCCTGAACTTCAACAAGGATTAAAAGTTCACATCAGAGTATAAGAAATCTCCTCAGCCTTGTTTTAGGCGGCTGAAATATGATGTTAAAATGTTTGCATCTAATAGATGTTGCTTAATATTATCCTGCCATGCTAAAGGACAGGAAAAAATACATCCACGTGCCTTGACAAGCACTGGCACTGAGGGGCTCAGTGCCCACTCGTGCTCTCCAAGTGCCATTTTGCCATTCAAATGCACATTTGGTTTGGGTGTCTGCAAAGGAGAGCAGCCAACTGGAAACTTTCTGTGTGTATTTTATTAATCCCCTATTTATAAACCATGGCTGACACAGCTGAGTGTGTGACAGAGTGAGGGTCAGACAGGCTCATGTGCACGTGATGGGGCTGAAGCTGTGAAATGTTTTGCTGGTTTTATTCAATATTATAACAAATAGACCAGGTTGGATGGGGCTTGGAGCAACCTGTGACAGTGGAAGGTGTCCCTGCCCATGGCAGGAGGTGGGATGGGATGGGCTTTAAGGTCCCTTCCCACCCAAACCAGTCTGGGATTCCCAATTCTCAGCCCCTAGAGCAGAAGATTTTCATGCAGTGCTGCCAGCTCAGAGTCTGTTCAGGATTCTCTCTCTCTCTCTTAAAAAAAGAAGTGTCTGTATGAAAAGCATTTGTAATTATCATAGAGTGCAGAGCATTAGCACAGCTACAGCTACAGTTGTGTCACTTTGTAGTGCTAATGGTGCATTGTTGGGGTTGTGTTTCCCTACAATGACAGCACTAAGGAGCTCTAATACCTGGCAGCCCAGGTGCCAAGATCCAGAGTTATTTTACTACAAATATGGGGGAAATGTAACAGATTTATGGCGTGTAAGTGTGCACCAGTGGATTGGAGCACAACACAGTCCTTCCTCCTCGTGCCAGGAGCTGGGCTGTGGGAGGAAATGGTGATTCCACATAGGGTAGATCCAAATCACTGCAGAATAACACAGCAGAGTGAGGGGTGTATTGACCATGCACTCAGATTACAAAATAAGTGTGAGTTATGCAGCAACACTGACATGAAGCACCCACGGAAGTGGCTGAAGAGGAGAAATATTGTCAGGAGGACAATTGGTTTGGAGGAGGAAAATAAACCCAGACTGAATCTCGGCTCCAGGTGCCAAGCAATCCCACCAGCTCTGCACTCCCCTTGGGTCAGGAGGGTGTGGGGACCCACCCAATTCCCTTTTGCTTTTGCTCTGCCTTTCCTCCACTTCTTCTCCCTCTTTGTCCTCCCACAGTTGCTGTGTTGGGTCATCAGTCAGACCATGGAGAGGAGCCCAGTGCTCATCTGGGAACTTCCCTGAGCTGGACCCTGAAAGGTTCCTCAGGGATCTTCCATGGCAGCCAGGCTGGGGTGCTGAGCTCTCATCCCAGTGCTGGGAATCTCTTGAACAGAGTGGGATCTTCACAGCATGGTGACAGCACCCTCTGCCTTCACTCCTGCTCTTCCTGACACGGCCTCTGGGGAAGGAGGAGAGGCTCTGGTGAACTCTGTGTCAAGCTGCAGTAACACAACCTCTCCTGGTGATCTGCTGTGCCCAGGGGTTTATCCAGCAGTCAGTGCTGGGATTCCTCTTACCGTGTGCACCAGGCACCCTTGGGACTGACAATTATGGTCTGAAGGAGAAAATTCAAAGGTTGCCCCAAGTGGGAGAGTGGCCACTGGCAAACAGGAGCTGCTGGACAGAGCTGGGGTGACTCAGCAGCTCCAGCTTGTCCCAATCCCAGGCTGGGCAAGCTCCCCCTGGAGCAGCTCAGGATGCAGAGACCCCACAAGAAGAGCCTGCAAGGGAACCTTGCTTGCATTTTCCTTTGCTTCTTTTAGCAATAAGGCAAAATCCTGACAGTCCTGAGCGAGCTCCTCACACCCACCCCCATCCAGGCTGTGGCTGCTCTACCCCATCCACCCACTCTGCCAATAACTGAGAAACATCAACCACGTGTTTTACAACAGATTGGAGAGACTTACTGGGAGTTCAGCTGGATCTGACACCAATTTTCCACAACTTACAGACCTTCAGCCCTACATTCAACCTTTTGCCTCTTTCAGTGGGCAGGGAGTCACTATTTTCTCCTGATGCCCGATGCCACCCGCCCTGTTTTTGTGATCCTCTCTGAGGAAACCCACCTGGAAGCAGAGACAGAGCCCAGGAAATACCAATCCTAAAGACTTCCAGCTACATCCAGGTGCAAGGCTTGGAAACAGGCATTGGAAAGGTAAGGGATTGGGAGCCTGACTGCATTCATGGATGGTCCTACTTTCTCTGTACTCTATGGACTCCAATATCAATATTTTGCTGATTTAGGGTGACACAAAAAAGCCGCCATGTGTCTGAAAACAACAGAGAAAGGTGAAGAAAGCACCTGCTCTGGTCTGCTTTGTACTCAGTCTTTGGTGTCTCTAAGAAAACCCTCCCAAAAGCACCACTGGGCCTTCCCTGTGCACATTTCCCTTCCCTCCATCTCCCATACAATTCCCTGGGCCGTTGGCTGTGGCAAAGGAAGGGAGCACAGGACATTTGTCAATTATTTGGCTCTTTGATATGAGATGGTTCTGCCCTCTCGTGCCCTCTGAGCTGGGGCCATCTCCCTGCACCTCACCTGCAAGGGCACCCTGAGCTCCTCTGAATTCCCCCTTCAAGTGAGTTTTCCCTTCTCGGGGAGCATGGGAAGATGTCGATTGAAGATCCAGGTAAAAAGAGGTGGCCTGGCACCCTCTCCATCCTGGTGGAAAGGTTGTATTTCTCAGCAGCAAATTAAGGAGACTGATTGATCTAATTCTTGTGGCATTTTCCAGCTGCTTTGTCACACAAGGTCACTTCTTTGGCACCCTTATGCTACATCTTTCTGAGACACTGCTGCCAGGAAATTCATTATTTAATGAGGGAGTTTCAAAGCAAGGGCCAGGGTTCCCTATGCCATGGCCTCTGGAGGGTTTTCCAGCCAGCTGGTGACATTTTCCGCCTGCAGCTCCTGGGAAGAGCTGCAAAGGGAAGAACACCAGGCAGCTCTGCTGGGGTGGGCTGCCTGAACTGCCACAGCCTGCGCTGGGCTCCCAGATCCGGGGAGGACTGAAGAACTGGAGGTGCTCCATGCCAGCCTGGCAGACACCCATCCTCACGCTGGCACAGACCAGCAGCTCCTTGGAGCTCTCAGCTGGAGCCTGGTGGCCTCTGAATATGTTAAAGACAAACATTAAGCACAGAAGGCTCAAATGTACCTTCTGAGGGGTCTGGAGAGGCTTGGCCTTGCTCCAGGTACCAGGGCATGAGGAGAGTATGTGACACCACCAACACAATTTTCATTGCGGGGGGTGGGCACATTGTCACAACTGAGGGGTGTCCCAGGCCCACCAGTGTCCCCCCTTGTTGATGGATTGTTTCAGGGTGCAATGTTCCAGGGGGAACCCGCTGACTTGTTTGGCCTGTCTGTGTGAGCACATCATGTGTGAGCTATGAAGGTGGCCAAGATCCCCTGGGACACCCTGACCCACAGCCTGGTGGCGTCCCTGCAGGTTTTCCAAGCTTGCTGACCCCCAGGTTCCATGACTCCCACATCTTTTCCAGGGCACAGTGCAGCTGTGGCCAACACGCCCCTCTCCTTTCTCCCTGACCAGCTGCAGCATCGCAGTTCTGAGGGGCTGAGAAGGCCTTGTCCAACTGAACATCTGGATCACAATGGCAGCTGTTCGATGCTGCCCACCAGGTTTCCTTGTAATTTTTCCAGAGAGATGAGGCTGTTGGAGCCGAGCTGTTCCAGGCAGCTGTCTTGGTTTGAAAAGACAGGTGTCTGCTAAGGAAGGCAGGAGCCTCTCTTCAAATGGAAAAGGTAACCCCCTTCCCTCTGAATTATTATAATTTTGAAATTAAGGGGCTCTCAGGCAAAGATATGAGAATAAGAATAACAGTTCTTTACTAGTATATCCAATAAGGCAAACCAACAACGACTCTGGCATTAACAAGAACCAGAACCAGAACCCAGTGACAGCCTTGTTGGCCGCGGGCGCTTTCCCCGTTGGCGCAGTTCCGGTCACGGCCGGCAGGGGCGCTGCTGGCTCCCGGTGGGCAGGGCAGGTGCGATGGTTCCCCCGCGGCTGCAGGGGGCGCTGTGGCGCGAGCTCGGGGAGCGCGCGGTGATGGCGGCGGGACCGGGACGGGACGGGATGGGAGAGGGGCTCGCCTCACAAAGCCCCACGGACAGCCGGGCCCGGTGCCCCAGCGGGACTCTCAGAAGCGGCAAGCTGGGACGGCAGGAATGAGCAAAAATCCCAGGGTGGTGGACGAGATACATCAGAAGCTCCTCGGCCGTAGCTGGGACGTCCGGGCGGGCAGGGAGTGCAGGGCTACAGTGTAGGGAAAGCTCAGAGCAGTGCCGAAAAAGCGGCGGGAGCGGGATCCCGGGGAAGCAGGGCAGAGAAAGGTGAGCTCGGGATCCCGGGGTTTTTCCCTGAGGCACCTGAGCAGATGGTGAGAAAAAAAAAGTCCCAGTGCAACGGCCGCTCTTACAAGCAGAGCTCCACTCATGGTAGAAGAAAGGCAGCAGGAGATAGANGAGCTCCACTCATGGTAGAAGAAAGGCAGCAGGAGATAGAACCCCGCAGTGGTGATGAATTCTCCCCACAGAGCTACAGCCTCTCTGCCCTCTGAGGCAGAGAGAGAGAGAGAGAGAGAGAGAGAGAGAGAGAGAGCCATGGGCTGCACCCAACCCTGTTTTCCCAGTCCCAAATCTTGCGGTTATCTCTCCCTTACACTGGAAACCTCGAGTAAAGAGAGAGCAGCCACCTGTGGCTGTAGCCACAGCCACCCTTCCCCTGAGCTGTGACAACTTCTTTTGTCTCTGCTAAGTATCCAGTCGTTATTGTCTTCTAGCAACATGTGTGGGGGAAAATTCCTTACCAGGAAAAAAAAACCAACAAAAAGAGAGCTCCTAAAACCCCAACAGCAGCTTTCCTTGGTCCTGCACCACTGTCTGGGCGTCACTGGACCCACACAATGTCTGAGTGTTGTGTTTTTGTGGGGATGGTCAATGGGGGAGCACAGCCTCTCGAGGTCAGGCCCTCATCCCCAAGTCCCCTGTGGAATTTGGGGAGACAGAACACTGAAATCTGTGCAATGCGTTTCCTCCCCCCACAGACCTAGGCTTCAGCAGGAAGAAGCTTAAGCCCATTTGAAACAGGTCACTGTGACCACACCAAAAATGCCTTTGCCTTGGCTGAATTGATTCAACTGCACCAGTTCAGCTCCTCGTGGTGGCACCCACCTGAATCCTCCTAATTGGGAATTTCTGTTCCTACGAATCCCAGAATCCTAGACTGGTTTGTGTTGGAAGGGACCTTAAAGCCCATCCCATCCCACCCCTGCCATGGGCAAGGATACCTTCCACTATCCCAGGTTGCTGCAAGCCCCATCCAACCTGGCCTTGGACACTTCTATAGGAAGTCCAGTGCTCCAGAGCAGAGGGAAATAAGGAAGGGGACACCCTCAGTGACCTTGAGGCAGCTGAGTATCCTGTAAGTGCTCTGTAATCGAAGACACTTTTCAGTGAGGCGCAGAATGCTGGTGTCACATGTTGTGCTCTATAATTACAGTGTTTCTATTGCAGACTCAATTTTTAGGGCTTTATAACTTTCCTTAAGAGAGTGAGCAGCAATGACCTGTTTCTGCATTCGAAGCAGGTTTTAAGGTCATTATGTGAGTGTTAACTTTCTGCTACATTGTGTTGTAATGGAATGAGTCTTTCAGAGGAAAAGCATTCCACAGGATTGGCAAAAATGAGCATATTCATCTTAATTTTTGCATCTACTTAATTTCAGGAGCTTTTATAATTAAATGTTTGGTTGCACTGGCGAATAGAAGAAGCAAATCCTTGCCATCATGAAAACAATCCTGTTCCATCTGTGTGCTGTGGAGGAATGAAAATAGCTTTACATGGAACTTCTCCTCGAAAAGCCAAAGGATGATTTTTCCATGCTGGAAGAGCAGATGGGTGTTATTTTCTCCATGTTCTTTCTCACAGGCTCTGGATCCTGCTCTCCAGCTCGTATCCAGGGATCACCTGCTTGGTAACGTGCCCTTCCCAAGGGAATTGCACATTTTCCTGCACTGCTGGATTGAGTCCTGCCATAGCATCAGGAGTGGGATCTGCCACCCCGGAGTTCCAGCAGGGCTGTGGGAGGTGTGGGTGTGGAGAGTGGTGGCCATGGGGACAAAGCAATGCCCTGCTCTCCACAGGGACACAGGGACACCAGGACACACAAAATCTTCTGCTTCCCGCAGCTGAAGGACACGAGGCACCAAAAGTGCGACCCTTCCTCAGGCAACAAAACTGCCCAGGAGACCGCGAACAGCACCGAGAAGAGTCTGGTTCACAGTTGCCTTTTTCCTAGAAGGAGACCATCTTGTTTTGTAGGATTCCCACTGGGATCATCGCTCGGCTGCAGAGCAAATCAGGGCAGTGCTGAAGTTGAGCTTCTCTCAGATGTGTGATTCTACCATGACTCACAGCCAGAATTCCTTTTCCTTTAGGGAACCACCACTCTGGAGTGGGAAAAGTGGATTGTTCCCAAAGCTATGGGTCTTGTAACCTGCCTGCAACTGGCAACCCCACAACTGGAAATCATTTCCTATTGGGAACATTTCCTTTTTTCTATGAAAAATTTGCTAGCATGTTGGACAGGTGGGAGAGAAAGAGAATAATTCAAAGGCTGGAAAACAGCATTATAATCCACAATAGCCACTCAGCCTTTTTTGTCAGTCCAAAAGATGTAACTCAGAGATTTCAAGTTCTTCCATGGGCAGGGGAGCTGGAATGGTGGATGAGTCTTCGGCAGGTGTTTGTGTGCACAGTGCACCAAGGTCACAGTGAGGATTTGCAGGATAAGGGTTAGAGAGTGGCTGGTGAGAATTAGGATTTTTTCCACAGAAAGCGAGAGCAAAGCTATTTCTGAGCCTCTGACCCACTGCCTCCCAGCCTTCATCCCTTGAGCACCTCCGCTCGTAGCAGTGGGACCTGTGGGTGTTACTGAACCAGGTGAGAAGTGATCCTCCCCCAGGGAAGGGATCTCCTCTCTCCTTGGGCAAACAGGAAAGAACAGACTCACAGGAGCAGGGGCTGTGTCAGGCTGTCCTCTCTTCAGACCTTTATCAGAGTTCACAGAGTTAACTGAAATATTCCTGCTCCTACAGCTTTAATTCATTCAGAGTCGTTCAGAAGCTTCTGATAATAAGACCTAATTTATAATTAGGCTTTATCAGTAATCAGTTAATTTATAGAACCCTAATTCTCACGAAGGTATTTCAGAGGCTTTGCTTATTACAATGTGGAGTTAATGCCCACAGACAACCAAATCACAGTGATAGGATGGAAACAAATTTCAGGGTAATCCTGCTCCGTAACCGCCTGAGTTATTTACTTGGGATTTCATGCAGTGGGTGGAACAGGGGGTAGCATTTCAGCCAGCAGCCAGGGACAAGGGGACTTCTTCCCTCAGACATGTCAGGGGTGGTGTATCAGTTACAGGTAGCCTTCCCTGTGCACTGAGCCAGCTGTAATCTGCCAGGGATTCCCAGAGCGCTGAGATGTGCTGGGAAATGAGTCCCACATGGGGGAAGGGGAGATGCTGATAGGGAGGGAGCCAGGGCTGGATGGTGAGACATCACCTTCAAGGCTGAATCAACGACCCACAGGGAACCACAAAATGCTCCTCACCAGCCTCAGGTCTGATGGTTCCAACACTGCCAGTCTGGACCAGTAAGAGTTCCCAAAAATTCCCAAACAGTGGGATATTTCTGGTGGAACCAACTCCCTAAATGGATGGTCACTGTGCTCGTGTCTCTTCGGGATGCAAGCCCAGACTGTTCCCCCTTTCCTGCAACCATGTCACCCTGCAAACTCATCTCCCCCTTCCCACCCCCTCTCGCCCTTCTTTCAGACCTTTCCACAACTCTGACTCCTGGTTTCTCACCCAGGCAGCACTTGGCTGTCCCATCGTTCCCTCCAAAGCACAGAGGAAAAATCCAGACAACTCTTCTCTCTCTCCTTCTCTTCAAATCCCATTGCTGTCCATTGCTGGTTTCTCTTCCAAAAAAAAAGTAATCCACAAACATCCTTGCCATGCCTGCTTTCAGAGAATTGGTAACTATTTTAAGCCCAAGCCCAGACCCTGGTGAGCCTGGATTGCTGCCTTGCAGTGCAGAGCTCTTCTCGGTGGACTGTCATTCCTCCAGTCCTTAAGCCCTTGGAGAGCTCCCAGTCAACCAGTTTCAATTAAATTTCAATTAACAGATCTGAGCAAAGTGTTCTCTGCTATGCCATCATCAGGAGGGCTGGATTAAAGCACGGAGACGAGCAGCTCACCCCAAGGCCCTTCACTTTGGGACTGTGTGACCACGTGCAAACCTCCCAAAATTGGGGCTGTTCTGGTGGTGGCTGGGTCCGTGTCTGGCTCGAGGGCAGGGCTGTGGGAACGGGAAGGAGTCCCCATCCCAGCAGGGACCCCCTGGCCTGCAGGAGTCCTGGGCCAGCAGTTGGGTGACACTGTCCATAGGGCACAGCAGCACCACAGCCCTGCCCCAGCCCTGGGGGATGCAGAGCCTTGGGCCATGTCCTACAGTCCATCCCTTCAGCTCCTGACTTCCCTTTGGTGTCGGATTGTGAGTGTCTCATTCCCATTTGTATTTGTTTTACAGAAGTTTTGTGAAGGGAGCTTTGTTAAGTTCTTCCAGGTCTCAGCTGCAGCAGCTGGGAGTCACCACCCATTTCACTTCCCTTCCACAGGCACCACTTTCCCCAATGTTCTCCCACCCCATCATCCCGAGGAATGTTTCTGTTCTCTACACATGCAACAGCAGCTTAGCTCGTGCTGTTCTCCAGCCCCTGCCTTTCCCTCGGAATTCCACCATTCCTTGTTCAGATCCCTCCCACTCTCCCCTCCATTCCTAGGACAGGTTTTCTTTGACCCCCAAACCTCTGAGCCGCCTTCTCCTGATGCCACATCAGCCAATTCTCCTTCCCTGTGATTGCAGAGGAGCTGCAGCCTGTTGTGCTTTAATTAAAGTGTATTAGCAGTGGCGTGTTATTGATTTACTGTACATTTGCATTAGCTGAGTACTTCATACTCTTATCTGATGGGCAGAGCAGGATACAGTGCATGGAGCTGTGATGAAACTCGAGCAGGAGAAGGAGCAGGCCCACCTGGGTGGATCTGCAGAGCTCTGGCTGCTTGGCAGTAGCTTCTGGAATTGCCAGATGCAAATCCAGATGATAAGGCATGAAACCTGAAAACCAGTTTTATTCAGACTGGCAGAACTTCCCAATCCAAGACTTTCATATTTTGTGCTTCTGTCTATTTCCTGGCTCGCAGCACAGAAAGTGCTGTGGCTTGTGCCCCTTCTTGCAGGGTGGGAACCACCCAGCTCAGTAAAACACACAGAAAATTGTGAGTTCATCCCATCAGAGCAGGCTCATGGTAAGGGAGGTCAGACCTGATGGTTCTGTGACCAGGGGAACACCCTCGAGGTGTGCAGGGAAACCTGGGGTTGTCCTCACCAAGCCAAAAAGGCAGTTCCTGTGCTCCAGTGGGTCTCTCCAGCAGCCCAGTGGAGCCAATCTTGGTACCATGCCACGAAGCAGAGCTCACCACTCTCTCCTTCCACCCTGCAGCCTTTGCAGAGGGGGGAATTCTCAGGCAGTGTCTCCTCTTGCCTGGTGAAGGTCTCCTCCTTCTCCATCGTGTGCCACGCTCAGCAGCCAGGTTATTGGGCAAGGAGAGGACGGGGATATGGCAGAGAGGGGAAGGGGACAGGGCACATCTCAGGGAGCTCAGTGAAACACACCCAACACAGAGGAGACAGGTTGGGCAAGAAAAAGTGGGGAAATGGCTCATTCTGCTGCAGCTTCAGGTCACAGACGGGCAAGGGTGTAGAATCATAGAATTAGAACCATAGAATCATGGAATAATGGAATCACAGAGTCATAGAGTCATGGAATCATAGAGTCAAAGAATCATGGAATTATGGAATAATAGAATTACAGAGTCATGGAATCGTAGAATCATAGAAACATAGAGTCATAGAATCATGGAATAATAGAATCACAGAATCATAGAATCATTAACGTTGTAAAAGACCTCCCAGATCATTAAGTCTGAGCAAGCACCCCCATGCCCACTAAGCCCATGGGGATCAGGGCACCAGGAGCCTGTGAAGGATCCCAGCTGACCAGACCCCAGTAGCTGCACCAAGCTGCACTTCACAGCTTTTGCTTGATGTTGTGATATCTGTCACACGAAGCCAGCCATAAAGTCCTGGCCCACACAGGATGTGGCTGGAGTGACTGCACAGCCGTGAGAGTGTGTGGTGGGAATGTGGCTGTTTGCCCACCCCTGGGTTTTTGCATTGGCTGCCCCAATGGAGGAGGCCTGGCTCCTCCACAGTGTCCGTGGCTCTGCTCTCCAGGGGTGGCTGGGCTGGACTTGACTCCATGGGGGTCCATGCTGGGTTTCCAGTCCCACATGCCCTGAGCAGCTGCAGAGGTGAACCGCCTCTGGATGGTCTGTCTGAGACAGACCCTCTCTGCCTCAGCAGGATGTCCTTGAGAGGCTTTAACGCCACAGTATCAGCTCCTGTGGGCCAGGTTCTCTGACTGGTGTTGATGCAGCACCCGCACACTGAAGTCTTTGAACTCTCCATCACACCTGGTCCATCCCCTGGTGTCTTTTGGGCACCTTGAGGACTGGTGTGACACCCTCAGGTGGCCCAGGGGCTGGGGCAGACACAGGGTTGCTGGGTGCCACTTCACCCCAGCCCTGGGCCAGTGTTCCAGCCCAGATTTCAATGCATTTCACCACGGCAGAGCTGAACAGAATCAGAGCTGGCGATGCCCATTGTTCTTCTACCAACGATATTTCACTGCTCATCAGAAGGTCAGGGAGAGCACTAGCCCAAAATGCATCCCAGAAACAGCTGAGCCACCCACAGGACACAGCCCCACCTGCAGCAAGGCTCAACAAGACGTTTTGTCCCACAGGAGGGTTTGCACCTCCCAGCCCAGTGCCAAGGATGAACTCCTGGGGAAGGACCAGACTCGTGGGCTGCAGGTTTAACATCTCCTGAGGCTCTCCTGGAAGAGCAGCCAAACTCAGCCCATGTCTGCAGGACCCCACAGCCCAGAGACACAGCTAACCCCATATCAGCTGAATGATGTCCTGTGCTCTGGTCCCAGCTGACTTTGAAAGTGAGGACAATGACCCTCTATTAAGCTCCTTACCCGTGGCCATGATCCACATGTGCCTCAGCACAGGGAACTGGAGCTCAGACTCAGGGAGGGCTCCCAAATCCAGCCTGTGAACAGCCTCAGCTTGTCCAGATTGAAGGCATGGAGGCTTTATGGCAGACAGACCCCAGGCAGATCCCTCAGTGCACAGGTACAGCCCAAAATTTGGGCCATCTTGGGCTGAGCACGTCATCCCCCCACGGGAGAAACTGAACGCCTGACAGCCTGAAGTCTCCGGGGTTTCACACACGCCCTCTGCCTTGGGGGAACAATTTAGCAGCAGAAATGAACCCCACCCTGCTGGAAAACCCCAGCACGCATTGGGAAGTCCCATAAACCAGGTTACCTGCAGCAAACCTGGAGGATCTGCTCCTGCAATGGCACCGTGGAGAGTCTGCTCTGCTCCCTCAGCCCGCAGCTCCTGCCCACACACAGCCAGGGGTACTCAAGCAGCATCCTGAGCTGCTCCTGGAGACATGGCTGAGGTCCTGGCCAGCTCTGTGTTCCCAGCAGGAAGGAGATGGGATGCGGTGTCCAGCCAATACCGCTCCACAGGGTGCCCAGCGAAGCTGTGGTGGCCCCATCCCTGGAAGTGTTCAAGGCCAGGTTGGACAGGGCTTGGAGCAGCCTGGGACAGTGGAAGGTGTCCCTGCCATGGCAGGGGGTGGAATGGGATGAGATTTAAAGTCCTTTTAAGGTCTCTTCCAGCCAAACCACAGCCCCTCCTGCCACACAAACCTTGGAGCTAAACAAGCAGCAATCGGGCACCTTCCTGCCACCTCCGAAGATGCTCTGCTGCCCTTAGGCAGACCTTTGGGAACCGTAATATCTCCTGCATGCCCAGCCAGGGCTTCCTCACAGCCTGAGCATCCCGTGCTTGGGGTCCCTCTCAGTTCCCTGCTCTCAGTTTTTGGCCTGTCAATGCAGTGTCCAACGCTGTGGTGTTTGCAGAGACACCGAGTGACTGCATTCAGATACTCGGACAGCTGCAAATAAACAGATCTTCAAGGTAGCTCAAAAGAAAACTGAAACAAGACAGAGTTGGCCTATATTAATCTCAACGAGTTCTCAGCAAAAACGTATGCAAAGAGCACATTTCCATACGGGGGCAGTTTCATCTGACAGAGATGAGCTGAGTAACTCAGTCTGTTCTTCACTATGGATGTAGCAGCTATTTTACATATTTGGGAGTTCAGAGTTATCTGCTCCTGCACCATTGTTTAAATTGATTCACAATGGTTCTTTATTGACCTTGCTGCAGAAAGCTCAAAGAATAGAGAAATGTCAGACCCTCATTAGAAGATCTGAAACATCAGCCAGCTGTGAGCATCATCCACCCCAGCACTGGGAGCAAACCTGGGTCTGCATCTCCCCCAGATTATCACCTCTCCTGTGTTCCCTACTGGGGCTGTGGGACACCACCACTCCCACACTGGAGTCCAGGCTGCACCACCGGGGCTTGCAGTGGACACAGACCCAGCACAAACAGCCAGCGTGGAGCCCTGCTGGGACCCTGGCTCTTCCCCGTCAGCCCACACTCATCATTCTGTTTGTCACTGTGCTGTGAGGTCCCCACCCCGTGCTGCATTACCCAGAGCTGATCTGCCCGTGCATCCCCTACCTCGATTGCCATCTTCCTTCCTCTGGGATTCCATCCAGAGATATTTCCTACCCCAATTTTAAATCCTGCCTTTTTGGCCATGTGCCACAAATGTTCCAGCTAAAGTGACTATTTCAGCCTTCAAGAGAACACTCTGTCTTCACAAACTTGTACCTTTTCCCAAAATTCTCCTCTTGGAATGAATCTGTGCTATGGAAAGTTGGAGGGAAATCAATCTGGCCACATTTGCATTAGGAGAGAAGAGGAAAATCATACTATTTTCCTACCTTGGAAAAGCCCCCAAACTCCTACATTAGAGGTCCTTTCCAACCTCAATGACTCTGGTTCTGTGACTCTTCACCCAATGCAAAGAGCTCTTCAGTCCTGACACTCTGCATCCCACTCAACCCAGCAGAGCAGGAAAGGGGCAGGGATGGAGAGGAGGGAGAGCAAACTTGGGGTGAGCGTCGTGACAGTGTTTGGTGGCCACCAAGGTGATCCATCAGGAGAAGAAAAGAAACTTGAGCAGACAAACAAACCTTTACAGGCCCAGGTGGAGCAGGTTCCTTCCAGTTCTATATTCCTTCAGTTGTGCCATCAGTGTACACACCTACTGATCCTGGAATAGTCCATAGAATTTAAAGGATTGGAGGTTCTGCCTGGATGCACGTTAAGCATTCTCCCAGCAAACCAGATACAAACACAACAACCCCAAATGTCAGAGGGAAGAAGGCAGGGAGGGGTTCAGAGCAGCTTCCAGTGATGGGCTGTGGTGTGTGGAGATAGAGAGGGGTTCAGAGGAACCCCCAAGGGAGCAAAGCTCCAGCTGTCCCCCCCTCGGGGATGACTTGGGATATAAACACAGGTGTGCCCACACAGCAGAGCTCATGTCCGAGTCTGTCACAAGGTACAGCTTTGCTTCAGCTAAAACCAGTTTGTAATTGGCTAAAACCAAAGGAAACTTGGTCCCTTGTTTAATGAAAGGATCTGTTCACAGACTTTCATCACTCAAAGTGTTTCTGAGCCATGCAATGGTTTATGTGACTGGGTTTCATCGGCCCAACACAGTTCAAAACCTTTTGGGTTGGAAAAAATTGGTTCACAAAATGTGATGCTCCAGCAGAAGTAAACACAGACCTGCCAAATTACTGCGGCTTAATGAGTTCCCTCTCGCCAGCTGAGCTGGCCTTGTGTGTACCCTCTTTGAAGTCAAATGTACTCATGTAAGCACCCTAAGAGGCTTTAGGAAGGGATTCCTGTTTGGGCAAAGCTTCACAATGGCTGGTGCTGGCATTGTCAAGAATTAGGTGGTTGCTCTGCTAATATTTTCCTCCTGTCCTCGCCTCCAGTTGAGTCTCTGCTTCATAGCCTGGCTCTAAACAACATCCCTGAGCTTTTATCTGCAGGTGACAAACAGAGGCATACAAACTGGATTGGCAGGAACACAAAGAAAGCTTTCATCTCATCACTGCACGAGGCACTTACAGGAACTTCTCAAGGAAAAAAGAGATTATGCATCAACATTGTGAGCATAAAGACAATTTAAAAGGGATGTTAAGAAACTTCATGTCAGGAAAATATAGAACATCTGCAAACAGACGAGTATTCAGTAATAAGCTACGTCAATGATCTGGGAGGAAAGAGGCTGTTTTCCTGCAGTGACAAGCCCAGAGAACATCCCAAAGGGGATTTTAACAAGCTAAAGTGCTCCTTGTGGTCAGAAAACTCAGCTGGCTGCGTGCTGCACTTGCAGTTCTTGGGCTGGACTCATTTCACCTGCTCCAAGCTCTTTGCTCCTGTCTCTGCCACATCCCACACCTGAGGCAGGTGTGGAGGTCTGACCTAAGGCTGGGACAGGAACTGTCCTGGAAGATATCTGGACTTCACACACACCCCCCAACACTCAGTTCCATGGCAGTTTGTGGTATTTTGACACCAGATTTGGCAGGACTGGCGTGACACAAGCAGCAGGACAGTTGCAGGCTGTCCTATGGTCCCTTCTGGGTGAGTGACTCTGTAGGAACACACAGAGTGACTGTGATTATTATAATAATCCAGGAGGACAGGAAAGACTCACCTACTAAAGAACAAGCTGGTTTAGCTGGTTATTAGTCCACTAATTAGTGGATAAGTAATGGTGATGCATGTTTATTCCCAGCTGTCAGCAAACACTGCCTGCACTGGTGCAGTGATGCCTTGGAGGTGCTGCATCCACCCAGGAAGCGCTGAGCTGAATCCATGTGCCAGCACAAACACTGCCACAGCTGCCAGGGCGACAGGGGGCCTGGGTTTCCCTGGCTGGCTTCACCTTTCCTGGGCTCTGTGCTCTTGCCTCTGCCAGCTGGATGCAGCCTGGGAGCCAGCTGGATGCAGCACGGTGCCAGCTGGTGGGGCTGCCGACTTCTCTGCCATGTGGTTGTGACTGAGTTTGCTGCTTTCTGCTGCATGAACGGTTGGCAAAGAGATGGCTCAGAGGGTCACTGTGGTCCAGGGTGTCATCCCCTGGGACATCCTGACACCAGCCATGCCCACTGCCCAAGGCATTTTGCTAAAATCTTCACTGAGCAAGTCCAAAGTGGCCTCCCTGAGAGACTCAGCCAACTGGCTGCTGCTTTTGCCATATAATTTGTGATACACTTGTTCAAATACCTCCCTGCTCCTGCCCTGTGCCTGGATGCCAGTCCGGACAGGCTGTCCTGACCTTCTCCAGCTGCTCTTTTAACTCAGGGCAGTGTCAGTGTCCTGAGAAATGAGAACCTGGGCAGGTTGGTGGATTTGGACCTGTGCTGTGTGCAGTGTGCTACCTCTCGAGCTCAGTGCCAGCAGGTTGGCACTGTCACTGCTCCTCTGGGTTTAAGATGGAACCATGTGAGATTTAGGCCTCAGCACATCCTGCAGCCTGTCCCACCAAATGTCTCTCTGCACTCTCAAGGAAGGCAGTGAAGTCCAAGGAATATCTTACACAGTCCCATTGGAAGAGGCAGCCCAGGGCTCAGTCAGGGCGCTCCTGTCTGGCACAGCCCCAGAGCTCTGCAGGGTGGGCATCCACCACAGCATCCCAAAATCCACTCTGAAATCCAGGTGCTACATTTCAAGCACTGGTTGTCGTCACGAGACCTCTTGAGCAGTGCACGCCCTGTTTCTGCAGTGACTCCAGGTGAAGGGTCTGTCACCTCCAGCCACTTGTCACTCTCTGTTTGTCCCTCCCACTCTGACAGAGGGAAATGTGTTAGCTCACTTTCCCTGCGGTGGATTTGGGAATGATCCCAGTGTCCCTGCATCCAGTAGGGCTGGGTGATGGACAGGAACAAGTAGCTGAGGAAGTGGCCACATTTTTTGCCTCTTTGACCATTTGAAAGTGAGCTCCCACTGTGCAAGGAGGACGGGGAGAGCTGCAGGAGCAGCGGGAGGGGCGGCCACACAAACCATCTGAGCACAGGCTGCTTCCTGCACTTGGCTCAGCAGAGTGCAATATTGCGACTGGAATGATCTAAACTTCAGTGGGCGTGAAGGGTGTGAATTATCTGACTCGCAGCAGATGCCTGGTGCTGTTTTGAGCACCTGGAAGTTTGGCAGGGATTGCTCCCAAGCACCCCAACAGCAGCAAGGCTCCTGTGAGCGGCTGCATTCGGCACAGCCTGTGCAGGGACACGGGCACAGTGTCTGCCACGGGCTCACAGTCACCTCCTCGGGCTGTCCCCGGGCCCTGCTGGTTCTCCACCTGCCCACCACCGTTTGTCAAACCCAGCCATTTCCCCCCAGATGTGCTTTTTAACTCAAGGGATGCCTTCGAAAGAACTCGGGCTGCACAAAACCAATCTGCTCTGGGACCAGGCTGGTTTGTGCCTTCCCAAGGCTCACCAGGAAGGCAGGAGCTGTCCGTGTGTCCTGCCAGGGGCGGCTGTGTGGCACCAGCCACCTGTCCCCATCCAGGTGAGATGGAGCTGGGCTGCAGGAGGGAGGGAGGGAAGGGTGCTCAGCACACAGAGATGGCAAAGCTGCACCTCCCTCCTCCCAGGGCACCTGTGCTGCTGGCCTGGGGTGAGCCCTGGGACACATCAAGACTCTTCTGGGGACTTAGGGCAGGTGATGGAGGAGGGTATACAGAACACAGTACACAGGAACCTGTGTGTGCTGGGTCTGTGAAGGGCTTTACTGAATTCTGCTCACCTGGGGAGCAGCTTCTACATGCAAATATCCCCTTGAAGCAAACTATTTGTCTGCATGGGAACCTAGACTGCTGGAAAGCCTTTTGTGGACCTGCTGATCACTACATCTGGACCACAGGCATCCAGATTGGAAAAGTCATCTCTCTGCTCAGAGAAATTCCGCCCAAGATAGTTACACACACGTAGCACTGAATGCACACAGCTCTTCCCCTGTGTTAATTCTTTGGGGCTCTTCCTGTCTAGCCTGAATGAGACAGGTAAATCACAGAATCATTTAGGTTGGAAGGGACCTTTAAGGTCATTGAATCCAACTGTCAACCCAGCACTGACATGGTCACCACCAACCCACGTCCCCAGGTGTCACATCCACACATTTTTTGAACACTTGCAGGGATGGTGACTCCAGCACGACCCTGAGCAGCCTGTGCCAATACCTGACTGTCCATTAGGGAAGAAATTTTCCCTGATTTCCAACCTAAGCCTCCCCTGGTGCAACCTGAGGCTGTTTCTCCTTGTCCTGTCACTGGTTACTTGGGAGTAGAGCCTGACATCCCCCATCTGCCCCCTCCTGTCAGGGAGTTGTGGGGAGTGAGAAAGTTCCCCTTGAGCTTCCTTTTCTCCAGGCTGAGCCCCCTCAGCTCCTTCTCATCAGCCTTAAGTACATGGTCCTTCCTGCCATCTACTGCCTTCACCACGTTTTGACTGAATTTCTCCTTAATGACTCCAGCTTTGTCATTTTGGGGATGTTCCGGCAATAAGATATGACAAGGTGTGAATTATAGGACAATAATTCATGCCTGGAGCAGTCAGGCACAAGGCTGGAAGCTGAGGGCCGTCCACGCAGCTCAGTGTGAATTATTGCACCATAATTCATGCCGTGAGGACACGCTAAGGGACTAACCAGAGACTACCCACAAAAAAAATGGGTTAAAACTCTTCATTTTATTTAGCTTGCTGGATTAGAGGGGACATTATACTCCCTGCAAGATCCCTTTTGGTCCATCCCCGTGTTCTCTTTGCTGGAGTCAAATGAAAAAGGCCCAGCTGGATGTGAAAGGGGTGAGGAGCGCGGGGGCTCCTCGCAGTGAGAGCTGCAGGCAGAGCAGTTGGCACCTACCTGCTCCTCTTCCCCCTTCCCCGCTTTAAATACTCAACACCTGATCCTAGAGCATTCAGGAACTCAGCACAAAGCAGGAGCAGGGATCCCTTCCCCTGGAGGGCAGCACGAGGGCCCAGGCTGGAGGGTGTCGCAGGAGGTGGCACCTGGAGCTGTCCCAGCAGGGACCTGTGGTGAGCCGTGTCCGCTGCTGAGCCTGCCACAACCTCCCCCTGCGGCAGGCGGGAGCACCCGAGGGACCGAGCCAAGTGGAAAAGGAGTTTCAGCAGCACAAGGGACGGCCCAGCACCGCCCCTGCCTGAGGCTGCTGGGCTGCTTCTGCCTTTTCACTGCTTTTAGTGGCCAGTCAGGTACAGGGAAGAGCTCTGGAACAGGATTTGCTGAACATTTTTAAGGCTGGGGTTTGCAGTTTTCATGCAGGCAGTCCACAGAAAGTCACACTTTTGAAATTTTTTTTTTTTTTTTTAAATCTGAGAAAACAGCCCCCAGCAATATTCATCCCTTCCTAGAAAGCTGCTACAGTTCAAAAATAAACCAGATGATTCTCCAGGGCTCTGTGGGAAGTGATCTGCCTGCAGGAGCCCCCCAAACAACTCTGTTTTGCAGTAAACATGATCCAGCCTGCCTCCGTTTCGGGGATTCAAAGACAAATGCCCTAAAATCTCTTTCCAGGGTTTCATCTGTGTAACAAGGAGGCAAATCCTCACCCTGCAATAAGTGCTTCTCTCCATGTAGGGGTGTCTCCAATCCCTCGTGTGCAGTGACAGACCTGGGACAGCCCTGAGGAAGAGGAAGCTGCCTTCATCCAAGAGCGGGCCACCTCAGGGGCCAGGGCTGTGGGTGGTTCAGGGGTGGCTGCTGACTGCAGTGGACCTAAGGCAAAAGATAATTTAAGGTTATCCAGAGCAAATTCCAAGTCATTATTCGGGCTTCAGTTGCCCAGTCAGTATAGATCTCATTTTGAAATGTCTCCAGGTTAATTGATTGCTGTTTCAGACAGTTATTGATTTTCAAATAATTATTCTAATTATTTGCCATCCAGCTAGCTTTCTTTCCCTCTCCTCAGGCAGTCTGAAAACATTTCCTTGCAGAGTCCTGCACAAGAGGCCGGTTTTTAGTGTTTCCATTGGAAGGTGGGGACCTGAGGCAGCACGAGGCTGGAGGAGACCCTGCCTCGTCCTCTGCCCCAGAGGGACATGGCACCCACCCCGATGGCCAGCAGAGAGACCCCCTGCCCAGGGCTGCCAGGGCACTCTGCGGATTGTCAGCAGGGCCAGGGGGTGACAGTTCATGACGGCTCTGCAGGCTGGTCTCTACCAGGGAGACCTTCCTGCCTTGGGAGGGGCCTTCGTGACTCTGGAGAGCCCAAAAGAGCTCAGCTGCTCCTCAGGGTTCCTGTGTCCTTTTCCACACTGGCACAGAGAGCTCCAGATGAATCCCAGCCTTCAGGACTGCAGGAGGCAGCAGCTCTGCTCCAGCCCTGCTGCTGCTGACACTGAAGGACTCCCTGTGGAACTGAGTGTTACGGATTTATTCACCATTGCACTTGCAATGCCATTTAAATGTGCCAAACAGGACCAGGAGTTCTTTCCCAGGATCTGCACAGATAGAAGATGCAATCTGAAAAGACTGAATTCAGTCTATTTTCAGCCTAAAACCAACCAAGAGGAAATAAAATAGGACAGAAATATAATGACAGTGTTGATTTAAGAGTCAGTCGTATTCAATAAACTTGACTTTTTAAATCACCAGTTTTCATTACACTCCTCAAAATTCTGAATTAGTCTAATTGATCAAAAACATTTCAAAATATCTTTATAACTTAAAACATTGCATGTGGGCTGAATGGGATGCCCTACATTATTCCAGTGGGGACACAATATCTGCTCACCTGGCATTGCACAGGCAGGGGCATGGATAAGCTGGACAGCCTTAGGAGGGGCTGGAGGATTTTCTGTGTAAAAAGAAATTCAGGAGATCATGAGTGTGTGAAGCAAGATAGGGAGGGACATAAAGAGAAGAAATAGCAGGGATATCTCATCTGGCCATAAAGGACAGAAGGACACAGACACTGAGATGGAGGGCAGCCTCAGCAGGCTGGCAGATGACACCAAGCTGAGGGTGCAGTGACACCCCTGAAGGACGGGATGTCACCTAGAGGGACTTGGACAAGCTCAAGAAGTCGCCCATGGGCATCTCATGAGGTGTGACAAGACCAAGGGCAGGTGCTGCACCTGGGTCAGGGCAACCTCAGACATGAGCACAGCCAGAACTCACTGGGAGCAGCTCTGAGGAGCTGGGGGTTCCATGGGGGAAAGCTGGAGCTGCCCTGGCTGTGTATGCTGGCACCCAGAAGGCCAAACACGTGCTGGGCTGATCCCCCAGATTCTGCCCCTGTGCCCTGCCCAGGTGAGACCCCACCTGCAGAGCAACCCCAGCCCTGGGACCCAGCACAGGAAGGACCTGGAGCTGCTGGAGAGAGTCCAGAGGAGGCCACAGAGATGCTCCAAAGGCCCCTCTGCTCTGGAGCCAGGTTGGGAGAGCTGGGGGTGTTCACCTGGAGAAGAGAAAGCTCCAGGGAGACCTCAGAGCCCCTTCCAGGAACTAAAGGGGGCTTGTGAAAAGTAGAGGGACTTTTTACATGAGCACATAGTGATAGAAAAAGGGGTGGCAGTTCTAAACTGAAAGAGGAGAAACTTAGATAAGATGTTAGGAGGAAACTCATCCCTGTGAGGGCGGGGAGGCCCTGGCACAGGGTGCCCAGAGAAGCTGTGGCTGCCCCTGGATCCCTGGAAGTGTCCAAGGCCAGGCTGGATGGGGCAACCTGGTCTGGTGGAAGTTGTTCTGCCCATAGGATGAGCTTTCAGGTCCCTTCTATCCCCAGCCATCCCATGAACAGAGATGAAGTGGCAATTCTCTCTGTTTCCTGCATTTCTTTACTGCAAGGTGGCAGCTGGCACGGTGGGGAGAGGCTCTTTGTGCCACCACACCCCGAGCTGGGGCCACTGCCCGTGGGGTGCCCAAAGAAACTCGTTTTCTGCAGGACATTGCTGTGGGAGGTGAACGCTGGAGACCTCCCGCAGGCAGTAATAAAACATCAGTGGCATCTCTAAAAATTATCTATGATAATTTTCTAACACAAAAGAGATGGCACCTAACGTGAGGTAATTCTATTTTAGATCTTATTATGATGGATAAAGATGAATTGATCACTGAACTAGAAATCGGTGGTTGCCTGGAGACCGGTGATCATGACCTGATTACATTAATTATGGGATAATAAAAGACAGTCCCAACCAGTAACATATACCTGGTGCTTCTCCCTGGATCTGTGAGGCTGAATAAAGAGATGAGGGAAACTTGCTGGGAAGAAAAATAAACATGTACGTAAATGAGTGAAAAATAAAAAGTTCCCACTAAGAGTTCCCAACCTGGCTAAAAAGTTCTATTTGTGCCATAATTTTCGAAGAATGGTGTTTGATTTTGAGATCTTTCCAGGTGAAAATGAAAGCAGCAATTAGCAAAAGAAGCAGTGTATAAAGAATAGGGGGGAAAAAAGGGAAAAACTAGTAATCAGGATAATTTAACATTTCTGAGTGGTAGGAAATTTATAAGGGAAGCCAAATGCATTAAAGAAAAATCTGGCTGATGAGTTATAGGTACTAAGAGCTGTTATTATCAACAAGAAAAAGAACCCTAATTGTAGTCCCTACTGCTACTTGAAAAAGATGATAAAAATGATAAAATTAGATGGTAAAATTAATAACAGTGTCACCGAGAGGATCCAAAAATGTCAGAGTGTCATTATCTTGGTCAAGCAGCTCATAAACTCCTCAGGGCATTGGAGGAAGCTTAAATTTAGAGAATCTACAAGAGACTTTTTCCTCTGAGGGCTTCAGGGCACTGCAGCAAATGGTCCATTGCATACTGCAAGGGCTTGCTGAAATCCAGCATTCCCCCCCTTCGGGCACGGGGCTGACCCAGGCCACAGATTGCCCTTGTTCTGAGCCTCTCCTCTGTCACTGTGCTCAGTGTTTAAAAATAATGTCTTTAAAAATGATGGCCAATTGCCCTCCCTTACTCTGTGTAGATCTTATCTGGGGACAGCTGCTGGCTCATGGCCCGCTGCTGCAGAACACTGGGGAAAAAGCAGTCAAACCCATGATTATTTTTAATCGAAACCTGAGATTATTTGTATAACCACCATTATGAGAAGAGCTGGACCCCTGGCAGCCTCTGACACATTTATCCTTGCAGGCAGCGATGAAGGAGAGAACGGGATCAGCTCACGTGGGTGGAATGCAGGGTTTGTCTCCAGGTAGGATGGGCCCGCTCCCAGTGGTGCCACAGCTGTGTCACCAACACCTCTGTGGCCGTGTCCAAGTGTCACCTGAGCTTGGGAAGAGGTTCTCCACCCTGTACTCACCTCCAGGATGCTGCAGCCATGGGCAGTGGCATCGTCCCTGAGCTCCAAGCCGCAGGAGAGGACAGGTCAGCACCCAGGTGGGACAGTGACAGGGCTCAGAGCCCTTCCAGGTGATGGAATGGTGTTCCTACACAGACCTGGCACGGCACAACAGCGCCTGGAGCTTGCAAAGCGCTTGGAATGGTATGGTAAGCCCACAGCTGTGTCACTGTCCCACCACGGTGCTGCAAAGTGGCTGAAGGTGGATCCTGCACCCACAGCCAGCCACAAAACCCTTTATGAGTTAAAATTTTACTCCTGTCTTATTTATTAGCATTTCCACAGTATCAGGAGGTCCCCTTGGGGACCTTGCCAGCCTTGGCACAAGTAAGATGCTCTGAGTCTCAAAGAGCTTCCAGTCTCTCCAGCAAGTGGAAAAGGAGGAAAGGCTCCTCTGCCCCAGCACTGGGGTTGTTGTGATCCAAGTGCAGAACCTGGCGCTTTGCCTTGTGGAACCTCCTACAACTGGACTCATCCCATCCCTCCAGCCCGTCCAGATCCCTCACAGTGCTGCAGAGGTGGGAAAGGTCTCATCCCATCCCTCCAGCCCGTCCAGATCCCTCACAGTGCTGCAGAGGTGGGAAAGGTCTCATCCCATCCCTCAGGTGCCCTGGGCCCAGAGCCAAGGGCTGCCAAAATCAGCATCCAGGAGATAACAGAATCATGGAACGGTTTGGGTTGGAAGGACCTGAAAGCCCACCCAGTGCCACCCCTGCCATGGCAGGGACACCTTCCACTGTCCCAGGCTGCCCCAAGCCCCGTCCAGCCAGGCCTTGGGCACTGCCAGGGATCCAGGGGCAGCCACAGCTTCTCTGGGCACCCTGTGCCAGGGCCTCCCCACCTCCCAGGGAACAATTCCTTCCCAATATCCCCTCCATCCCTGCCCTCTGGCCGTGGGAAGCCATTCCCTGTGTCCTATCCCTCCATCCCTTGTCCCCATCCCCTCGCCAGCTCTCCTGGAGCCCCTTTCGGCCCTGCAAGGGGCTCTGAGCTCTCCCCGAAGCCGCTCTTCCCCCGGCGAGCAGCCCGAGCAGGCTGTGGGCCGCAGCGAGCCGCAGCCCTCGGTTCGTGCTTCAGCCCCTAGAGGGGGCCGGGAGCCGCTCGGGGCTGTGGGCCCGGCCCTGCCGGGAGCCGCTCGGGGCTGTGGGCCCGGGCTCCGCGCTCCGCTCCGGGGAGGGCTCGCCTTGCTCTGGAATGCAAAATACAGCTTTCCAGAATGCCAGAAAGGTAATTTAAATGTTAAAACATTTGTGATTGCATAAATTGCATGTATTATTCCAATTGAATTGTAGTGGGATTAATCCGACCTTAATAGAATACTACTAATAATTTATATTATTATCTTTAATAATATTAATTCTACTTAATTTTTTTTTCCATTTACTTTGTTCATTTAAGGGCAGCTCCATTGAGCTCTGGAGCATTTAGCTCGTGGTGTGCGGCAGTCACTTATCATTTGCACAAGTGGGGATTCCACCAGGCAATTTTCAGAGAAATAAAGATCATCTTTCAGTGAAAGGAACTTAAAAAAAATTACAGTATTAAATGAGTAGATATTAATGTGTCATATTTAGAATATAAAACAACCCATAATCTGTTCTGAAGTCTCTTCCACCTAAACATATACTTTTTTTTTTTTTCCCTTCTAGAGAGATCTTTTATTCTGCTGTTTAACTTATTAGGCACAACCATTCCAACTGTTAAAATAAAATTGTTAAGATCATAATGTCAGGGAAATAAAAACCTTGGCAGTATGATAGTGCCTTGTGAGCAGAGCATCACAGTTTGTTGGGGATGAATTGGAATTGCGCATTTCATTAGAATTTATATCACAAGCCAAGGGATGAAGCATTATTTCATTAAGTATCTTGAAATTTCACCAACCTAATGAAGCTGTCAAAATTCTATTAATAAAGCACTGGAAATATTTATTTGTTTGTTTGTAAGGATGCATTTGCTATTATTTAATGTTGTATTTGCAATTTGTTAATTTACGAGCAGAGGCGCAGCGGCGCAGCAGGAGGAGATGGCCAGGGGCTGCGAGAGGGGCTGGCAGCGAGGGGCTCCCGGCTGGCCAAGGAGCTGCTGTGCCTGTGTCAGGATGGGGCCAGCAGGTCTGCCCCATGGCGAGGGAGCAGGACACTCTGCAGGAGCTGGGGCTGGGGAAGCCAGCACAGCACAGCTACACGCTGCCACCTCCGTTTTGAAATTCATTTTTAAATGTGCCCTTTCCTGACTTACTCAATTTTACCCTTTTTTATGCTTAGTTCCTCTCTGAAGGGGAGCAAAGCTCAGTGAGAGCTGTGCTCTGCTGATGTTGAGTGAGAGCTGTGTTAGCTACTGTCTGTAATTCCCACTGCCAAAGCAATCCCCAGTTTTACTGAGTGCCGTTCCGTGAGGATCCGTGACTTCCTGCCAGTTGCACAACTGGACTGGGCACAGCTCAGACTTACCCGAGGTGGGTCAGCAGCTGTGGCAGGATTTCAAATGACAGCATGTTACATTTTGGTCAGGCTCTTTGTTTTGCCTGAGCCCGGGGAAGTTTCCGGGGTGTTTTTGGGGTGATGCTGTCTGCGGCGGGGCGGCTCAAAGGGCTTTCCTGGCGTGTGTCTGGCAGGGACACATTACTCACACGCTGGGAAGCTGGGAGTGCATGGTTTGTGAGTGCAAATAAAATTAATCACACCATTCAGTCATGTATTATTTAGTATATTCTGTTTGTGACGATAACAAACAGCCAGGAAATCTTTCCCTTCTTCAACCTCCTGCCCCACGGCCCACAAGGAATGAACTAAAGGGGGTGTAATGAATTTAAAAGACAGTTTATGCTCGTTAGTCAACCCGTGGCTTGTGGTCCAACTCTCCCATGTGTGTGGCTGCTTCCTGCTGCTCCAGAGCAGCCACAAGCTTCCCGAGCTCCCTGCTCCGTGAGGCTTCACCCCAGCAGAGCAGCGTGAGAGCCCAGTGACACGGGACCATGAGGGCTGGAAGGGAGGCAAATCGTTATGGGAAACTGAAGGAAAACCCTGCAAATGAGCCTTCCTTAATAAACTTTTGGTTATGAAGTGTAATCTCGTAAGAGACCGTTGTCAAATAAATTCTGCCAGTGAAATTTATACATAAGATTTCCGTGAGTATTAATTACACAGGAAGGTTGCAGGGTCTGCGTTACTCCGCTAATAGGATCTTCAGGAAAAAAAAGACAGGTCTGCCACAATGTATTAGATTTGTTAAAGAACCAATTTTTAATTAGTTTGAACTGATAAGTTAATTAATGAATTTGCAAATACATACCCAGGACATGTATTCCATACTCCACACTGGATGCTGGGATTTTGCAGGGAATACTCTTTAACGAAGGGATTGTGTGCCTGCCTGAAGTGCAGAATTCAGCAGAGCCGTAACTATGGATCCCTAAATAGTGATTTCCATAATTACACAATTAAAGCAGAAAGACTCAGTTTAAGGCATGCAAATATTCTTAATTCTGCTCTGCCATGCCACTGTAAAGAAGAGACAGATGAATCTGATTATGGGTCCAGAAAGCTACAATTCCTCTCTAATACTGAGCCGACAGTTGCCTGTTAAGACAGAGCCGAGTCAGGATTTCCTCAGCAAACTGCCTGCACTTCTCCTAAGCACAACTTTAACTTCCCATTTCTTCCGTTTACACTGCTTAGCATGGGGATAACTGCAAATCACTTTAATCTAATTTACCCCAAAATAGTGATGATACATCTCTCAGTATAAACTACTTCTTAACATAACATCTCTCTAGGAATATCAAAACCACATATGATTTTTCAATTAAAGCAGAAACTCAACCTTTTCTGTCTGAGGAATGCTTTGTTATCTTTTTCTAAGCTTACAGCACCTGATGTGTGGATAAAAAATCCGTCTTCTGGGGATTTTCAGCTAAATCTATTATTTAAATCCCATTTATTAAGGTTCTTTGCTTCCGTGTCTGAATTTTCTTGGACACCTTTTTCCTGGCAAACACAATCCTGGGCATGATGCACAGCCTGAGCTGTACCCAAGCACACAGCCCTGCCTCATGGGCAGCTGGTGCCCATGTGCCATCCCCGTGGGTTCTCAGCCGGGCTGGGGCAGCACCCAGCAACTTCTTCCTACCAACGTTCTCCCTCAGTCCAGCATGTATTTCTCAGATACATCAAAGCAGAGCTGCCCAAGCTCTGCCGGCAGCTCCAGCATCCAAACATTGCCGCCAGTGCGGCCCCTGGGAGGGCAGGGGAGCCCCGAGCATCCTCCTCCCATAAAGGCAGTGGCCAAACAACTGCAGCTGCAACCCCACCTGGCGGACCCACAAGTGAGGATCTGCTGCCTTGCACCTCCAGGGAGAATCCCAGAATGGTTTGGCTTGGAAGGGACCTGAAACCTCATCTAGTTCCACCCCAGCCATGGGCAGGGACACCTTCCACTGTCCCAGGCTGCTCCAAGCCCTGTCCAGCCTGGCCTTGGACACTTCCAGGGATCCAGGAGCAGCCACAGCTTCTCTGGGCACCCTGTGCCAGGGCCTCCCCATCCTCCCAGGGAACAATTCCTTCCCAATATCCCAATATTCCTGCCTTCTGGCAGTGGGGAGCCATTCGCCCTTGTTCTGTGCCTGCATCCCTTGTCCCAAGTCCCTCTCCAGCTCTCCTGGAGACCCTTTAGGCCCTGGAAGATGCTCTAAGGTAAAGGCAGGGTAGATTCCAACACTGGGAGGTGGCCATTTCATTATTTGTTGGAGGTAGAAGGAAGTTCTTTGTTGTAGCAATAAACCTCTCCCCGTCAGCAGAAATGTGTTGTGTGGTCATTAAAGAGTGGGTAAGAGGTGCCCCATGGTTTGGGATTTTATTGCTTTGCAGTTTGCTCTGGAGAGTGTCATGTTTATACAATCTTAATGCTTTTAAAACCAAAGGTTTCTTGTTTTATATAGGTAAAATACATGCTCACATGCTTGTAAATGCTCCCACACCCTGGTGTTTGCTCCTGAAATTCAGCTGTGTCCTGAGCTGTGCACAGCTCCAGCCCCTTCACCAAGCGCCCGGAGCAGGAGGAGCAAAGCACCGCCTGCATCCCAACTCACACCATCAGCTGCACAGTCCGTGGCATTGGCTCTCACTGGAATTTCCCCAGGACATGGCTTTATTGGCATCACCCAAACAGAACCCATCCCAACGACTCGGCCGCTGCAATTTCTGACAAAGCTTTGATGCAAACGAAGAACTCGTTAATCTTTGTGCAGGGAAAAGCTTTGTACCTGAATCCAGACCTTTTTGGAGCTCCTGTTGTCCACAGTTGGTTTCCAGTGCATTCAGTCCATTGCAGAGATCCCCAGTCTGCTGCACCTCACACCAGTGCAGATCCTTTCAAGTGCTCAGGGCACACACGGTCCCGGCAAAGGAGGGGACAAAAGGGACCACAGCTGGAAAAGGAAGGAGCAGCTCAGTGCTGACAAGAACAAATACAATCCAACACTTCCTTTCTGCATAACCGTTGGCAAACATTTCTGATGAGCTTTAATGCCTCAGAGTGAAGCAAACAGACGGCGCCGGGGTCAGGAAGAGTGAAGTGGGGATTTATTTTTTTCTGCCTGTCTCACAAATATCTTTGCAGATAGTGGTGATTATAAATAGTCCTTTGGCCATTTCCTGACTGTGGTTTGCCGACTCTTCCTTATTTATGGCAGTGATGAGAAGTGTTCAGCATTTTGCCCCGGCACGGGGCTCAACCTCAGAGTTTCGGGCACAGATTCCAAACTTCAGAGTGGGCACTGGAACAGAGGGAACCCCACATCCCACAGGGATAACCTTTGGCCCAGATGAGTGAATGCTGTGATGGGATTACGGGGATCGGGAGCTCCAGATTTACTTGGGCAGACTGCTATCAATAATTTCCTCCTCCAGACTATTGAGGAAATAGTCCTCCCACAAATATTCCTTGCTGGAATCAGCACAAGTGCTTTACGCAGAATCCTCATTGCCTCGCTGGACTTCGCCTCCACTGTGTTGTATCTTCATCCTCAGGTGGGCTTTCATAGAATCACAGAATCTCCTGAGCTGGAAGGAACCAAGGATCATCCAGTCCGACCCCTGGCCCTGCACACATCCCACAACAATCCCACCCTGTGCCTGAGAGCATTGTCCAAACGCTCCTGGAGCTCTGGCAGCCTCGGGGCCGTGCCCATTCCCTGGGGAGCCTGGGCAGTGCCCAGCACCCTCTGGGGGAAGAACCTTTTCCTAATACCCAACCCACACCTCCCCACTTATCCAAAATGGAGTTAGCTGTGAACTGTAACGCCTTTCCAGGGGCTAAGTGACATCTCCCCCTGACTTGTTTGCCCAACAGCCTGTCCCTGTTACCAACATCTCTGACACCACAGCTCAAGCAGAAGTCCACACTGCAGCAAGCAAACTCCCAGGACACTCCATCGCCTCGTGATGGATGCTGTGCAGGCCTTGACACACACAGAGTAGCAACTGTTAGTGCTGCCTGCCTTAAAAACAACCTGTGGGAAATACATGACAGTACAGCACAGCAGAAGATCATCAAGCCTCCAGAACCAGCCCTTGCATGTATGCGCATTGTCACGATCTTTAATCATATTATCACTTAGGATTACTGCAGCCAGGACACTCTTACCAGCTCATGGGAGGTGGGTTTCCTACCAGGAACCCGCTCCTGGTTCCTACCAGGATGGCATTCCCAGTCTGAGATGACTACAGAGCTTCCCTGGGAAACTGAAAGCATTGCTGCTGCTTCATTTTAAGGGTAGGAAAGGAGGGAGAAGTCACTGAGTTACCTCTGGCAAGCCCAGTGCCGTGCAGATGCCGATGTCCCAGGAGGAATTCAACCTTTTCGGGATGGGAACTCCACAGAGGTGTGAGCACCACTGTCCCCTCTGCCTGCAGCCACCAGAAACCGGAAGAAGAAAAGTGATTGACCTTTATTGGAAAGTCAGTTTCGAAATGTGGTGTGGAGAGCTCCTGGCTGCAATGGGCCTGTCAGTAGTTGTTACCCAGGGAAGGTCTAAGGGCACTTCAAAATAAGGATGTGGGTTCGCAGGATTTGGTCACTGATCATGAGGAAGTTTTGAGAGAAAAAGCTGAAGCTTGGTACCAGTCAGGACAGAAGAGCCCATCAGAGTGGCAAGGCTGGCGCAGCTAAAACATCTGTCCCAAAAAGGTCACCTCATCACAAGGGACTTCAGCCTGAGTGACCTGATGGGTATCTCACTCTGCCAGGAATAAAACATCCATGGAATTCCCTAGACCTAACCACAGAAACTTCCTAATCAAGGATGTCTTGACTTGTAGAACTTCTGCATTAGACCTCACCTCATCGGAGAAGAAGGGGCTGTTCCTTGGGCAGGAGGGGTCACCAATGATGGTGTTTGTTGTGTGTGAACAGCACGAAATCGGCAGCAGAAACACAGGCGGGTTTTGAGGGTCAAGACCAACCAGCAGCCACATCCCTCGGGAGGGAGGCTTCAGACTCCGAGATCTGACCCAGAACTGGGAACTCTCCCCTGTGGGGCCCCAACCCCTCCACCCAGAGCGACGTCTGTGTTCCCTGGGCAGCCAAAGCACACTGCAAAGCCATTGCAAAAACATGCAAGAAAGAGAAGATCTGGTTGGGGTCTCTGTGACTTTCCTGATTGCCACTCATTCTCTGCATCTATTCTGAGTCCGTGACCAGAAGAAATGGGAGGTTTGGGCTGAGGAAGCTTGGAGAGCTTCAACATTGTCCTTCCCAAGGGAAGAGAGTCCCCAAAAGAAGGTGAAAGTATGATTTATCCACACGGTTCATGGACATGGGAGGCAGGAGGCTCTTTCACATTACAAATGGATCAAATGGAAGCAAAACAGGGTCAGGCTCAAAGCGAGAAGGTGACGAGCAGTTGGCCAAGTCACCATGAGCTGTGATGGATTCTCCAGTGCTGAAGATGCTTCAAAGCACACAGGGATGGCTTGAAATGTGCCCTTGGACATCACAGGACATAGCAGGGTGGTCATCTTTTATCTCCAGGCTTTGGCTTTTGGAGGGCAGTGAGCAGGTTTCCAAAGACAAAGGGATGTTGAGGGTATCTCCGTGCTCCTCCTCATCCTGCAAACTCCGTGTCGAAATGGCATTTTCCCCCAAACCCTCCTCAAACATTATTTGTTAAACACCAAATTTCACTTTAGTCTGCTCCACAGGGGATTCCTTCTGGCTGCACTTCATGCCAACGCTGGGGCTGAAAGCCTCGTGAGTGGTTTCTGTGTCTTGACTTCCCACATCCCTTCTAAGCTCATTCGGAAAACATCTTCCCTTGCCCAACGTCCCCCCCAATTCCCCTGCCCCTTTGTTTTTATTTAGCTCTGTAATTACATTATCTGACCGTACAGTGATTTGGAATGAAATCTGCATACAAGATATTAAGAAAAATAAATCTGTGTTTTGCAATATCTTTGAAGTTATCTTTAGGCTGGGCAACAAAAGCAAAATCAGCATTTGGCTCTCCACAAATCCTTGGTTTTGCGAAGCTCTTGGGAAAGAGGGTTTCATGGGCTGGGGCAGGAAAATTCACAAGTTCAGATTATTTTATTACTACTATTAATAACTATTTTTGGCACTGCTTCATCAGGGAGAAAACACCAGGTATGCATGAGATGTAATTATGTTTATAGTTAATGCTGTGTGTTTTCCAGGGAAAGAAAAGCACTGATTTTTTCTCCCTTTTTTTTGGAGGAAATTAACAAAGTTTGCTAAGCAGCAATGAGCGTTATGAGCATGTGGTGAGGAAAAGCTCTTTCTGTTGGGATGAGTTTTGTGTGAGGGTAGAGAAAGGCTTTTCCTTGTTTTGTGTTGCGGCAAAACAGCTCTCAAACATGGGGGGACCAAGAGCTGGGAACTTCGAGGCTAAAAGGGCAGGGGGAGATTTCAGCCATGGGTGCTGTGAGGAGAAGAAAGAGTCGGGTGAGAGCAGGCAGGGGTGATGCCGCCCAAGCCATTTGGAGAATCATGGAATCACAGAATATCCTGAGATGGAACGAACCCACAAGAATCATCCAGTCCAACCCCTGGCCCTGCCCAGACACCCCAACAATCCCACCCTGGGCATCCCTGGCAGCGCTGCCCAAACGCTCCTGGAGCTCTGGCAGCCTCAGGGCCGTGCCCATTCCCTGGGGAGCCTGGGCAGTGCCCAGCACCTCTGGGGGAAGAACCTTTCCTTGATCTCCAGCCTGAGCCTGCCCTGACACAGCTCCAGCGGTTCCCTCGTGTCCCTTCTGGCTGGCCATCTGTCCCCTCTCACCCTGTGTCCCCTCGAGTCCCACTTCGTCCCTAGAGCCTTCCCCTCGTGCTCAGTGAGGTTACGAGGCCTGGGGAAGCCGTGCTGGACCCGGGCTCTCCCCGCAGCTCCCACCCGCCGGGCTCGCCCCTGCCCGGGCCGGGGGCCACCGCGCCGCCCTCGGGAGCCCTCCCCGCGCTGTGCCGAGGTGCGCGGGGTCC